>CM038217.1:163127070-163262416 GCA_021442155.1 Cymbidium sinense | reverse complement strand
AAGGAAGTATCGATGAGATGAATTTATGCTATCCATAATGTCTAATCAACCCAAAAGAGAGTCTAAGGATGATTACCCTCTTTGTATTATCTAGCAAAGACAAAGAAGGAGAAATGATTGAAGAATGGAAACTATATCCAAAAGAGCGTGAAAATCTTGAAACTAAAAGGTGTCCCTAGTGTTAAGTGGAAATCACCACTTGAACCTATATTAGACTTAAAAGAGATACCTAAACTAAGTGTTTGGGCTTCTTAGTAGCATTTTGATAAGGCTACTTCACAAAGACTGAGCAATCTATTAAACGCAGGCCTCAAAAATCAAAGAAGTCTACTAAGAAAAAGAAGATCAAGAAGAGAACTACAATTCAAAAGATTATTAACAATCTAGAGAGTATCACCGCAAGGCCACCATTTCTTGTAGACTTTATGCCTAAACTTCACATTGATGAATCGATGAAGAAGATAATGGTGAATATTCTAAGAGACATGTCAATCATCTACATGATGTTCTTCAAAGATCGTTACTCCAAAATGACAAGGGTACGTGCATACCACCAACCCGTCGAAATTCTTGTCACGAAAGCAAGAAGAGCCTGAGGAGCTAACATCTAAATTTTGTTTAATGACTCAACAAGACAATAACAGTTCAGATAAAGAGCTATGTTTTCCCGACGGAGAAGAGTCAGACTCATCGATATCGTCACGTATGAAATGTATGACGTTGAAAAATGAGTCTAGCCCTTTTGGCCAATCTTCCAGAATAAGAAGAGAATTTGAAGAAATTACATCTTTAGAAGAATCTGAGCAAGATAAGGTGATTCAAGTTCAGTTGAGAAGTGGTAAAGTTTTACCACCTACATCAAAGAAGAAAAATGCAAATAAAGATAAAGGCAAATAAATTGAAGTCAATGAGGATATCATTCCCAAAAATCTTAGGATAAAGCCTAAGTCAAGCGAGAAGATAGATTATAATATTCTATCACATCTGAGAAAGATCCCTGCACAACTAAGTGTGTACGAGACTCTCTTGATGTCAAAAGATCTTCAAGAAACTTTGATACAGGCTCTCAAAGATCCGGAGAGCTATGAAGCTTACTTTGCTAAAAAATGTATGATCGAAGCATTGCAAACTCAAGAGCTCCAAGTAATCTCATTTTCTGAAAAAGATCTTATATTAGGAACGGCAGACCACAACCGTCCTCTATATGTTACTATAGAAAGTGATGGCATCTCGATCAGTCAAATATTGATTGATCTAAGTTCTTTTATCAATCTTATGAGTCTAAAGGTATTAAGAGGATTATCACTTATATCCAACATCTTGGGAGAGATAAGTTGATGGTTCATGATTTTAATGAAAAATGAAAAAAAACCCTCGACTCTTTTATTCTCCCGCTCAAGTTTCGGGATTTATATACAGAAGCCAAGTTTCATGTAATTAATGCCGATACATCATTTAGAGCTCTCTTGGGCCGGCCATGACTGCATGAGTATAACATGGTCCCATCAACTATGCATCAATGTATGAAGTATCTGAAAGAAGGAGAAGAATTCAGAATTTTCGGCAACCTACAACCATTCTCTGCCAATGAAGCAATGATCTATGAAGATGTGAAATATTTCATCCCTAAAGATCCCAAGCCAACAAAGCCTCTTGAAGCTAGCATCCACTTCAGAACTAAAAGCAATTTCACAAAGTGAAAAGCAAGCAAAGAGGAAGAACTCTCTTAAAGCACTTGATCACACCTAAATTAAGAAAATTAGTTCCTCATTTGGGAAGTGACATGGAAGAAGATATTCTATCAAACTTAAAGGAACTTATAAACTTTCAAGAAAGAATATGAAATAAGTGATTACGACTATGATTTTGAATCTACTTATGAAATAGAGTTCATGGTTGAAGGAGGATGGCTCAATCGAGTCGATGACTCACTCAAAATTATACCCATCCCTCAATGCTTCAAAGAAATCACCGGAGGTTCATAATATTGAAGAATTGATAACATTCTATGTGGTAGTTAAGTGAGAGTGAACAGAACTCTTTTACAAATCAAGAGTCTAGTCACAATTTTAGTCCACTCAACATGAAAATAATTAAGTAGGTCAAGAAGAATGCCAATATACTATTACATGAATGATGCATTGAATTCATATTGAACTACTAAGCATAGAACTCAAATATTTAACAAAGATGTGAAGCCAAAGAATCTTCAACATGAAGTGATAAGTTTATCACTAAAGGTCTAGGGTTCATCCACAAATATCATCAATAAAGCTTAATAATGTAATAAGTGGAAACTCATAATACTAAGAAGATGATTCAAATCTTTAAAAAAGATGAAGTGAAGCCAAGACACCAAGAACTTGAAGATGGTGAACAAAGATGGATGAACTTAAAGAAATCATATCAAGATGATTCATCATCTTCTAAAATGAGAAAGTTGAAGAGCTAAAATGCTACAGAAACTGATAAAAATGGATGATTCCCATAAAAACTATTAAAATGGATGAAGTTAAGCAAGCTCACAAGAGATTTGAAGATTGAAGAATATGTAATTTAAAACTAAGAAAGTGATCAACTTCATGGAGAAGTATGATTAGAGAACATTGTCCTAGAGAAGCAAAAAATCTCTCTACTTAACTGGGATCTAAATAAGAGCCCAAAAGATGACTTTGTAATATAACTACTGTGGACTTCCAACTAAATGTTCTTATTCATGAGATCATCATACAACCAAATCAAAATGTACCAAGATAAAAATATACATTAAACCTGCAAGCAAGCCATGCCCTAGGAATGAGATTGGAGATTGAAGAACAGGTAATTGCAGAAACTAAGAAATTGATCGAAACAGGATTCATCTGGGAGAAGTATGCAGATTGGATAGCCAACATTGTTCTAGTTAGAAAGAAGAACAGCCAAATCTGTCTCTGCATTGACTTCCAGGATCTAAATAAGGCATGCCCAAAAGATGACTTTCCGCTTCCAATATCAGAACTACTAGTGGACAACACTTCCAACTATGACATGTTCTCATTCATGGAAGGATCGTTGGGATACAACCAAATCAAAATGGTACATGAAGATGAAAAACATACATCGTTCAGAACACCTATTGGCATTTATTGCTACACGGTCATGCCCTTTGGCTTGAAAAATGTTAGAGCTACATACCAAATGTTGGGGGGCATTTGTTTGAATCACATTTGTTGGGGGCATTTGTTGACCTCCACATACGTGTCATAAGTCGAGTCAAGCCCACATGTCGAATTCGACGGGCTTCGGAAGTGATAGTACACAAATCGTAGCTCAAAATGCATTGGACGTCACCTAAAATGGTTGAAATGACCTCCGATCAATGAACGGACTTCATCGTCAGAATGTCGAAATTGATAGGAATATAAATATTGAATAATCAAAAGATCAACCGACCAAATGATTGAGCTATCAATGTGTCGACACGTATATCGGGGAAGGGAAGCTATGATGATATCCGAACGACCTCTGTTCATGAATTTGATCTCATCCTGAGCTTTGAAACATCAAAAACTATCAAATGAGACTGTCCACGCTCAATTCGGATGAGTCTGTGCAAATGTCAAATAATCAAAAATGATTGCATGTAAATCGAGGCTGAAATACAAGAGACATTGCCAAAATCAACCCAAATGACCTCAGATTGACGAACAGATTTTGCCAACGACGTAACATCAAACGAATATATATTGTATACTTGATCAATCATCGAGCCAAGTCCTCAACGTTTTGCACATATCGAGGTCGAGGGGCACAGACGTAAACCAAATGACCTCCATTTACAAAATTAATTGCATCGTTAGCTTCGAAACATCGAAATCTATCAAGTAAGACTATTCGCACTCAATTTGGAGAGTCGATGAATCGAGCGAAAAGCGACACGCATTTTGCAAATGACTCAAAACCAAATGAGTAAACTATTTCTAAATGGTCCTGTTTATAAAAAAATATATATATATATATATATATATATATATATATATATATATATATTGACCATGTAATTTTATCGATAAAAGTCATTTTGATTAAGTGATTAAAGGAATTAAATGAACCCAAATCTAACCAAATCCCTCATCTCACTCTAATTCCAAAACCCGACATTAAATCACTCTCTTCAATTCAATTTGTCGAGATTGGTGGTGAAATTTTGGAGCCCAGGATATCATGGGGTAGATGTGGTGTATATGGTACAACACATCGGAGAACCATCGGTATCTGACAAGATCGATCCCATGAAGCGCACCTCCTATTCACATCAAGAACCGACCGTCAACGAGAACCTTTTAGTTCCTCCTAAGCAAGAAGAGGAACAAGAAGAAGAAGATAACATATTCACGACACTATGCTTGCTCAAGCAAAGCAAATGCGCGGGCGATGAAAGTGAAGATAAAGAGATCTCTCCGAATTCAAAGATGAATCGATGATGATGATGAATCTCATGATGCAAATGATCTAAAGGAACTGACGCCGGACCGCCTCGGCCAATCATCAAACAATCAACACTGCCCATCAATCCACCAGCAAGCGCTAAAACCGTGAGCACAAAGTGCTCACGATGGTAGAAATGAAGTCAATCAATTGACCGCTCAACCTACTCCTAAGATATACCGAGCACATTGTTGGCACGTACAACTTGAAACTATTATAAGTGAAAAGATCAAAGCCATCATAGCGAAGTGGAGAACCTAGTAAATGAGGCCACCATATCGCATAATATGACGTGTCGAGATCTAAAAGTTCCAAAATTCCATTCATTTGATGGCAACGGTAACCCCAAGCAGCACTTAGCAAAATTCAAAGCAACTTATGGTAATATGGGGTAATGGCGCCGTTCGCATTAGTGCTTAACTTCAACTGCTTTTGAATAGTACGCAGAGTTGTCAAATGACTCAGTTAAGACATTCGCCGAGCTGGAGGCAATGTTTATCAAAAGATTTGCTAGTGCAGTTAGAAAGACAACAATAGCTGACCTCATCTTAGAGAAGAGAAAGAAGGATGAGTCAGCCACTAAATACATAACTCACTGGCGCAACATGAGCATGAAGTGCGAGCGACAGCTGGAAGAAGAACATAAAATTCAGGTGCTAATGAGCAACATTGATGACAAAATGGTACCCTATTTATGCATGGCTTCCATCACCACCTTTAAAGAACTACTTGATTGGGTGGCGAAATTTGAAAGGTTGAATCTTTCCAAAATTGAAGGTCATCCAGACAAAACAAAAGAAAGGAAGTTCCCGAATCAAGGAGGAGTGAATCTCACATTGCTTCATATGATTCAAATAAAGGAAGGAGAGCAACTTACAATGTAGATTGGGGGAAACAACCTATCTATTTTGAAGAGAAAGTTAAACAACCCTTCAATTCTCAACCGAAGTTAGTTCTTAGAGGCAATGACAAACCCAGAACTTTTCTGAGTAGTGGTGAGCGCCCAAGACAATCATTAGGAGATGATGATCGAATGCATCCATCTCTTAAGAAGAAAATGAATAAAGAATACTGTTGACCTCATTTTTGCAATGAGCTCTCAACTCTCTTCATCTTAGGCATAGGATTTTCTCTTAGAGATTAAGAGCTTCCTTAGTCTTAAGATATCTCTTTGTTGACCTCATCTTGTAGTGAGCTCTCAACTTTTCCACCTTAGGCATAGGACCTCTCTTAGTCATTAAAAGTTTTCTTAGTCTTAAGACACTTCTAGTGATTAGGTGAACACTTTACCTAACCTAGAGACTTAGAAGAGTTAGATGTAGGAATAGGGTTATGCCTTAGGGGTTTAGGAAAGCTTGCACCCTTTAGCTTAAACCACATTATTCCTTCCTTCTCTCCTTCAAGTCAAATTCAAATCAAATTCTAATCATTTGATTTTCTCAAATCTGAATCAATATCAAATCAATGGATTCTCCCAAATTATCTTTCAATTCCAAACTTATGATTGAAACCCATGATTGAAATCTATGATCAAATCCAAAATTCCAAATTTCTCCTAAGTCCCTTTGATTCCTAAATCAAAATCAACTGAAATTCACCATTTATATTCTCATTTATATTCACATATATAAATGAAATATAAATTCAAATCAATCAAACTAAACCCAACAATTAAATCCAAATATCCAAAATTTCTCCTAAGTTCCTTTGACCCTTCTTAAGGACTAAGCCCTAAATCAACATGAAATCACTTCAAATTCATGAAATTTTCTCATGATCCATTTATATTCTCATTTATATTCACATATATAAATGAAATATAAATTCAAATCAATCAAACCAATTCCAAAAATCAAACTTAAACTCATTAAAAATCCAATCTAAACCTTTCAAGTCAAAATCTTGAACTTAGCCAAATCCAATTCAAATCAAGCCAAACTCTTGATTTTTCTTCATGATTCAATCAATCTTTCAATCATGAATAGAAATATAAATACAAACTCTAATCATCAAAACAAAACTCAACCCAAAACAAATTTTGATCAAATCCTCTTCATACCTACTTGTTACTCTCATAATAGGTCAAGTGAACCCTAGAGAGGGTGGTGCACCCAACCCAATGGGTTTGAGTTAGCCCAACCTCAACCTATGGCCAAACCGAGCACATGACTCAAACTAGCCACGTGACACTCCTCCCACACTCAATTAAAGCACATGGGGAGATCACTAATCCACTCCCCTGGCCAACCGACAATGTGCAAGCTCTTAACAACCCTGCTATCTTGCATAAAGTATAAGACTTGCCTACATGTATTTAAAATCGTAGGTGGAGTTAGTTGGTAGCCACCCCCAGGCGGTTGTAATTCTAAGCAGTCAGGTGATTTATCCTCTCTTGTGAAGGTAAACTTTATACCCATTTTCACCTTAGATTTAAGTCATGCTTGTGGCCCTCGCCAAAGCTCCCTAGATTTAGGTTCAGAGGTTGCTTTTCTCTTTGCGGGCCATAAGCATAAATCTTCACCTCTTAGGCATCTTCACGATCTTGTGTCGATGGATTATAATCCCTAAATTTCTAATGAAAATATCAACTCAAATAAATAATCTTTTCAAACTTCAAAAATATAAAGCCCAATCATAGGGTAGTTTGGGATGCTTATTAGGCTTCCTAGTATCTTAAGCATCCCCTACTTATTCTCATTTAGCTTCGATAAGAAGTCTCTCCTATTTCATCAATCTCATTTGATCTTTTAAAAATAAACTAATCGATTGATAGTCCTACCTATTGAAATCTTTAAACAATGATCATTTACCTTAATCGAGAGTTTTCCTAAGGAATCATGTTCCTTAGGATGTAATTAACTATGGGGCCTCCATAGGGAACTTAACGAACCCAGATAAATAAACCCTATTTTACTTTTTTCATGTAAAGTAGGGGAAGAATCTGTACATATATGCAAACCCATTATTCTGGAGTCCTTATTGGGTTGATTAGGTCCATTAAGGGTAGTGACTTCTCTCTTTCAAGGTAGTATACTATTCCTTAATGACGCACTCGATCACCTGAATAAGAACATCTACGAATCTATGTGGTGTCCAACAAATGGAAATTTTATTCTTGTTTTCATTTATCCCTTTTCTTTCCGAAGAAGGGGATAGATGAAGACAAAGATGATGGAAGCATTTTCCCCACAAATACTCTTTCAAAAGAGAAAGTGTAGCTAAACTATTCTGACAAGCACTCAAGGCGGGTTGAGCCAAAATGTAAAAGACCAAGAGTCAAGAATGGTAGACCAAATTATTCCATATATCATCGGGTAGTTAGCCACCCTATAGAAGATTGTTATGTATTCAAAGATTGGTGGAAAGGAAGTACAAGAGAGATGAATTCACGCTATCCAAATGTCCTTAATCACCCAAAGAAAGAATCTGCAATGGTGGTTACGCCCTCTTCCACCCCCCAAGAAAACAAAATAAAAAAATGGTTAAGAATGATAAATGGGAGACTGGTCTCAAAGAAAACTATGAAGATGTCTGAAACAATAAGAATGTTCTTGTGTCAAGTGGAGATCACCGCTCGAACCAAAAAAGGAAGGATCTACATCAAAAGGTTCCGGTCAAGCCTCTAAGGTGGTTGGTGTTTCCCGACCTGAGAAGCAGCCTATCCAGAACCTGCCAAAAACTCCTAAAAGTCCAGCCAAACAAAAGAAGATGAAGAAGAAATCTACTACCCAAAAGATTATTAATAATCTTAAAGAATATCAACGACCAGCAAGACAACCAATTAAGCTTCTCGATTTCTGATTCCAAATCATTGAAACAAATGATGAAGGAGGTGATGACGAAGAATCTCTTTCTAGAGAAGTCTGTCGGGTTATCTCAGCGTCCTTGGATACTCCCCGATGGAATCCATTTCTTCAAGATAATCCAAGAAGAAGAACCACTAATGATGTAGCATTCAAGCCTTGTATGATGGTGAAGCAAACAGATGATAGCTCGTAAGAAGACTTATGCTTTTTGGAGGAAGATGAGTCAGAGTATTCAATATCACCATTGACAAAGAGCATAAAATTGGGAAGTGATTAAAGCTCCATCCGATCCTCGCATAAACAAGTGGTTCCAAGAGGAGACTTCTTTAGAAGAATTTGAGATAGAGCCCCAAGACAACTAAGAAGTGACAAGGTACTGCCATCATCACAAAAGAAAGGAACACCAAATAAAGGCAATGACAAGAACATAGAAGTTAATGAAAATATCATTCCCAAAGATCCAAAGAAGAAGTCTAACATGGATAAAGGAATCGATTACAACATCATGTCACACTTGAGGAAGATCAATGAGTGTATGAGGCCCTTTTGATGTCATAGGATCTCCGTGAAACCTTAATTCAGGCTCTTAAGAATCCGGAGAAATATGAAGCGTGCTTTGCCGAGCGGTGTATGACTGAAGTATTATAATATCAAGACCTTTCGATAATCACTTTCTTTGAGGAGGATCTTATGCTCAGAACATCAGAACATAATTACTCATTAAATGTCTCTGCAGAGAGCGATGGTGTCATATTCAATCGAATTCTAATTGATCCAGGTTCATCTATCAATCTCATGAGTCTGAAAGAATTGAAAGTCTCGACATTCAACATCTAGGAAAAGACAAATTAATGATCCACGACTTCAATGAAAAAGGGCAAAAGACTCTCGGATCTTTTACCTTGCCATAAGATTGAGAGCTTTACATAAGCCAAATTCCATGTCATTGATGTCGACCTTTTAGAGCCTTGTTGGGGTGCCCCGCTACATAATTACATAGTCCCACTACTTTGCACCAATGCATGAAATACATAAGAGACAAGGAAGAACATAGAATTTATGACAACTTTCAGCCATTTACAGTCCATGAAGCTAAAATCTATGAAGATACGAAATATTATTTATTGAAGGAGCCCAAGCCTCAACAATCCAAAGTTTCTACCTCAAAGGTTGCAAAGCAACACAAAGAAGTGAAGAAGGAAAAAAGGAAGAGAAGAGACACCAACCTCCTAAAGCTAGTGCATCACATAAGTTGAAAAGGCTAGTCCAGCAAAGGACACAGAAGAAGAGGATGATCCTCCCGTTGGGCCTAAGGGAGCCAACGAGTCTCTGGTGAAAGGAAAGAAAATTATGGAATACTCAAATCCTGAGTATGATTCTGAACCTACCTATGAAAGCAAAGTTCAGTGTATCTCTTCAAGAAGGACGGTAGACCTGTTGATATCAGAACAATCATTAGTGATCATGTCGGTTCCTTTTCAAAATTTCAAAGAAATCACTCCACATAAGTCTACATTATTGAAGAGTTAAAGACTTTCTATGTGCCTCACTTGGAAGTGATGAGCATGGAATTTCATTTTACAAGTCTGAAGAGTGCTATCACCAGGATTTTGATTGGCACATGCAATTTGATGAATCTAATGATATGGTTCTCATAAGAATGCCAAAATATTATCCTCCAAGGATTCGCAAGATAATGCACAAATTGGGAGTTGATATTGGAATAGATAAATGACGAGCCCACTTCTTTGATACCCTCTGGGGTCTAAAAAGTCCATAGACCTCACAAAAGTGTGATAATCATACATTTAAAGGTCTTGGATACATCCAACATAGGCGTCCTCGAAGATCTTGTTATGCAATAGCGGGAAATGAAGTTCAAACTGAAATTGAAAATGAAGATAATCTTTATGATGTTTATCCGACCAACGATGAGGAAGTAAAAGTCGCCGACCAAAGAGCTTGAGGATGGTGGATGAAACTATCATGGATGAGTTGAAGGAAATCAACTGGGAAGGATGATCCTCCCAACCAGCAATGCCCTTCGCTTGATGAAAATGTCAAATAAATAAAAGCTCGCTATGTGAATTCGGATTTGCTTGGACATACTCTGAAATGCCAGGCTTATCTCCTAAAGTGGTAGTTCATAAACTTGTCATCAAACCAGATGCAACGCTGTTAAGCAAACTCTTAGGTGAATGAGATTAGAGATTGAAGAACAGGTAATTACATAAATTAAGAAGTTGATCGAAACAGACTCTATCCGAGAAGAAAAGTATGGAGATTGGATAGTCAACGTGGTTCTAGTGAGAAAGAAGAATGATCAAATCTATCTCATTGATTTTGAGAACAAAGCATGCCCAAAAGATGATTTTTCGCTTCCAATATTAGAACTACTAGTAGATAATACTTCCAACTATGACATGTTCTCATTTATGAATGGATCATCGGGATACAATCAAATCAAGATGGCTCCTGAAGACGAGAAGCACACATCATTTAGGATGTCAATTGGTATATACTGCTACACAGTCATGCCCTTTGGATTGAAGAATGCTGGAGCTACATGTCAGAGGGTTATGATGCGCATCTTCGATGAGTTGATTCATCAGAAAGTAGAATGCTACATGGATGACCTCAATGATTCATCAGTAGAATGCTACGTCAAGAGCATAGATCAAAAGATCATTTTGATGACCTAAGGATGATCTTCAAAAAATTAGGCAATACCAAGATGAATCCTCTTAAATGTGCATTTGAGGTTTCATCTAGAAAGTTCCTTGCCTATGCGACACATAGAGGAATTGAGATCGACCCTAATAAAATCAAAGCGATGGATATGCCAGAAGAATCTTCGACTTCATTTACAAGGACATTTGGCATTCATTCGATGCTTCATATCAAATCTATCGGGCAGATGTCAACCATTTGCTAAATTGATGAAAAAGAATGCACCATTTAAATGGAACAATGAGTGTCAAGAAGCATTCGATAGCATCAAAATATACATGTTAAATTCACCAATCCTTGCAGCATCAATCCCGGGAAAGTCTCTCATTTTGTATACAGCTGCACTAGAAGAATCTCTTGGAGCATTGCTTGCATAGCACAATGAAGAAGACAAAGAAAATGCAATGTATCATATCAGTCGAAGATTGATAAGAGCTGAGGCAAAGTACTCTCCGATCGAGAAGCATTGTCTTGCACTGATCTTCGCTGCCCAGAAGCTTCGACATTACATGTTGTCACATAAGATAACACTCATCTCAAAGATCGATTTGCTGAAGTTCTTGATGACAAGACCAGCGTTGACATATCATTTGGCACGATGGGCAGTACTCCTGTTACAGTTTGATATTACATACATATCTCAGAAAGCTGTTAAGGGGCAAATACTATCAGATTTTCTCGCTACGCATCCTATCCCAACAAATTCAGCAATCAATGATGATTTACTTGATAAATAGATTTTGCTTATTCATGAAAGAGAAATACTACAGATCTGGGAAATCTATTTCGACAGTGCATCATCTATTAAGTCTGCTCAGCCCCCAAACTTGTCGAAAGCAAGAGTGGCGTATCTCATCTTCAAAGCAAGGTGGTATAATGAGGCATTCATACAAGCCGAAGCCAAGAACTAACAATGAATATACAAGGCATTGGTGAGCCCTCAAGAAGTCATTATCGACATCCAAAGTTTAATAATCTTTGGAGACTCTCTCAATGGTAATCAACTAAGTGTTGGGTCTCTATAAGATTAATAATCTTGAATTGGCGTACTATCATAGGTGAGTGCTTGAGCTCATGAAGCAAATTCCAAACATTAAATTAGCTCAAGTTTCTTGATCAAATAATAGTAAAGCAGATTGTCTGGCTGTGGTGTTTATTTTCAGGATGTGGGACACCACGCAAATCTTAGGTGGTACTTATTGAAGTGATCGGGTATGACATTAAGGGATGATGTACTATCTCAAAAGGTAGAAATCACCACTCTATAATAGACCTGATCACCTAATAAGGACTCCTGAGGCATGATGGGTCTTCGAATATACTAGAGATCTTTCTCCTACTTTATATGAAAAAGTAAAGTAGGGTTTATTTTAAGCCGGGTTTATTAAGTTCCCTATGGAGGCAAGCCCCCATAGTTAATTACATCCTAAGGTATGGGAATTCCTTAAGAATACTCTTGATTAAAATAGACAATTAGGGTCTCCAAAGATTTCAAGGTTAAGACTATCAAAGGATTAGCTATTTTAGAAAATCAAATGGGATAGATCAAGGAGAAGACTTATTTTGGAATCCAAAGGGAGAAAGTAGGAAATTCTGATACTGGAAGCCTAGTGAGCATTCCAATCTACTTTATAGTTGGGCTTTATATTTTTAAAATTTAAGAGAGTTAATTATTTGAGTTGACATTTTATTATATTGTTAGGGCTTATAATTCCACAACATAAGATTGTAAAAATGCCTAAGAGGTGAGGATTTATACTTGTAGCAAAGGAAATAGCTACCTGATTCCTAAACTAAGGAGCCTTGGTACAAAACAAAGGCACGACCTAAATCTAAAAAATGGGTATATGGTTTACCTCCACAAGAGAGAATAAACCACCCAACTGTTGGACTTATTACCGCTTGGAGTGGCAGCCAACTAACTCCTCCTACGCTTTAAATCATGTAGGCAAGTCTTATACTTTGCAAGATGGCTATTGTTCATTTAGAAATGAAACTAAGTCCTTAGACTCACTCCTAAGAGACTGAGAGCATGAGTGGTATGAATCCATGACTTAATCTAATGCAAATTTTATCAAATTTATTTGATTCTTTTGGACTTTGTTTTGACGGCTATGAGATTTTGTATGCCTAAATGCATGAGAATTTGATTATGGGCCAAATCAAGAGAAATGGGTGTCTTCCACCAAAGGCTCATAGGTTAAGCCTTGATTCTCTGCAAGGAAGCCACCTCTTAACAAGAGTGGAAGAATATGACATGCATGATATTATACATTCATTCATCCAAGTGGTTACTAAAAATTTTATTATCTTGATTTAATTTCTAGGCTTTTATGTGAGGTTATGAGTTGTTTTAGAATTTTAGTTATGAGTTGTTAATTGGGGTAGAAAAATTAATTTTATCCTAAGAGTCTACCATCCAGCCACACATTCAAACATCAATCATAAAGAAACTATGAAAAGCATGCTATTCTAATGCAATCTAAACACAACATCAAATAATTTTATAGACTACCGTAAAAGAATAAAAGGTCAGTGCGGTCGGGTTCCACCGTACACCCCGAAAAGAGAAAAAAAAGGGTAGCCGAGCTCTACCCTTATACAACCTGGATTACAAAAATAATATATATGCTATGGGGGTCTTCTTCTTCATTTCTTTATTCTCTTTCTTTTGATTTGATTTGCTCCAAAGGCATCACAGGGCACCCTGTGGACTAAGCCTTTTGCCACATCCTAATCTCCCATAACACTAATCCTAATTCTAATGCAAAATTACATCAAAATAGAAAAGTAAATCTAGCTACACCGCAAAATAGATGTTAGCTAAACACACCATACAACCCAAGCGTTATATGAATAATTTGGACTTAGCATCCACATGGTAGTAAAGCTCACATGTCCTAACATGGGTTACTTAGGGGCTAAGCAACCCGCAGAAAAGTATTTATATTTTTATTATAGTGGCCCTAAGTAAATATGATTAATTAATATAACATGTAATAAACATACACCCTAACATCCACTAAAATATTACATCATTAAACAAAATACAACATCATACATACACACCCTAACTTAAAAGTGGTGACTTAGTATTCTAATGTGTTGAAGGCTTGTGTGACAAGACTTTACTAGGCTTTTTTTTTAGTTTAAGTTTAATTTGGAGTTTGAATTTAAATTTTACCTTTGTGTGATTTCAATTTAAATGATTTAATGATTTAATTTTCATTTTTATTTCAGTTTTATTTGGTTGAAATGATATTTAGGTTCTCAAGAATGAAGAGTATGATGAATTCCATCCGTAGACAACTCACTATTCTACATCCTAATTCTAAGGAATCTAAGGTCCTTAAGTATCTTAATTAGCCCATTTGATTTGTGTAATTTATTTGATTTGATTTATTTGATTTAGGATTTAGAATTTGAGTTTGTTTAAGTATTTGATTGATTGATTTTGGATTAGATGTTTTAGTTTAATTACATCTTGATAATTCAATATCCTTAATATAATAATGAAGTTTAAGTTTGTTTAGGTTCATGTGTTTTGGTTGATTAATTTTAGATTAGATGTTTTGATTTAATTAAATCTTTGATAATTCAATATCCTTAGTATCAATGAAATTTAAGTTTATTTGAGTTCATGTGTTTTTTTGGTTGATTAATTTTAGATTAGATGTTTTGATTTAATTAAATCTTGATAATTCAATATCCTTTTAAATTAATATTTAACTCTTTTCTTTAATTATGGTTATGTGATTTAACTTTATGTTTATTTAATTTGACATGGTTCATTTAATTGTAGTTTGATTGGATTAGATTAATTAAGATTTTATTTTGATTTTAATTGGGTTTGATTCTTTGTAATTAGGATTTTATTTTTAATCACATCCATTTGTCATGTTCATCAACGTTTGGTTTGTATTTTGATTTCATACATTGGATAGTTGATTAGTTTATCTTATTTAAGTAGTTGAATGAGATTTGACTTGATTACATATTAAATTGATGAGAGTCTTTCTTAATTTAGTTTAATCTGATTTAATTTGATTTGATTAGCTTTATTGGTCAATGGGTTTGCTTAGGTTCAATGTGATTATGTGATTAGTTTAATAAGTATATTTATGTTAATTATAAAGGTTTGTTTAATTTTCAATTTGGTTTCATATTTGTTTAGACTAATGATGTAATTAATGACTTAATGGTTTAGGTTTTGATTAGTATTTAATTGCATTTTGATTGATTAAACTTAAGTTTAATGTGATTAATTTGATTAACTTAATTAGTTTTTTTAAGAGGTGTGATCAAATTACTAAATTAAGTAAAGATTTGTTTAAATTTTTTTATTTGATTTCATATTTATTTAGGTTAATGATGCAATTAGTGAGTTAATGATTTAAGTTTAAATTAAGATTTGATTAGCATTGCATTTTAATTTAATTAAGCTTAAGTTTAATATGATTAATTTAATTGACTTAATTAATTTGTTTAATAGGTGTGATTAAAATTAATTAGTAGATTAATTAAGTTTTTTTATTTGGATTAATTTTAATGTGATTTATAAAATTAATTTAGTTTATTAAGATGATGGATTAATTTATTAAGTTTGCATTAATTAGATGTTTGATTAATTAAGTTTGATTAAGGGTCAATTAAAATTATTAAATTAATTAAGGTTTGTTTAATTAGATTAATGACTTAATGATTTAGGTTTTAATTTAGGTTTTGATTAGTGTTTAATTGCATCTTAATTATATTTGATTAAGCTTAAGTTTAATATGATTAATTTGATTAACTTAATTAGTTTACTTGAGGGGTGTGATTATTAAATTTAATTAGGGATTTGATTTAAGCTTAATTTTAGAGTTAGCTTTAATGTGACTTATTTAAATTAATTTGATTAATTAAGGTCATGGATTAATTTATTAAGTTTGCATTAATTAGATGTTTGATTAATTAAGTTTGATTAAGAGTAATTAAAATTTTAAATCATTAGATTAATTAAGGGTTTGTTTAATTAGAGATTAATGATTTAATTTCCCACATGTGAGTGATTTGGTTTAGTTAAGTATTTTCTTTAAGTTTGATTTGAAAGGATTAATATTATTACCATCATTGTTAAGTGAATTAATTGTTGATTTCATTTCAATTAAATTTGATTATTTATGATTAGAGTTTTATTTGATTTGATTCATTTGTTATGTTTATTTGATTTAGTTATTAGGTTGAAATATTTATTAGTTAATTAATTATCTTATTCCAAATGGATGTGATTTAATCATATGTTAATTAAGTTTACTTTAATTTTATTTGGTTGAATTTGATTAGTATCAAATGATTAAAGTTTCCTAAATTTGTTGGATTTTAGGTTTGATTTAAGATTTAATCTTTTAATTGAGTTTTATTAACCTAAACAGGTTTAATCATATTTAACTTAATCTCCTTTAAAGATGATATTTTCCTGATTTGAGGTTTGATTAATGATTGCTTAAGTGCTATTTCATTTTTGATTTTGATTTAATATTTAAATTATTTTTTAGATTATATTTTTAACTCTTTAATTGATTAAACTCTAATCATAAGTATTTATTTGGGGTTCATTTAGATTCAGAAGATCACATTATTTTCTTAAGAGTCCTAAATATCAATTAAAGTGATTTAAGCCATTTTAAAGATTTTTGTAAATTTCTGAATTCTTATTTAATTTATTTTATTAAAATGGATAATCCAAATTTCAAAATTTAATTTCTCTCGATCCATAAGTCTTTTTTACTTAAAATTTTTATGGTAGGTGTTTTTAAGTTTGGTTTCAAAATTTCAACTTAATTTGACTTATATTTTGGTTTAATTAATAAAATATGATTTTCACTAAAACTCAAATTAAGCTCATAATACTGTAATTTGGGAATTTTTGTTGAATTCCACTCGGAAAGATGAATCCAACGAGCCCTTGTTTGTACTTTTTGGTTAAGTATTTTATTTTCTATGAATTTGTGAAATTTCAAGTGATTTAAATTATTATTATTATTTTAAAAAAAATGCGCGGTTTGGGCGGGAAGAGACAGCAACCCGCGGCTCACTTTGGACCGTCCGATCATAGATCGGATGATCTAGATCAAATCGCATGATCGAGATCGAGATCTGCCGCGACCAAGTCGATCGCTCGATTAACCGTCGATCGCGGCGAACCGCTGACGATGGTCCGATCGTGATCACGCGATCAAAGGTTTGGATCGCGTGAACCGAGATGTTCGATCAGCGAGATTGACGGTCGCGTGAGCCGCCACGGGTGAATAGTATTTTCAGGTATTTTGAAAAATGAGAGTTTCTAAACCAAAACTTATCCAAATAGACCGCCCGATTCACAAAAAAATTCATTTTCTAATTGGGATGATTTAAAGTAAAATGGATTAGGGAAATTAAAATCGAGAAAATTAATACAAAATATGCAAATCCTAAGGCGTCTTTAACGAAATTTATCTCGCTGGGATGATTTTGGCGGCGAAAGATCCGGAACTCTGTATGTGAGGAAGCTTTGAGTGATCTTGCCCCTTGCCTCCCTTCAAACGCCCCTTCTCCGATGTCTACCGTCGCCTCGCTGAAAGAGCAATTACTTGTATTTTGAGCTCAAAATGGCTCAAAGGGGATAGTTCCTTTTGCTGAGTCGAACTGAATGGTGGTGGGAGGAAGAGATCTAAAGCCTCATCTCTCCCTCTTTTTATAATGGCCGAAAATTCAATATTTTTTGAATTTTTTGGGCTCCAAATTGATTGCCATCTTGTTGGGGAGGTTGGGATGGATGATAGATTGATTGAGGACTTTGAATTTTTGCTCCAAAGTCCTCTCTTGCTGCCATATGATCAGATTTATTCAATGCAAATGTTGGGGAGAAGTGCATGTGATGGAGGGAATTAAATGAGGTTGGGTGGAATCTATGTGAGGGAGGATCCATGAGATTTAAATGGGTTGGGTTGATTTTGGCTGATCCCAAATGGGTTTGGGTCGGGTTTGATCAGCCCCAATGGGTTGGTTTGAATTTGGCAATTTGGTCATATGAGTCATTTTGGGTCAAATTGACCCATTGGACCAAAATTGGCCAAATTAGCTTGGGTTATGAGTGATTATTCATGTTCAAGCTATGAAGATGTGGTCTTTTGAATTAATTTGGATTTGATTTAGGCCAAATCCCTTTAGGCCAATTTGGGCTAGGTTGGCTCAAGTTGACCAATTGGGCTCGATTGATAAAATTGGGTTTAATTATGACTTTAGTCAAGTTAAATAATCAATTTGAAATGAACTTGAGCCATTGGTTGCAATCAATTTGGGTTAGATCATGATTTGACGATTTAGTCCTTTATTTGGATCAATTTGGATCAATCAAATGACCAATTGGGCTTGGTTTGGCCCAATTGATTGCATCATCCTAGTGATCAAAAATCATGGTGGAAGATTTTGGTGAGCTTAGTTCAATCCAATCCAATTAAGTTGGCTCAAATGGGTCCTTTAGGTCACTTTGGTCAAGTGGACCTAAGTAGTCAATTTGGTTTTGGTTTTTCAAGTTTAGTTGAACTTATATATGAGCCCTATAGAATATAAATTCAATAAGCTTTGGAGTCTAAGGATTTTGGCTCATTTGAAATTTTCAAGTCAAAAGGGCTAGGTTGGGTTTGACTTGGGTTTCATTTGATTTGATGATTGTAGGTTTCATTTATATTTGGGTAGATAATTGAATGAATGATTGATTCAAGAGAAAATTCATTGGTTTTGACTTGATATGGATAGAATTTGGCTAAGTCCAAAGAATTGGCTTAAAGGGTTTAGATTGAGTTTGGATTTGATTTTTGATATAGTTTTGGTCATTTGAATTAGGATTTCATTTATATTTATGAATATAAATGAAGGAATAATTGATTTATAAAGAGATCAATTGAGTTTGATTTGATTTAAGGGGAGTTTTGGCTAAGCTTATGAATGTGGTCCATATGGCTTAGGAGGGGTTTTAGGATTTGAATTTGATTTTGAGTTTCAATCATTTGGAGTCAAATTTTGAAATTAGATTTGAAATTTGAATTTGAATTTGAGATTTGGTTTGAGAATTGAGTCGGTTTGATTTGAGAAAGTGTATCTAGATTGAGTTTAGGGATGGTAATTTTTAAACCCAAGGTATATAATTTATGATTAACACTTCTAAGTCTAAGCTTAGTGAGTTCACCTAATCACTAGAAGTTAGATTTGAATTTGATTTTGAGTTTCAATCATTTGGAGTCAAATTTTGAAATTAGATTTGAAATTTGAATTTGAATTTGAGATTTGGTTTGAGAATTGAGTCTGGGTTTGATTTGAGAAAGTGTATCTAGATTAGATTTAGGCTATGGGATAGGTAATTTCTTAAACCCTAAGGCATAGTAAACTTATGAATAGTTCTAAGTCTCTAGGCTTAGGTTAGTTCACCTAATCACTAAGTGTCTTATGACTAAGGAGTTCTTAGTGTCTAAAAGAGTCCTAAGTCTAAGAAGAGGAGGTTAAGAGCTCACTCCAAAAGTGAGGTCAACACTGGCCAAGCTAGCAAAAAAAATGGCGAATGCAGATGATGACAATGTGTTAATTAAAGTGTCCACTCAGTGTTCTCAAACCAAGTAAATCCATACTCGCAGAGGGGACATTAAACTCAAGCCAGCAGGAAGCAATTCAAATTGCTCCTCACTCTCCCAAAGAACGACAAGTAGAAGAGAGAGAAAAACTTAAAAGTACTATAAACAAATCATGCAAAGCTTTCATGATGGAAAAGCTCGATGATTGGAGACAACCCTTCATCGATTATTTCAAAGAAAGCAAATTGTTGAGCAATCACTAACACAAATTATAAAAAGAATCCTATGATACGCTTATGTCAATGACACATTGTACCACAGATCCTTTAAACAAATGTGACTGCGATGCTTAGGGATGGATGAGGCCAACAAAGTTATGTCCAAAATTCATGAAGGACTTTGCGGGGCGCATCAACAAGGTCCTAAATTTCATGAAGGACTTTGCGGGGTGAATTTTCGGAGCCCACATAATGCAGGAATATATATGTGGTTCTCGCCTCTTCTGTGTAATTCCTAATTGTTTTTATACTACTTTAATTTATATTAATAATTAATTGCAATCTATATAAAGTTGCAAAATCAATGCATTGTTTATCAATTTGACTTTGATCTTATATTTCTTTCTATATCACACTTCAATGATTCTTTAATTTAGATCAAATCAATTCAGACCAACAATTGAAATTTGAAAATCATTTCAAACTAACTTGTAGCTAGCAAATCCAAAAATAAACTGAAAAATGACTCATAAATGGTTATGCTCTTAAACCAAAATTGAACTGAAACCAATCTACCATTGCATTTGGTGGCTAAGTGTTGAGAAGTATGATAAATGGGATCAATATTGAAGCTTAAGGGATTGAAATTCCTATATTGCTTGCTTGCATTTTCAACATAATTTTCATATTACATGCCTAAAAAAAATATGTATGTATTGGATTTTTCCCATATGTAATAAGAAGTAATGCTGAAAAATTAGAAAATGACTGCCTTAAATTAAGGTGAATGAACTAAAATTCCTATCAAAATTGCTTTTTTTTTATTTGTCAATAATGCTAATTACAAGAACAAAATAGTCATTGGAATATTTTTCGTTCCTTTTTTCAGACATATTTTTCTTACCATTTAACATTAACCTATAGCATGATGTTTAAAGAAATGTTAAAAAAATATATTGACCATGCACATAATGAGAAACACTGTTCAAGAGAAAAATAGGTACCTCTGTAATCCTGCCTACAAGCAGTGTAAGTGATCGAGAATAAAACCCGGTTGAGATAAGCCCTGAAGTTCGAAGAGGACTACCCCAGATACTCACTTCCTCTGCCATGGATTCGTATATCACGCATCTCCAGTGGAAGAGCTGACATCCTACCTGTTATCGCATATTATCAGAGAAAAAAACTCAATCTTTAAGCCTTTGATGATTGTTTTAAAGCATTACATACTTCAATTTTAACTAGATTTGTTGAACTAAAACCATAATTCCAAAACTAGTATGACGTCAATGCAAACCAAATCAGGAACCCAAAAAAAATTTTTTTTATGAATTGAAGACGAAAGAATGGCATGAATAAGAAAAAAAATACATGTTTCATTTTCCAGGCAGTGTTCAAAGAGCTGCAATTTAAGACTTCCCCATCAACAACGCCTGCAATCTTCAGCTCCAAAATCCTTAACCTAGCTCTCAAATCAACCGCTTTACCTCCACTCGTCCACAAATTGCTCCAAAATCTCCTTCGTCAATCTTGGACCCAACCCCTCCATTACATTTTTAAGAAGCCCTAGGCCGACCACTGTGAACAAGCAAATTCCAACAAAAATCATCAGTTTCCAGTGCCCTAGAAACCAAAATGTGCCCTTATTAGCCAAAATTCTGCTAATTTTTGGCCGCGATTTGGCTGTCAATTCGATGGGAGGAGTAAGAGAGAAGGATTGAGTAGGAATGAGGTAGTCAGGGGTCGTCGGAGGTGTTGCCGGCTCTATCACCAGCAGCGGCAGAGGTGTCGGTAAAGAAGAGAGCTTTGTGATGGAGCTTCCAGTGGGGATGAGGTCTAGGGATGGATGCAAGGCAATTGCAGCAGTTGGTGTCCTTCCGAATAGGGAAGTAGCAGTTTCTCCTCCCTGAGGTGTTCAGCTGGCGGTGGGCATTTTGAGGAGGTAGATGATGGAACTTTTCATCGCGGCGTACTTGGTTCTGCTACACTTGGATTTTTTTTTTCGAGGGTGTTTAAATCATAGTAGTAGGGTTATTTGTCGGGGGAAGAGGTTTTTGAATTTGAAATGTTGCAACATTCGGAATTTGGGAGCCGACTTCTTAAGTTTGTTTTATTATTTATGGGCTCGATGACTGAAAAATGAACGTAGGGTAAAAAAAATAGAGAGTAAATTGAATCTAATGTATTTTTTATTTTTTGTCTTAGCATATTGGTAGAGGCTTCACTTTGTTCCCGGAGATTCCGGGATCAAATTTTGAAAAATACATGAGTGTGTGAGTTTAACATGAAAATAACTCAAATGGTTTCAAAAAAAAATGTAATGTATTTGAATTAGTTTAGGTAATTTGTTTGAATAAATACATGAGTTTATTATTATCATTATTATTATTATTATTATAATTATTATTTTGATCAAATAAATGTAATGCAAAGTAATTATTGGGTAATGGGTGGGTACGATTCTACGAATATAACACTTTACTTAGCCATGTATTTGGACTTAGCCCAAATATGATGAATTTCAAATACATCAAAATTAACTCTTCTAATGTATTCTAAATAAATTACATTACTTTGAAATTTTAGTGCATCATCAAACACAAAAAAAAATTAAAATCTCCATTTAATTTACTTTAACTCAAAATTATTCAATTTTTTAAAGTTAGTTTGTCAAAATATTACCTAATTATAATAAAAATTTAATTTTAAGCAATTTACAATAACTTTTAAGATTAAAAAATTATGATAGGATATCTTGGAAAATTTAATTATGATGAATTTTAAAATTAGTATGTTTATATTAAGATGAATGCAATATAATTTATTATGTATTAAACACATTTTAAATAAATTTAATAATTTTTAGATTTATTTTTGGCAAATTTTACTTTTAAATATCATGTGCTAACTTTTCTTTCAAATTTTTTATCAGTTAACCTAATTAATGCACAACGAATTTGATCATTTGAGTGTAAAAAATCTTTTGCAAATTAAAGTGACTTTAGAGTCAAATCTATTTGATTTACTTTGAGAATTTTGTGATGCGATTACTTAGAATCATGAGCAATCTCTTGATCTACAAAGTTAAAGCAAATCCAATCACATCCAATAATCATCAGTTTGTCTTATCTTAGATTTTATTACTATTAATCTAAATGCATCATCCATTTTTTCACATCATTTTAAAATTTTAGATAGTGGATCTACTTTTATTTTTAATTTTACTAATCCATCAAAAATATTACAATGATTATGTTAAAAGTTTATATAATGAATGATCCATCAACATTATGAATTTTGACTTATTTCAAGTAAATACTGAATTTCTTTTAAACCAATATTATACATATTTGCATTGAGCAATGTGACATTCTTATATGAACACCTCAAATTTTTTCTCAAAGATTGAAAGTGGTAATAGAATTGTGAAAATCATGATTCCATTGGCCATTAACACGCGATCTATCTAATTTATAAACAATAGGCTGTCAAGATTCTTATCAAATTAAGTGAATTTGTTATCAAAGAATGAGAAGTCATCGAGCATATCATCATCAAGAGCAAAATCGATACTATTTAGAATGTTAAAAAGAATAGGTTTTCATCCTATCTTTTTATTACATAATATAGCACAATTAAAGTCTTACATTATAACCAAGGGAATGGCAAAGTTAGAAGAATTAGTTCTAGGATTGTTGAGGAAAGACTAAAGAACATTCCTATTAGAGGCATAGTTAAAAAGTACAAATTAACTATAAAATTTAATAAAGCTTCTTCTTTGAGTTTCTATTTTGGATATGAGATTGTATTTAAAGTTGCAAATTAGTTACACAAATTTTGAACTTGCTAAGGTGATCTATTTGATATAATTTAAATAAATTGTAATTGTCTAAGTGATGACTTAATCATCGAAGAATTTGATAATTTGAAGTTCAACTAATCAATCTTTCACCATTCATGTACGCTTCTTTGACTCTATGATTATGTATGAATAACCATGATAAATACAAATATTTGTTTCTATGTAAACATATAGAATTAATATCAATTATTGTGTAAATTGCGTGATTATCATGATGGGATGTTAGTCACATGCTTATTATAGGGGGAAATCCACAAATAAGATATTCCAAAATCAATATAATGTTAAATGAATGAGAAAAATATTTGGGATTTAGTTTATGATCACCATATTACCTAATTAATTAAAGTTTAGCTTGTTTCTTAGTATTAAATAAAACATCTCATCCCAATATGTTTTGTATTTTGCATGTAAAGTTTATTAGTAAAATGAGTTATTTATTACATACGTACAGAAGAGAAATACTTGAAGTAGAGATATTTGAAGGATAGATGATCCTCACCTTAAATATCATTTAAGCTTTGAATAACCACTTTTGTGATAAACATGTACTAATATTTTAGATTAATTTTAACAAATTTGAGACTATTTAAGTTTATTCCTAATTCACATTCTAGTTTGGGTGATTTTATCTAAAAAAACTAAATGATGAAAATTTACTTTAAGATTCTCAAAAAAAAAAGGGAATAATTTTATGCCTAATAATGACTCCCATAATTTTATAAATTTTACTAAAATTTAGAATTATACAAATCTTAGGTTGCATTTGAGATAACTTTTTGTTTGTGATAGAATTTGAATTACAGTGTAGATGGCGTTTGGATAAATACTTTTTGGCTATTTTTAAAAAATTATGATGAAAAAATTACATCTTGACCTAGACTACTAAAAAAATTATTATCTTACTTTTTAAAAATAATAAAAATTTATAATAATGACAATTACAACTGCCCTCAATATGCCCTTAAAAAATAAAAATCACTCAAGTGATAAAAATATCATTATCTACAAGTTTTAAAATCTAACAATCATTAATTAGAAATTATTGAATGCCTTGACTTAGCTTAGTGTTGAAACTAACTTTATCTAAATTTAAGGGCATTTCATTATATTGGTGGATGATATGATTATTTTATAGAAATTAAGAGTTCCTAAGCTCCTTAGATATACATATTACTACACATTTAACAATCTACTTCATATCAAATAATTAGTTCCAAACAAAATGATTTATTTATTATACTTTTAAATAATATGATCAAAAAATGTTTGAATGATATATGCTTCAATCTAAATATCGCATTACTCGACAAAATTTTCACTTCATGACACAATATTTTGGGTCATCATTATCAATCAATAGTGTCATACTTAATGATTCTTATGGATGAAAATGCATATATCAATTTATTTTTCCACTAGTTGCTAATCATGATTTAATCATTTAATTGACATATGAAAAGAATGAACAAAATTAATCGTATACATCACACAAATCTAGGGTGTGCATTATTTGATTTTAACCAAAAAATCAAAAAACCAAAGTTTTGAGTAATTTGGTTGGTTTTGAACTTAGTAATTTGAATTTTGGTTTTAATTAATGAAAACTTTGATTTTTAGTTTTTGGATCGGTTTGCTAAATAAAATTTTGGATGGAACCAAATAAATCAAAGTAATTATATGATATATGGTATTATTAATTTATATATTATAGGCTTATAGTAAGAATTATAAATAAAAACTACTATTGCTTGTTCATTATACAATAAAATATTATGCAAATAATTTTTAAATATAACGAACTTCAGTTTATTCGAAACCAAATCAAAATATCCGAACCAAATTATTATTCGATTTGTTTGATTTTACAATTCATTTGATCAGTTGGTTCAATATTGTTAGGAAACCAAAACCAATTGGTTATAAAAAATTTATCATCCAATCCATCCAAATCAACCAAACCCACACCCCTACACAAAATTTCATGCATTTACATATCTAATACTTAAATTTTAATATTTATAAATATAATATTTTTTGGATGCATGAAAAAGACAAATTTTACTTTCAAAAATTAATGATAATAATATTTTTAATACAATATTAAATATTAAGATGTTATCTATATAAATTTAGATATCGATAAGTCAATATATAAGAATTATGTGGAGTAACATAAAAAATAATAAAAATAAAAAAAATAATTTTAACGTTAATTAGCATCTACAGATTTCAGCAGGAAAGAAAGGGATCGATAAGGGAATGGTACATAGGATCAAGCCCATAGTTCTGCTAAATGGTGGGGAGAAGCGTGAGCCTATGGAGTACTTCTTGAGCCGATGAGGGTCGAGCCTTCGTGGATGGACTACAAGATCTAGTGGCTAATGCTCATCATCGCTCCCAAACCTTTCTCTATCCCACTGTTTTAGGAGTTGATTTGTGAGATAATGTAATGGTTGTCCATAAATAAACTAGTTGTAAAAATTATGCTTCAAAAACCAAAAGAAAAAATTCTTATTAACAAAAAAAATTGGTATTAGAGTGAAAATTTGTAAAAAAAAATTATAAAAATTAGTTTAAATATAAAAGCTTAAAGAATTAAAACAAGAAATAGAGTGGCTCATAAAAATTCTAAAAAAAATAATATGTGATACAAAGAATTCAACAATTAGTAATTTATATAATAAATTATATAATAAAAATTAAGTTGTATATAAGATAAGCAAAGATTTAGTTGAAGTGAAATGCATTAAAAATAAAGATCGTAAAATACTTTTTTTAAAAGAGAATATTCAATATATGTGGATGAGATATTTTGATAAATTTTTTAACAAAAGTTGTGAGCATATAATTGACTTTAGCAATCTTAGTACCCCAAATTATATATATATATATATATATATATATATATATATATATATATATATATATATATATATATATATATATATATATATATATATATATATATATTTATTTATTTATTTATTTATTTTTATCGTTGTATTAGTAAACTAAGTTGAAGAGGCTTTAAAGATAATGAGATGTGGTAAAGTATTGGGCTTGATGATATTCCAAGTGTGAAAATGCTTGGGAGATCAAAATTTTCTTAGAATACAAATCTTTTAATATAATTTTAAAGACTAAAAGATATCATATGAGTGGATAAAGAGTTTATTAATTCCTATTTTTAAGGATAAAGATGATGTACAAGAGTGTGTAAAATTATAGAGGAATTAAATTAATGTGTCATACATTAAAATATATGAGAAAGTAATTGAGCATAGATTATGATGTTATACAAAAATTTCTCAATGCCAATTTAGATTTATGTCAAATAAGTCTACCATGGATGTTATTCATTTATTGAGATGTTTGATGGAGAAGTATAGAGACAACAAAGATGATATACATATGATTTTTACTGATTAAGAGAAAGCATATGATAAAGTTCTAAAAGAAGTGCTTTGGAGAATTCTAAAAAAGAGAGATAATATTATTTATATTCAAGTTATTAAGGACATGTATACTAGAGATGCCACTTGTATTCAAACACAGAGGTTTGACCAAGTATTTTACTATTTTGATTCGATTACATCAAGTATCACTTTAAGCCCATATATTTTCACTAGTTATGAATGTTTTACTAGACATTTACAAGAGGATGTACATTGGTGTATGCTTTTTACTAATGATATGTTTCTTGTTGATACGACTAGAGGTGTTCAAGAAAAACTTGAATTATGGAGGTCAACCTTAGCGTATTAAGGCTTTCATTTGAGTAAATCAAATACATGGAGTGTAATTTTAGTTGTATAGGATCTAGTGGATTAGTGATAATGGGTGATCAAGTCATTAAAAAGAGTGAATATTTTAGATATCTTAGGTCTATTGTTTAAAGTGATAGTGATATAAATGGGATTGCTATTAGTAGAATTCAAGTTGGATGGTTGAAGTAGAGGATTACAGCGGGCTTGTTGTGTGATAGGAAAGTATTGATTAGACAAAAGAAAAAATTTATAAGATAGTGGTGAGACCTACAATGTTTTATGGTGCAACATATTGGCCAGAAAAGAAGCAAAAAAGTTAGGTGTTCTAGAGATGAAGATGCTAAGGTAGATGAGTGGCTTTACACTTAGAGACAAAATGAGTAACAAATATATACATGATAAGGTTGGAGTAGCTCTAGTGGCAAATAAGATTAGAGAGAATCAACTTAGATGATTTAGTCACATAAAATGGCAAGTGTCTGATGACCTAGTTAGGAGAGTAGAAGTATTAGATTTGGCCTATATTAAGAAAGGTAGAGGTAGACCTAAAAAGCTTGGTTAGAAAGTATAAAAAATGACATTAATTTATTAAAACTAAACAAGAATATGACACTTAATAGGACACATTGGAGAAAAATGATTCATATAGCTGACCCCATATAGTGGGATATAGGCTTCTTGTTGTTGTTGTTGTTGTATATTTATGAAGAGATTAAGAGGAAGTTGGGTTGGAAGTCACGAGGGTATGACAAGTCAACTCTTTGAAAAGCTTAAGATGTGAAGAATAAGTAGATTTTAGTGAGGCGAGTTAAGAAGACGTCAAATGATTAAATTGGATGGATTATAGATAATTTAAGTATTATGCGAATAACTCGGTGTATGAATGTGGGGATTGAATGAGAAACTCTAAATTAATAAAGAAATAAAAAAGAAGAAAATAGAAGAAAACTTGAGAAAATACAAAAGAAAAAAAAGAAAAAAAAGAACCACTCTCTAAACAGTCATTCTAGATCACCAAATCAAGGAACAATGTACTGTCATCAAGCAATCAACTAAAATATGATGATAATTTCTTCAAAAACTGATTTCATTTCATCAAAGATATATTTCATTCTAGAATTATTGACATTTATAAACATTACAAAACATGGATTATTCAAAATATTACAAAAATGAAAAAGATAGCAAAACACTATATTTATATTTGTTACAAGGCTCTTAAAATGATAGCCAAATAAACAATTAACTTTGACTCTAAAGGATGAGTCATCAAGGTGAAGTGACAATGACATGGCAACATTTAACACTTCCCTTGGACTAAAATTTAGCTCACATGACACTTAACATTTTAAATGATTTTACACCAGTGGTATTTCTACAAAACTCAATAAAATTATATTCTTAAAAATACAAAGTGCAAAAATAAAAGTAATGTACAATAATATTATTTAATTGAGCCTTATAAAAATTGATAATGTTATTAATTGGAGAAAATTAAACATCAAACCTTAGGATTTTTTCCCATTTTCATAAACATCCACAAATCTATCATTCTTGTACTGCATCATGAGGTAGGTAAGAGCATGTGCCATCATCTCGCTAACTCCTCTCATAAACTAAATTTGACTTTTGGAAACTAAATTTACCTTTTAGTGGGGATTAAATATTAGAAAGAGAAGGAAAACAACAGAATATCTACCAGGAAAAAAAGAACTTACATTTCATGCAAGTGAAGGAGCCACGAAAAAGGCAATTTCTTTCTTCATTCAGAAGCGTAGCATCTATCTATATGGATAAGCTGTCACATATTCCGTGCCTTCAACATTAACATTTGAGCTCTTGACTTTACAGCATCCATTTTCTTCCTTCCAAGTGATTCCAGCAACACAACACTTGAATGGCTCCTAGGAATAAAACCTTTTTGTATCATTTCCTCATAAAATATGCATGCGAGTTTCACCTTCCCTGTCCGACAAAGTCCACGCACAAGAAGTGTGTATGTTTCAAGGTCTAGGCTGATATCCCTTTTAAACATATGACCCAGTAAATACAGAAGGATCCTCATCCATTTTCTTTTACATGACAACTTAAGTATGGGAGTATATGTCTTGATATCGCTTGCATGAGGTTTCCTCCATTTTCATAAGTAGTTTCAAAGCATGCTCCCGAGAATGATAGCAGGTGAAATTAAGGTGTTGAATGTTGTCACGCGTTAGAGAGATTTCTCTTTCATGCATCTCCTCATATAGATTATAGGCTTCTCTTAATCCACCTGCTCTAGCCAATATGTAAATTAAAGAGTTGTAGACTGAAGTATCAGGCAAACAACCATCACTCTCCATCTTGTTTAGAACCAAAAAAACTGGTTGAGTTTCCTTTACCTTTCCAAAAGATTGCATTATGATCGTATAGGTTATGACATTAGGCTGGCATCCCAGGTATTTCATCTCATCTTAAATAAACATCTTCCCTTCTTGTATGTGTACATGGAGCATTGCCCTTGGGAATGTGTGTGCTTAGATTGGACATTTATTCAATGTGTGTTACTTGAAAAACAAATAATACATATATCATCCAACATGTATATGCAAATCTAAAATGCCAACATTCGAAAGCAATAAAGTTTACACCAAAATATAAAATATATTGTTATGCAATTATTGCTTCAATCAAATATAAAGCAAGCTTTATTGATTGAATAATAAAGTCAATAATAAGCAAAATCACAAACATGTTTTGGAAGAAGAATCCACACATCTAAATGCTATCAGGATGTTATTTTTCATTTTAAATGTAATCCCTTTTAAAGTGGAATTGGCTCAATTATTAGGCGAATGATTTGTTCCCTAGTTTCATGATTCTCCATAGCCATCTCCGTATTGATAGAAGTATTGTTTCTTGGAAGATTTAACAGATTTGTTGAAAGACTCCATAGTTTTTGAGCATATAGTGCACTCCAGATTCAACTTTTTCCAATAATTTCTGATTAAACTTCTAATATTGTCTCGAGCAGTTGATTCTGAAATATTTTTTTCTTTCATATAACATTGAATTGATTTTGAAACATCTCCTCTGCTGATCTCTACCTGTAATAAAAATACAATAACATTCAATCGTGAATATGTAATTTATACAAAATATAATATTAAATTTTTATATTTGTTTTAAAATAAATATTCATAACTACCGTGGTTGTTCCCAAATCATCATATAACCGAAGAAGCATACATGAATGATGAATAATAGGTGGATAAAATTCCAAGCTTTAAGCTTGGGTCAAATCATCACTTAGATAATATGATGTAATTAGTGGACAAATTCCTCCTATGGTTACCCATGCATTCTCCAAGTACTCATCCAATGTTGGAGTGTATCCATTATGATACCACTTTGCTTCAACTAAGAATGCTTTACATAAATCTGCCCACTAGAGTACAATAGTAACTTTGGTTAAAAACATTATACCAATAGGTCATCTTATATAGTTCTGTTCCTAATATATTGCTTGAACATAATTTTATAACTAAAAATATGCAATCAAACGAGAAGTATAAATATATTTTAAAACTTAAAAGAAATATATTTACTGAAATAAATGTCATATTACTGCGCTTTTTAGGAATGGAAGAATATCCAACTCTTTTTCAAGTAAGATTGAGGAGGCCATGTCATTCATTGTGTTGAATAGTGCCATCAAATATGTCTTCATGTAATCTAGAAGTTGTTCCCATCTAAGAATTCCAAGTTAATTAAATCATAATTTATTCTAGGACTACTTAAGTAAATATATAATTTGATTGTATTGAAGTCACTACATTAATATTCTTTATCAATATTTGATAACCATAGCTAACTATAACTAACTTATGCATATCAAATTATTTCTTATGCTTACTTACTCTTCTATAGCATTTGTAATGATCTTTAGTTCATCCAAGGTGCCATAAATATCATAAATGTCATCAAGTATTACTGTGAGACAAATAATCTTGGTAATTGCTTTCCTGCTTTTCCAAAATTTAGGTTGAGATGTAAAACCTAAAGCCCATAAATAGTTCTCCACAAGTCTATCTCTTGCAAAATTAAGCTCTTCACAAACAAGACCAAGATTTCTCCACCACCTAAGGATCAAATGCAATGGCAATCAATATTTCTTGAAATAAAATTAGAAAGATTCCATATATATATATATATATATAAACAAGAAATAAAATTACCTGGACATTTCTTGAAGCTCCACCTTATGGATGCTTTGCACTATGTTAAAATCTAGTTTAGCCAAGTCAAGCAATATGGGATTAACATTCTCTTGTCTTTCATAAGCCTTAATGAACCACCTCGTATGTAGTCTTGACATTCGCCAATGCAAAGGCATCTCATTCGCATGTTCAATGTCTTGAACAAGTTGTGGACTTAATAAACATGTTTCAACATTTCTTAAATACTCCATTGCAAACTTTCCTGCCTTATATAGCTCTTCCTCCCCTTCGATGATGAGGAAGGAAGCCTCATACAAACTAAGCATTCCTTTGACATGATGTTGACCATTAAGAGTGACACTTCCTCTCACTTTTGTAATGCAGGTAATCAAATCATCAACTCTTCCAATTGATTAAAGAAAAATAGTTTAGAAAAATTTGTGGAGATGGCATAAATTTAATATAGTATTTGAAGTTTACTAAGGGAATTGCTTTGTACATTGTCATTTAAGGCATATTCTATGTAATAGCCAAACTATATTATAATAAAAAAAAGATCATTTTCACTATTATTGGCATTTTAAATAAGATTATATTAGAACATAATCAAACATAATGCATTTGATAGCATGGTTATCTTAATAGTTTTAGCATATATAGGTAACATTTTATTTAGATTTATACCAATTATTTCAAAAAATATATATATATCATAAATATTTCATTACTTGAAAGCATAAGGTCAATTTGAGACTAGTAATATATAAGAATAAGAAAATTATATAAATTTTTCACAAAGAGGATAAAATGAATATTTGGTTTTAAAGAAGATCATGGGATAGATTCAAACTTGTAACCTCTATTTTGCCCTAAAAGATAAAGAGAATAAAACTTAAACCAAAACTCTTCGATTTGATTTACATTGAAAAAAAAAACTTTAAAATGAAAGATTGATATACATACTTTGTTGCAATATACCTTAGTAAAGTATTAGTAATACCATGTTTCCGTTGAAGCCTAAAGAGCAAGGTCAAGCCATGAAGATTATTATTCTCTGTCAAACTATTTATATTTTCCATTGATGAACTAATAGAATTCAACAAATTTTAATCTCTATATCAAAATGATAGTCCAAATTATGGCAAATAGTATCCACAAGTTCAAGTTGTTCAACAAGGTCATCTTGTTGGCCAATTAAACTCCTTACATTTGCCTTTAATTTTCCCTCTCGTGTATTTTCTCCTCATTCATGCAATGATTGTCATAACTTTGTGTTATATAAATATTTATGCTTATTAATATATATATATATATATATATATAAAGTGAAAACACATATATTCTTATCTAGACATATATAATTTCATTCCATTGTCTTCACTTTTATTCAAACAAAACCATAAATTTTGTAACTAACAATAAACAGATGATGAAATAAGTAATATGAAAATCAAAAAAAAACATTCATTATGCATATGTATTGATTATGTAGCCAAATTAAATTATGATAGTTATTATTATTATTTTTCATTAGACGAGATGTCAAATTAATAAGTCCCATGGATTTTCATAACTAAGTCAAAGATCATCTATGCATCATTTTGATTGAAATATGTAATTATCTTGTATCATAAACTTTGGCTTAGTCAAAAGCTTTACATTTAGAGATAATTTGGATCATAATATTGCACTTCAGTTAATTTAAAGCCATTTTGGATCATAATATCAAATCCAACCCTTTCACTCTTATAACTAAATCAAATATTTGAATACCAAATTTACTTTAGATAAAAAAACATCATTATCACTAAGAAATGCACTTTCATGCAAAAGGTGTTATGTAGAAATATAAAATTTTAAGTTTCAAATATATGTAAATGCATCAAGATTGTGTGGTAACAAATGGGAAGATCTATTCTAAGTGCATATAGAAATTTTTTAATAATTACTGAAAATAATTTAAATGATATGCCATCACCTTGAAATCAATTGGCAATGATGAGTATCATAAATGCTTGGTCGATAATTTGTTGTGCAACGAAAGAAGAAGAAGATACACTATGTTGAGAATGGGATGAAACTTGCCATTATTTGTTGAATAAAGAGAAAAGATATTGAGGAAGAAGAGCTCGTGAGTGGTCACTTTAGATGAATAGAGAGAAAGGTCAAGATACAATGCCATATTAATATATGTATTCAAAAATATAAATAACTCATGGGAAACCATTATGCCTATTTATATTGAACTTTCTATCATTTTATGGCAATGTTGAGGATATTAAGTGAGTCACATATTTCTACAACTAACTTCAATAATATAGCGTCATGTGATACGCAATAAATACACAATTATTGTATATTGCTATGTATTGATGTAATATTAACTGCACATTAATACAAAGTATTTATATACATAGATATATATATATATAGCAATATTATTAGCTGAGTGCCACATGAAGCAATGTTATTAGAGTCTAGATGTAGAAGCTATATTGGACCTTGCATCATAAATTTTTATATTGTGAGAGCTTGCATTGGATACAAATTTTCATATGATAAAACTTTTCCAAAGTATGGTTGAATCTTTTACTTAATATAAATTTCTGATTTATTTATTTATTTGTTATTGAAATATCAAAAATCATGTATTAATCTAAATATCTTAAAGACATTAATTGCATTAGAAACACAAAATAAAATTGATCCCAAACAGTCCCTTCATTTATAACAATTCTTCTATGTCTTTAATTTATTTTTAAATCTTTTATTAGAGATTCAAAATTAAATGAGCTTCTATTTAACCAATCATCTTTTTTATTACATCATTATGCAATTGAAAAATGTTAAAATACTTTGTCTTCTTTTCTTCCTTGTAAATTTATATATTTTTTCAGTTATAGGTATTAATTAATTTAATTATTAAGAACTTTAAAAGTTGTTAAAATCTTAAATTTAAATCACTTCTACATCATAATGAAATATCATCTTAACTCGAATAAAAAAATTATATTTTCAAAAAAAAAAGTTTAGGATCTAAAACCAACATAATCTCATTTATTTCACTATTTTTAAAATTAATATCAAACTTAAATTTAATTAATCTTGGTGATATAATCATAACTGTTCTTGCTGATTTATATTTGAAATAAATTTGATATCAAATTTAATTTTAAAGATTTCTACTTCACACCTGATGTGATGCTCACCAAACAGTGTAGCTTTTAGGTATCCTTTAATTCAACTTTAGCCTTTTGATATCTAATAATGCAATTTGTCTCAAATCATTATTATAAGTCACAAGATCAAGTAGATAAAAGGTTCAATAATGTATAATTTATATAAAGATGAGATTTTTATATCTTATAATTAATTTTATAGTCAAGTCATACTAATTATGAAATCAATTACAATTACAAACTAACAACAATCATAGTTACAAGCTTTATCTATCTAACAACATGTAGATAAAGCATTCACGATAAACAACTCATTTTTGCATTGTAGGAAAAAAATTTTAATATTTAAATAATAATCATAATAATTATAATTAAATGAATAAAATATAATATGTTTATATTTTAGAGAAAAATATAAATAATTAGTAAGATAATATCATCAAATTTATAAGAGTAAATTATAAATAAATAATAAAAAATGATTTGAATGGCACAAATTTTAAATTATCTAAAATTCAAAATCTATATAAATTTCTAAATGAATTGTTTTTTTTTTTTTTTTTGAGTCTATTTTATCTCTGAGCTTTGTCCTTTACATGGTCAAGCTCATTGAGAGTTACATTTATATGCCTTTGATCAAGTTTAAATCTAAAAAAAATTTTCTAACATGTAGCACCTCGAGCTTATAACATGAGATATTGAGTTCAAAATAGACGAGACAATGCTTTAGGGCCAAAAGGATAGCATTTGAATTTGCAATTAGAGAAAGAAGACAATGCCTCGATGTTGCACGAGCAGCACATCATCGCTAGGATCAAGGTCCCAAGGCAAAATAATAGAGAGGCCAACTTTGTTGCTATTTTTCGCTAACCCTAAGGAAAGCCTAGAGAACAACAAAGCTAGAGCCTGACACTGGTCATGGCTATAGTGCTAGGAGTGAGACTTTGTATATAGATAGCTTTATGTAGTTTTTAGTACTTTTCTTAACTTTTTCTTATTTTCTGTGTGTGAGAGTGAAGTGTCCTAGAGTGATAAATGTGGATAGGCTCAAATAAGTATAATTTGTATTATTCTTGATTTTTCTTTCATAGTAGATTTCTTGGTAGTGTAGTGGTTTTTCCTCATTCTGGTTTTCCATATTAAATTTGGTTTCATGTGTGATTGCTTTTATTTTGATTCCATTTGTTCAATGTATGCTCTAAAACATTTCGAACTGATTTTTTGTGTGTACTTGTTTTCTCCTAATATGAACGAATAAAGTAATTTCAAATATTAGAAAATGATTTCATATCCAATCTTATTACATCAAAGTATGTGTAAAATACTAAGAGATTCATGCAATTATTTAAAGAAACTAGTTCTATATTTAAAATAAGCCCATGTCTCACTCAATTATTTCAAAACTTATGCAAGCATTCAATGAAATGATTTCACAGTGAATGTTACGAGGCAACCTTCAAATCAATAGCCTCGAAGCATGTGGATGTGCTTTAAGAAATGAATTGATAATAATATGCATGTAATCTTAATAACTGATAGATGACAATGCCTAAGCTCTAGTCTGAGGATAGAAGTTAATGTGAAATAAGTAATTCACCTATGTGCTCCAACCAACATGTGCAATGCTCAACCATATGGTCTAAGAATGTTGTGCATACTCAAACTAAAATCAATTTGAGCTCACTCTAACCGACAATCATGTAATTATTCTCGATGATCAACAAATATTTTCATAAAAAAATATCATATCTGTTTTAAAAGCTAAACTTATATCTATCAGCTATGCACATTCTTGAGGAGATCATTCCATTTATTGATTAATAGTCATTAGTTTGATTCCCCTCCTCATAAAGATTGGAGTTGACTGGATTGACTACAAAGCTAAATGATTGCTCTTAAACTAAATATTTTATTTTGCATTTGCATACAACTATTAATGATATTAATAAAGAAACATCATATTCAAAATTTAAACTTCGAATCAAGTTGGGAATATAATTATGAATTCATAAACATAATCCTCTGTTGACAAAAAAAAATAATAAATAAAGAGTTTACAAGATCTATGTTGGCTTAATGAGCCTCATGTTCAATCCGATCAATTTTGATGATAATAAATGAATTTTGATGTTATAAATGTATATTTTATGTGTTGATATATTAATTACTTATCCAATATATCTCACAATATGTTTGAGAAAATTCAAAGAATAGAAGAATGAAAGATAGATCAAAATGGATAATGTGAAGCTCAAGATACAATATTTTAGGGTATATGCATTTATAACTATCTTAGAAATTCATATGAGTTCATTGATATGAATCAATTTGCTCACAACTTAACATATTATTTATATTTATTTTAAATAATGATAATGAGATTAATTTATATAAATCTCTATCTAATTAACATTCAATTATATGTTTCATGCACAACATTTGAATTGTCAAAATAATAAATGATAATAAATTATGACTATTAACTGTAATTAGTTTATATACTTAATATAATTAAATATTTTAATTTAAATTTATGGTTATATGATAAATAACATATGTATAATTATATATAAATTATATCATACTATTTAAATGTCATATTTCAAAATTAACAAAAATATGTGAAATTTTGTATTTTAGCCAAAGTCATTTTATAATCAAGGAATTTATATCTGATTTCATCTCCAACGGATTCCTTGGATTTCTTTCCTTTAATTTGATAGGTTATATGGCCCACATTTGATTAAAATTGAATTTAATATGACTTTTCAAACATTATGTGATTTTAATAATGAATGCATGCTACATGCTTTGAATATATTAAGAGTCATATTTGATTATTTTTGACTTGCCTATGTGAATAACCAAATTTTTGTTATTTGAATTTAATATTTATTTAATATAAATTATATTTTTATTGAATATTAAATTATTATATGATAAAATGATGTTAGAATAATATATTTTTTGAAATAATTCAAAATCACATTCTTGCTCATAAATAAACCTCATTCTCTTCATGGAAGTATTCCTCATTCAAATTCAAAATTCCTCCAGTAAATCTAAGAGAAAATTTCTTAGATTTTTCTTCTAAGTGTTCTCTAAATATTGCAAGATCAAATCCTTGGTTTGGAAGCTTCAACATCTTCAACTAAGCAAGTTTTTCAAATTACTTGAGTTTGTTTTCTTGATCTTAATCCCTTTTTAGATGTTCATACTATTTTCACCATCTATTTATTCTTTCCAATTTATACTTTTTGATGGATTAGTCTTTGGACATCAAAGTCTAAGTTTTTCACATCAAAGCTTCTTTAATCATTTTTTGTGAAAAACTCTTATGATAGTTTGTAGGATTTATTTCAACTTGTTGAAATTTTTTATCTTCCTATAAATTTTTATTGGTTTCTTGAAATATTTCTTCATTAATCTTATTTGAAAGGTCATTTATTTTTAGATCTATTTTAGAAGTATATTTTAAGCATTTTAAATTAATTTATTATACTGAAATTATTTTTATATTTGCTAGATAACTTTTTAATTAGTTTACTAAATTTACTTAAATCTATCATATACTAATTTTATTTAAGTATTTTGTGATCATTTGCATTAATTGAAAGCATCTTTTTGGTTAAAATAAAATAAATTATTCCTTGCTAAAATTTATTTTATTGTGCAAAAGAATATTATGAATTTATTTTGAAATTATTTTTATATTAGTCTATAAACGTAATAACATAAACATCTTAAAGATCATTTCAAGATATTTATTTTATTATTTCTTATCAATATTAAGAGAGCATTATATCTTGCCAACTTTTTAAGTTGTAAAGTGATCATTTATAAGTTGTGAGATCATTTTTTGAATTGGATAGCTTGGTATATTTGTGAGTGATTTATTTTTATCAAAATTTATTATTTTATTTTTTTTCTTTTTGTGCTATAAAATTTATATTGGTACTCACCCTTTAGAAGAGTACATATTATTGTAGGGTTGTACTCATCATTATAGAGAGTACTATTTGTAAGCTATTTTGTATTTAGTGGATTCCTAGCTAGGGTGGTTAAATGGACGGTTTTAGTGTTTGGTGAAACATAAAAATTGTGTGTCTATTATCTCTTTACTTTACTTCTTTTTATTAAGAATTGTATTTTATCATTATAAAATCAAAATTAATTTTCTACTAAAACTTAAAATTTAAGATTTAACTTTAAAATTTTAATATCACCCAATTCAACCAAATCTCTATAATGACTCACATATCGTGAGCTTTTTTATTGGCTTAACATCAGAGTAGATCTTTTCACTATGGCACAAGGTTTCCCAAAGGGTTCAATACGAGGACAATCCACTCAAACCTCAACTTTTAGATAGTGTATCATTTGATTATTGAAAAAATAGAATTAGTACATTTTTAAGAGGTCAAGATGCACTCATGTGGTATATGTTGACACATCAATATCATACACCCATAGTAGAAGTAAATGGCATTAAAGTAGAAAAACCTTTTGAGGAATGGACTATAGAAAGATAACTTAATGAATTAAATGCTAGCTTGTAATACTTTACATGGTTTATTACCGATGATTACATGAAAATTTCTATAAAGTACAACAAAAGAAATATAGGATAAACTCATTATAACTTATGAAGGAACTAGCGAAGTTAGAGATGCTCACATAAACAGACTTGTTCATGAATATGAGTTATTTTATATGTCTCCTTCTGAATCTATTTCTGATATGTATACTAGATTCATGAAAATAATTAATACATTGCATTCTCCTGGAAAATCATATAGGAATCAAGACTTAGTCTATAAGATTGTTAGATGTCTTCCAAAAGAATGGGAAGCTAAAGTAACACCTATTAGTGAAGCTAAGGATTTATCTACTTATCCACTTGATCGCTTTTGGGTTCTTTGATAGCAAGAACAGGTTATTGCTCAAAGGGATAAGATGGATAACTCAAAGAAAAAGGGAGAAGGAGAAAGAAAAGCCATTGCATTACAAGTTAATGATAATGATGAGCATAACACCTCAAGCTCGGATGGTGATAGTGATGAGGTGGTCATGCTATCCAAAAGGCTTAGAACTTGCAAAGAAGAAGAATCAAAGGTATAAAAATCTAAAACTATAAATTTCAAACTAAGAAATTTCTCAAGTGAAGGGATCATTTACTATTATAAAAAGCCGGACACATAAGAGGTGATTGTCCAGAACTTGTTGAATTAAAGAAGAAAGAGATTGATGTGGAAAGAAGAAAAAATATGAAGGAGAAAAAGTACCATAAGAAGAAGAAGAAGGATTTATGGGCCAATCTAGATTCAAATGAATCAAGTACTTGCTCATTCGATGAAGAGGTCAACATATGTCTTATATGAAATGGAGAATCGACTGATTCTCAAGAGGTATGTAATGATATATCTTATGATGAAGTAGATGATGCTTTTAATGATTTAGTTATTGAATATAAAAAATTAAAAAGAAAATACAAAACCTTAGAAAAAGAACATAAAAATTTAGATATACATTTTTGTGATTTAAAAAATGAATGTGATAATTTAAAAAGTAAAAATAATTCTTTATTAAATTGTTCCTTACTTGTATGTAAACTTGAAAGAGAGAATATCTTGTTAAAAGAAAGATTAGATTTATGTTTGAAATCACAAGTTCATTATAATGCTTCATCAAGTAAAACATTTAACAAAAATTATTTGCATCATACACATCCCACTCATATACCTTATAATTATCATGCTAAGCTATATGCAAACACTAATGTTTGGTGCAACTATTGTGATAGAAAAGGGCATATTTCATTTGATTGATATGCACATAAATTACAAAACACTAAGAAATCATCATATGTATGGGTACTAAAAGGTACAAGCACTATACAAACCACACATGCTAGATATATTGCTTTAAATTTAGAATGTTGACCCAAACATGTTTGGGTTCCAAAAGTTAACATGTGATTTTCTTTTGTAGGAATTCCTTCAAAGAAAAATCAAAGAAGGCATGTGGTACTTGGACAGCGGATGTTCAAGACATATGAAAGAAGATAAAGATAAATTCACAACTTGAGAATTAAGTGATGGAGGATTTGTTACATATGGAGATAATGCAAGGGAAAGATCATTGGCATTGGTTCTATTTATAAAGAATTCTATCACTTTAGATAAAGTTTTTCTAGTAGAAGGATTAAAACATAATTTAATTTCTATTAGTCAATTATGTGATAAAGGTTTGAATGTATTTTCATCATCATATTGTATTATAAAAATAATGAAAATATTTTGTTAGTAGGACAAAGACATAAAAATATTTATATCATTGATTTAGATAGCTTTCATGATATTTGAATTTACTTTGTTTTAAAAGCACTCATGATGATATGTGGTTATGGCATAGGAGACTATGTCATATTAACATGCACACACTCAATAAAATTGTTAAACTTGATTTAGTAGTTAGATTGCCTAAATTAAATTTTCATTCAGACCATGTTTGTGATGCATGTATTCATGGTAAGCATTCTAGAAGCTCATTTAAAAGTAAAAATATATTGTTTCTACTTCTAAACCTCTAGAATTATTGCACATGGATTTATTTGGTCCAATTAGCACCACTAGCTTAGGTGGAAAAATTATGGTTTTGTGATTGTTGATGATTTCTAGATATACTTGGGTTTTGTAAATTACAAGGATGATATTTTTGGTGAGTTTAGAAAGTTTTCTAAATATATTAGAACAAGGCCTTTTGATTAATAGGGTTCAAACCGATCATGGTGGTAATTTGAAAATAAATTATTTGAGGATTATTATGATGAACATGGGATTAGACATAATTTTTCTACACCTAGAACTCCCAACAAAATGGAGTAGAGAGAGAAAAATAGAATTTTAATTGAATTAAGTAGATCTATGCTTGATGAGTATACAACAACAACAACAACATAACAGAATTTTAATCCCATAGTGGGGTTACATGAATCCTTTTTGCCATTGTGTCTATTATGTGTCAAATTCTCATTTAATTGAAAGTATACTAAGATCATTTTTTATACATCTTAACCAAGTCTTTTTAGGTCTACCTCACCTTTCTTAACATGGAAAATCTAGATCTACTCTTAATCGGGTTATGACGGTAGCTTTATGTGGAAACCATCTAAGCTAACTCTCCTAATCTTATAATGAAGCTACTCCAACTTTTTCCAACATACTATTTTGCATTCTATCTCTAAGAGTAAAGCCACTCATCCAGAGCATCCTCATTCTGTAAAACTTAACTTAGTCTTATGTTTCTCTTTTATTGGCCAACATCATAAGTCATGGTCTTACCACCATTTTATAAATTTTCCTTAAGTTTAAGTGGAACTTTCTATCACATAATAGGCGATGCATTCTTCCACTTCAACCATCCAACATGAATTCTACTATAATATCTCCATCTATTTCACCATCATTTTGAACAAAAGCTAAATATTCAAGATTATTAATGACTTGATCACCAAAGTCAAATACTATCACTCAAACTTACAACTAAAATTACACTTCATATTGTTTTAGATCTGCTAAATAAAACCTTTAGACTCTAAAGTTGACCATCAATTCAAGTTTAAGGACTCTACCTTATCAACAAGAAGAATGTCATCAGAAAAGCATACACCAAGGTACATCTTCTTGTAAATGCCTCGTAAGAACATCCATAACTAAAGTAAAAAAGATAATTTAATGTTGATCCTTGATGTAATCCAAAAATAGGAAAATAATTTGTCAATCCTCCTTGTTTGGACACAAGTGACTAGTATACATATCCTTAATGACTTGAATATAAAATATTAACTTCTTTTGTTTAGAACTCTAAAGAACATCTTGAGACTTTATCATGTTTCTCTAAATCAATAAATATCATATGTAGACCCTTTTATATTCTCTATGCTTATCAAACCTCTTAACAAAATGTATAGCATCCATAGTAGATCTATGATGAAACAAAAAAGAAACATCACATGAAATGCTCATATTTCTCCCATAATTTTAATGTATGGCACATTAACAATTCCTCTATAATTTGAATCTTGTGCATCACCTTTTATTCTTAAATATAGAACCAACAAACTTTTCTACTCATTGCATCTTTTTAGTCTTTAAAATAACATTAAAAAAAGATTTGTAAGAAATTCTTGATCTCCTAAACATTTCCACATTCTATTGAATATTATCCTCCTATGCTTCCACATTTCATTTTCTTTAAAGCTTCTTAACTTGATACAATACAATTTATAAAAAATGAAATTTCATTTTTGTTTAGGTATTAAGGTTGCTAAAATCAATGATTTCGATCCTTCATTGAAAAGTTTATTAAAATACCATCCACCTATTTTCAATATCTTTTCTAAGAAAAGCACTTTATTATTTTCATCCTTAATACTCACTTGAACTATGTCTTATTTCTCTATCTCTTTGGTTGGCTAACTTATACATACATCTTTCACCTTCTTTGGTATCTAATCTATGATAAATGCTAAAAGCTAAATTTTGCATCATATATTGCTTTCTTAGAATCTCTACAGATTTTATATCTTTTAATTGAATTTTACATAAACCAAGTTTTATAACAATGCTTCTTATTTATCTTTTCTTGCAATAGATAAAACTATTCTTATTAAAAGATGTTTTCCTTTGATGACATCTTTAGCAACTTGTTTAATAGCATTTGATACTTTTTTACATAGCTTTATGAACATATCATTTAATTTCTTGTAGCTTGCTCTTAAAAATATTTTTTATTGTTTTTAAGTGTCATCTAATTGACAATAATTAAGTTTATTTTTCTCTTACAACCTTTCATCTTAAAATCTAAAACTAATGTCGATGTTTACTTAAAATTTCACTTGAATGATTACAATTTTACAATCTAAACGATCATTTTTCTTATCAAAAATAATCAATCTGTTTTGATCCATTTTTATAAGTAATAATATGCTCATCTCTTTCTTAAATAAAGTATTAGCAACTACAAAATCATAAGCTAAGGCAAAATCCAATATAGTCATTTGATTACTCCATAAATTACCATGAATTTTAAAATTTTCGCCACTTTACCAACATGTCCATTTAAATTTTAAATATTTTTTTCTTAAGATTTGTATATTATTCTTTATATTTTAATTTCATTGCTTTGGTAATATCTTCTAAATTTATTTTATATGTAATCAATATTTTTAGTTTACTTTTATGAATAAAATTTAAATATGTATTAAATATGTGATGAATAGGATCTAGACCAATTTGAAGAAGGCACCCTAGAATTGGAAAGAAGCCAAGATTGAACACTTTTATTTGGATGTAAATGCTTTATTTTGAATAATAAAAGAGCATTTAGGTAAGATTGTAAATCGATGATGGTATTTTCTTAGGATACTCTTTCTAGTAGAGCTTATAGAGTTTTCAATAAGAGAAAATAATTGTAGAAGAATCAATACATTATTTTGATGAAAATTTAATTAATTCCATTAGAAATGAAGTGATTGATGAAGAGATTGATAATTTTAAGAAAATATCTTTAGAAGATAATGTGATGATTCATTGCCAAAAAAGAATGGAAATATAATAAAATCATCCAAAGGAACTAATTATAGGAGATCCTTCAAAAGGAGTTATGACTAAGACATAGTAGAGGTTGTAGATCATTAAGCATTTTTATGTGAGGTTGAACCTAAAAATTTAGAAGAAGGTTTAAAAGATAATTTTTGGATTATTGCTATGGAAGAGGAGTTGAATCAATTTATAAGAAATGATGTTTGAGAATTAGTCCCAAAACCCAAGATAAAAATATCATTAGAACAAAATGGGTCTTTAGGAATAAGCTAGATGATTCAGGTTGTATTGTTAGAAATAAAGCTAGGTTAGTTGCACAAGGGTACACACAAGTTGAAGGCATAGATTTTGAAGAATCTTTTGCACCCCTAGCAAGACTAGAAGCTATTAGGTTACTCATTCCTTATGCTTATTTTAGGGATTTTAAACTTTTTCAAATGGATGTCAAGAGTGCATTTTTAAATGGATTTATTGACCAAAATGTATTTGTAGAGATGCCACCTGGATTTGAGATCCTTGATTGTCCAAATCATGTGTATAAATTAAAGAAAGCCTTATATGATTTAAAACAGCTCCTTTGGTATGATAGTTAATTTTTTTGATAAATCATGGATTTATAAAGGGTAGAGTAGATACTAATTTATTCCTTAAGAGCATAGATGATGATTTGATTGTGGTACAAGTATATGTAGATGATATATTATTTGGAAGTACAAATGAATCTTTGTGTTATGAGTTCTCATCATTGATGCCTAAAGAGTTTGAAATGAGTATGATGGGAGAACTTAATTTTTTCTTAGGTCTTCAAGTGAGCAACAAGAAAATGGCATTCATCTTCAAGTACACAAATGAATTCTTGAGAGGTTGACATGAAAAAAATTTAAATCTAGTAAACTCCTATGAGCCCATCTACAAAATTAGATTTAGATGAATTAGGAAAATATGTTGATCAAAACTTTATAGTATGATAGGTTCACTTTTATACCTTCGCTAGTAGGCTGATATTATGTTTATTGTTTATTTGTGTGCTCGCCAACCAAAAAATCTCATTTAATAGCAATCTATATCTTGTATTTGATAGCACTACTAAGTTAGGTTTATGGTATCCTAAAAATTCTTTATCATTTGATTTGGTTTCTTATTCTGATCCTGATTTTGCTGGATGTAAAGTAAATAGAAAATGCACATTAAGCATATGTCAATTTTTAGGATCATCGCTTGTGTCTTGGTCATCCAAGAAATAAAATTCTGCAGCTTTATCCACTGTTGAGGATGAGTACATAGCTGTCGATAATTGTGTTGCTCAGGTCCTTTGGTTAAAGCAATAATTAAAAGATTTTGGTATTAAGCAAGATCACATTATTGTTCAGTGTGATAATACTAGTGCTATTAGTTTGACCAAAAATCCTACCTAGCACTTAGGAACCAATCATATAAAATCTAGACATCATTTTATTAGGGATCATGTTTTGAAATGTGATGTTAATATTAATTTCATTAGTACCGATTTATAAATTATAGATATTTTTACAAAACCATTACTAGAATAACGTTTCTGTACTTTAAGATGCATGCTTGGAATGTTAGATCCTAATATTTAAAATTATATATAGTTTATTCTCACTTTTTGATGTTGTCAAAAGGGGAAGAAGAGTAAAATATTGGTTAGTATTAAGTTTATTTCATGCATTCATTTAGGGGGAGCAACATTATTCATCTCTTGTGCATAAATTTTTTTTTTTTTTTGAAGAGAAATTTTTTTACAAAAACTATGATGAAAGGTCAATTTGCACCTTCATCAAAATCAATACCCAACATTAGTTTGTCATCATCAAAAAGGGGGAGATTATTGGCTTAATGAGCCTCATGTTCAATCCGATCAATTTTGATGATAACAAATGAATGTTTGGATGTTCTAATGTATGTTTTATGTATTTTAGATATATTCATTACTTATCCAACACATCTCACAATATGTTTGAGGAAATTGGAAGTCTAGAAGAATGAAAGATAGATCAAAATGATAATGTGAAGCTCAAGATATAATATTTGGTTATATGCATTTATAACTATCTTAGAAATTCATGAATTCATTGGCATGAATCAATTTGCTCACAACTTAACATATTATTTTTATTTATTTTAAATAAAGAGAATAATTTATATAAATCTTTATCTAATTAACATTCAATTATATGTTTCATACATAGCATTTGAATTGTCAAAATAATAAATGATAATAAATTATAACTATTAAGTATAATTATTTATATACTTAATATAATTAAATATTTTAATTTAATTTTAAGGTTATACGATAACTAATATATGTATAATTATATATAAATTATATCATAATATTTAAATGTCATATTTCAAAATTAACAAAAATATGTGAAATTTTGTATTTTAGCCAAAGTCATTTTATAATCAAGGAATTTATATCTGATTTCATCTCCAATGATTCCTTGATTTTTTCCTTTAATTTGATAGGTTACATGACCCACTTTGATTAAAATTTAATATGACTTTTAAACATTATTAATTTTAATAATGAATGCATGCTACATGCTTTGAATATATTAAGAGCATATTTGATTATTTTTTGCCATGTGAAGAATAGAAATTTTAGCTATTTGAATTTAATATTTATTTAATATAAATTATATTTTATTGAATATTAAATTATTATATGATAAAATGATGTTAGAATAATATATTTTTAAAATAATTCAAAATGACCTTCTTGCTTATAAATAGCCTCATTCTAAAGCATTCCTCATTCAAATTCAAAATCCCTCCAAAGAAATCTAAGAGAAAATTTTCTAGATTTTCCTTCCAAGTGTTCTCCAAATATTGCAAGATCAAATCCTTGGTTTGGAAGCTTCAACATCTTCAACTAAGATTTCTCAAATTACTTGAGTTTATTTACTTGATCTTAATCCCTTTTTAATTGTTCATACTATTGTCACCATTATTTATTCTTTCCAATTTATACTTTTAGGTGGATTAGTCTTTGGACATCAAAGTCTAAGTTTTTCACATCAAAGTTTCTTTAATCATTTTTGTGAAAAACTCTTATGATAGTTTGTATGGTTTATTTCAACTTGTTGAAATTTTTATCTTCCTACAAATTTTTTTTGGTTTCTTGAAATATTTCTTCATTAATCTTATTTGAAAGATCATTTATTCTTAGATCTATTTTAGAAGTATATTTAAGCATTTTAAATTAATTTATTGTGCTGAAAATATTTTCATATTTGTTAGATCTCTCTTTTAATTAAAAGCTTACTACTCTAGATCTATCATATACTAATTTTATTTAAGTATTTTGATCATTTACATATTAATTGAAAGCATCTTTTTGGTTAAAATAAAATAAATTATTCTTGAAATTTATTTTATTATGCAAAAGAATATTATGAATTTATTTTGAAATTATTTTTATATTAGTCTACAATTATAATAACATAAACATCTTAGTAAGATCACTTTAAGATATTTATTTTATTATTTCATCAATATTGCTTAAAAGCATTTTATCTTGCAAATTTTTAAGTTGTAAAGTGATCATTTATAAATTATGAGATCATTTTGAATTGGATAGTTTGGTATATTTGTGAGAGATTTATTTTTTCAAAAAATTTATTATTTTTATTTTTCTTCGTCTTATAAAATTTATATTGAGATATTAATACTTTCAGATAGAGTACATATTGTTTAGGGTCAACAATCTTCTTCAAAAAAAAAATTGATTTTTCCATCTCTTTCTTTCCTCTCTCTCTCTCTCTCTCTCTCTCTCTCACGGCAACATGAAAAATATATATATTATATAAAAAAATAAATTTTTGGTTTATATAGTATATATATATATATATATATATATATATAAATATAAATATATATATATATATATATATATATATATATATATATATATATTATAAACTAATTTATATATTATATTATTATAATATAATAATAATAAATATTAATAACTAATAATAATTTTTAGTTAAAGTGATTTTATTTTTATGAAATAAATTTTATCATTAAAATAAAACAAAATGATATATTCTAAAATTTACAAAAAGAAAAAATTAAAGATATAAAATCAAAATTAAATTAATTTGAATTTAAAATAAAATAAATATAAATGAGCTAAATAAGATCAAATTATATATATTAAAATATATGAAAAATTTCAAATTTAAGTTAAATGAAATTCTTATTAAAATCTAAAATAAGATCAAGCAAATCAAAATTATTTATAAAAATCATAAAATACTATCTATAATCAAGAAAAAATATATCTCATAAATTTTATTTTCTACAAATGAAAAATGTTCTAATCCTATAAATAGAACCTCATTTTGTCATAAAAGAAAAAAGAAGTGAACTAAAAAAGATTTTGAAGTTCTCATAATAATAATATAAAAATATGCCAAATCATTATATTTTTATTATGATCAATTTATATCATTTTTAAAAAATTTGTAATTTGGTTAAAATTATCAAAGAAAATATATAGTAATTTTTTTTTATATATTGGTTTTTTTATTTATGGGATTTTTTTCAGTAAAATAATTTATTCTATTTTCAACTATTTATGCTGATTTCTAAAAAGTTTATGAATTTTATTCTTGCTATAAATTTTACAAAAGAGATATATACATATAGCAAAATTTTAAGATATATGTGTAATTTATATATTTTAATGAAAAATTATCTTTACAATTACTAGAGTTTAGTGTTTCTATAACCTTCATAATAACTAAAACATCTAATTCATTGTTAGTGCATAATTAGTAACTAGAAATTGTAGCAATAATGATCGCTAAAAATATAATCATAATTTTATTTATTTATTTAGTTATTTTGACCATCAAGCACAAGTACAAATATAAAAATTATTAAAGTAAAAAAATTGTTAAAAGTTTGTTAATTTGAGATCAATATTTTTTTTATTTTACTTTTAGTATTTTAAATATATTTATTTAGCACATATTTTAAAACTTTTATTTTGTTTATAAAATATCATTATTTAAAATTTCAAAATAATTTTAAAAAGATCATCATCACAAAATATATTTTATTTTGAATGAAAAAAAATAGAATAAATGATGCACAAGAGTGTGCAAATTAGAAATTTTATATAAAATTATAAATAATTGAGCATATTATATGTATAAATTATTAAGCATTTGGTTTCATGCTGATCTACTATGGATGATATACATTTGTTAAATTTGATACATTGAGAAAATAAGAAGGATCTACATATGATATTTATTGATTTTAAGAAAGCTTATGATAAGTCTCAAGAGATGTCTTTTAGAGTTCTAGAACATATAAGTTAATATTGATTATTTCAAGTCATTAAGATATATATAATAGAAATTATTTTGTCCAAACACAAAGGATTGACAATATTTTCCTATTTTAGTTGGATTACATATCAACATTAAGTTATCTTTTACTTAGTTATGGATGTTCTTATGAGGCATTTACAAGAAGATATACTGGTGTATGCTTTACATTCTTCTTGTTGATAAGACTAGAGAAGTCCAAAGAACTTGAATTATGGAGGTCAACTTTGAGTCTAAAGTTGTAAGTAGATCAAAAATATATGAGTGTAATTTAGTTGTAGAAGTTTTAGTAAGTTGACTTATGAATCATTAATAAGAGTGATTTATTGATATTTAGGCTCATTGTTCAAAATGATGAAAATAGATGGAGATGTTATTAGTAGAATCTTATGGTAAGTTAAAATGCATCATTATGTGATGAAAATTACTTAAATAAGGAAAATTTTATAAGATGGTAAGAGAAACTTATGGAATTTGGAGAAACATAAGACTTATGTAAAGAGTATAAGCTATGAGTATTTTACCTAAGATAGAATGCAAAAATGTCAGAAAATAGTATGTAGATAAGATTAGAGAATTAGATTTAATTAATATAAATTAAGATAAATACATGATTTTGTTGAAAGGTAGAAATCAGATAAAAAGACTTGTAAGATGTATAAAAAAAAATATCTGTATATAATTAAATGAAATTTGACACATAAATATAAATTAAGTTCATGTTATTTAATTATATATTATTTTTTTTTTGTTGTTGTTTTTAAAAAATAAATAGAATAAAGCAAAAAAAAATTAAAAATTATCCCAAATGACTTAAAACTAATTTTAAAACCAACAAATATTTCATATCATTTTATTTTGGTCAAAATATAAAATATAAAAAAATTAACTATATATATATATATATATATATATATATATATATATATATATATATATATATATATATATATATATATATATATATATATATAATATATATATATATATATATAATATAACTATATATATATTTCTAAGTACATGTAAATAAATGCATTCATTGCATATTCAACAAATATACACCTAAATCATCCAATAAATATACACCTAAACAAATAACATTCAATTCATAAAAACAAAAATAAAACAATATCCATTATACAATAACAATTCAAACTAGTATTATCTCTAAACAAATTATCCAAATGTTTTTAAAAAGAAATCTTAATAGAAAAAAAATAAATAATATTTTTAAAAATATTTTTTGAATATATTAATATAATTTTGAAATAAAATTTTAAGATAATATTTGAACTATGTTTTATTTCTAATCATTCGATCAAACTCAAAAAGTCAAAATTTAATTAGTATTAGAGGTGGTCGATTGATCAACAATTAGCTTAGTTCACTTCATCGATTCAATAGATGACTTTATTCAAAGGATTGAATTGATCGAAGGATTGGTTTGCATTTGAACTAGTAGGAATTGTCACTTCAATTTAATTTTTAAAATTAGGATCATATATGCAGCCATGCAAACACACATTGTAAGAATGCCTCCAAGAATTTCTTCCAAGAAAAGGTGAGCTGAACGTAATCCTCTTTTAAAATTTTCAACATAGCTCTACATCTTAATCCTCTAAAGTCATCCAAAGTATCCTCTCCCTCATGCTCAATCAAGACTCCACCTCAAGAATTCAAATCACATCATATAGTTGTATCCAACATAATAATATATAATCAATATTACAAACAAACAAAAAACTTTAAAAAGATTTTATTTTGAGATTAATGCAAATTTTTTATCTACATATTATATAGTAATATTTACATATATGTCAAACAATTTTAATGTATTTATATATCAAACACCTAATGATATTTATATTTTTAAAACTTTATCTATGCATGAATTTTAGTTAAGATATATTGACATTTTTTTCCTCCGCACATTACTTAGCACATGACCATATCAATTATTAATGATTTAGATTCTTATAATTGCATCTATTATAATACAATGTAATATAATGATATGTTTGAACCCTATAGACTTACTAACAAAAATGCATAAACTACACTACATGAACTCTTGTAACAAATACTTTATAAGCACCAGAACCAATCCAAAATGAAAAGAATTGAGGGTGAGTTCACAACTGAATTAGTGAGTGAATCATAATCTATCAACTAGGAGAGTAATAAATTGAGATATGCATATTTCTAATAATCATAATGACTCATGTGTGAATATTGACCCAATAAAATGAACAAATATTTATAAGTAATTATGTCACAAATCAATATACTCACTAATCATAATAATAAATAAAATACAATTAGTTTATTTAAAACAAAGTTAAAGATTTCATAGAACTTTAGATTCAGATTATAATATATTATTGTGTCATGATTTTAAAAATTAGTTAAGAGTTATTCAAATATTCAAATGGGGTGTGTATAATAAATGAATAGATATTATTGAAATTATATCTAGTTGTATCATTTTGAAAACATAATCACGAAATCATTATGCTACTAGCTAATCATATGATATGAACTAGGCAATCTAATGCAAGATTAAATGAGTATTAAGATTTAAATCTTAAAATTCAAGAAAATCCTAATTATATAAAATACTCATACCGCATACAAACACCAAATGCTCAGTAGTTAATAAATTATAAGATATGATCTAATGAAAATTAAAAAAAATGAAAATTTCTTGCTAAATATATTTGATATACATAAGTGATTTTTAAATAAAGAGTGGATCCATGATGAAGTTTCAAGTTCAGTTCACTTTAACTAGCTTGAATCTTAGCAAGTAGTCACATAGAGTGGCTTAGGCGACTAGATCTAGAGATTTAGAGATCATTTGATCATTTGATCATTTAATTAAAAGTTTGAAGTTTTTTCTATTATACTTCTAGCATTTAATAGGGCCCATTTGGACATTGATCAGATTAGTTTGGGTTCCATTGAGTTTGTTTCATTGATATGTTTAATTTGATTATAAATTTAATGAAAGAATAATTTAGATGGTCTAAAATTTGAGTATCGAAGTTTTTAATTTCAAAATACATAGAGTTGCATGCTTAATTAAGAAAATTTTGGATGACTTATCAATTTTAAAAGGTAACGCTCATTTGAAAAGGCTATATGAAGCTTCGTTATTCTCTCTATATACTGAAATGGTGTTAATAATGTTGTGATGAATTTCATTAGTTTAGGTTATAGCAATTATTTGAAACAAATCCTCTAATGTGGTCCATTGGAGTAAACCTCTTCTAACTATTACTAATGTGAATTTTGCTGGTAGTTTTATAGTCAATACATAGTTAAAGCAACATTTATTCAAAGGTTATTATAGCGATTTTACCTTCTAGGCACCGTGGTTTTTTCCCTCTTTTCGAGATTTTTCCACGTAAAATTTTTGGAGTTTTCTTATTAATTCCTCAAACATCTATATATATGCTGAATTCCGCAACAAAACTAAAATATAAATTTTTATTTTACTACAACTGATTTTCTAGCACGCACCATCTAAAGCAACATTTATTCAAAGGTTATAATAGCGATTTTACCTTCTTGGAAAAATCTTATAGTGGCATTTAAATTATTAGAAAACCACTTTAATTATAGTGGATTTTTTACAATGCTTGAAACTGTAGTGGTTAAAGTGTTCATAGTTTAGCAATTGTTTAACCATTGTACAGCTAGTAGCAATCAAAACTACTCCTATGTGCTTATTGAATTCCTAGATTTTTGATATTGCATCTCTTGGAATAATCTTATATGTATAATCTTAACTAGCAAAAGTATAGATGAAGAAAATTTTATAAATCATGAATTATCACAATGAAAAAATGAATGTCTTGTCGATTATACAAGTGATAAGCAACAATTATCTTCCCATAATAACATTTTTAATCAACAATGGAAGGCAAGGGTTATCTTAAGCCAATTTTATTGTAAAACTTCAAACATTTTATTGTTTTGTTAGTAAAGGAAGGCAAGGGTTATCTTAAGCCAATTTTATTGTAAAACTTCAAACATTTATTGTTTTATTAGTAAAGGAAGGCAAGGGCTAAGTGGATTGTTTTGTTTAGTAAAGAAATCCTTTTCTAGTGTAATGAGCCAATTACACATAACAGCTAGCCTTTATTATTAAGATGGGTTGATCAATAAACTAATTAACAACTTTGCTCAATCCATATAAAAATATCCCTAACAAGTCATTAAAAGCTGAGTTTCTTAGCCGAGTAACTTGCAAATTACTGATTCGAAGGAAGGCATGAACTATTATTACTAAACATTTAAATAATTTAAAATTTAATGAAATTTATGATGGGATTCATTCATTAGCATAAAATCATCCTTAGTTTTGTGAATATTAAGCACAAACTTTAAGTTTTTTAAATTAAATCTCCCAAATTTGAAATAGAATTAACAAGATATCTAATTATCCTCAAATCTATTAAAATTGAATTAGAAGATCATTAGATGTCAATCAAAATAATATAAAAAACATAATATATAAATTTTATCTCAAATAGAGAAATCATGATAATAACATTATAATTAGTCTAATTTGAAGTTTTTATTTTACAACTATAGGATCTTTGCAATTAGTAGGTTCTTGATCCTCGCTATCATTGAATATTTTACCATTTATGACTTATTGCTGACCCTAGTAATTGAAAAAATTAAAAAAAGAAAAGAAGAAAAAAAAAGTAAAGGAAGATAAAGTAGTAGAAGATGAAGAATAAAATGATATTACTTAGGTAACTATCAAAAATCTCTCCCTGAGTGCATACTCTAGACAAGTCCCCCTTCAAGCACAAAAGAGGTGATAATTTTTCATCTTTAAAAAATGTTTGTGCCCCTCCATTATATCTATCAAAAACTAAAATTGAAGATCTCACTAAACATTAAGTAGCAATACGTAACCGGAACGAAGTTTATTATTTAATGATCATTGACTGAAATCTTCCATTATGTAAATGAAGAAGAAGATTTAGAAATGTATTTAACACCATGCAACCTCATAAACTTAAATGTCTAGTAAGAAAAGGATTATGGTTTTAGGTGTGTTAAATAACATACTTTTAAGAATTAGCTAGAGATTTATGATGGCATAGAAACACAATATATTCATGTGATGAATTTTACCTTTGTGATCAAAGGTTGAAGAGGAATTCACCTCCATTTCTATCCTAAGTTTCATATTCAAATTGTGGAAGCCTAATTGATTGTCCAAAATAATGCATGAATTTAACTTATTTAGGAACGTTGGAGCTTCATCTCTCACGAGTAAATAAAGCCAACATCAAACTCATGAGGAACCTCATAATAATCTTAAACATGGGTAAAATGGTGCAACCCTTGCATGATTAGTTATATAATTATTTTATGTGAAGAAGGAAATAGGGTTCTTGTTTATCACAAAATGGATAGTCCAGCTTAAAAATTATTTGAGGTGGTAAACATCTACCCTTCTTGTATGTGTACATGGAGCATTGCCCTTGGGAATGTGTGTGCATAGATTGGACATTTATTCAATGTGTGTTACTTGAAAAACAAATAATACATATTTAAGCCAACATGTATATGTAAATCTAAAATGCCAACATTCAAAAGCAATAAAGTTTACAAAATATAAAATATATTGTTATATTTTTGCTTCAATCAAATATAAAGCAAGCTTTATTGATTGAATAATAAAGTCAATAATAAGCAAAATCACAAACATGTTTTTGGAAGAAGGATCCACACATCTAAATGCTATCAAGGATATTATTTTTCATTTTAAATGGAATCACTTTTAAAGTGGAATTGGCTCAATTATTAGGCGAATGATTTGTTCCCTAGTTTCATGATTCGGCTCTCCATAGCCATCTCCGTATTGATAGAAGTATTGTGCTATTCTTGGAAGATTTAACACAGATTTGTTGAAAGACTCCATAGTTTTTGAGCATATAGTGCACACCAGATTCAACTTTTTCCAATAATTTCTGATTAAACTTCTAATATTGTCTCGAGCAGTTGATTCTAAAATATTTTTCTCATTCATATAACATTGAATTGATTTTGAAACATCTCCTCTGCTGATCTCTACCTGTAATAAAAATACAATAACATTCAATCGTAAATATGTAATTTATATAGAAAATAATATTAAATTTTTATATTTGTTTTTAAAATAAATATTCATAACTACCTTGGTTCCCAAATTATCATATAGCCAAAGAAGCATACATGAATGATGAATAATAGGTGGATAAAATTCCAAGATTTTAAGCAGCGTCAAATCCTCACTTAGATAATATGATGTAATAAGTGGACAAATTCCTCCTATGGTTACCCATGCATTCTCCAAGTACTCATCCAACGTTGGAGTGTATCCATTATGATACCACTTTGCCTCAACTAAGAATGCTTTACATAAATCTGTCCACTAAAGTATAATAGTAACTTTGGTTAAAAAACTTATACCAATAGGTCATCTTATATAGTTCAAAATTTTTGTTGCAAATATATTGCTTGAATATAATTTTATAACTAAACATATGCAATTAAACGAGAAGCATAAATATATTTTAAAACTTAAATAAAATATATTTACTGAAATAAATGTTGTATTACTGCTCTTTTTAGGAATGGAAGAATATCCAACTCTTTCAAGTAAGATTGAGGAGGCCATGTCATTCATTGTGTTGAATAGTGTCATCAAATATGTCTTCATGTAATCTGGAAGTTGTTGAGCTATAACCAGTTACCATCTAAGAATTCCAAGTTAATTAAATCATAATTTATTCTAGGACTACTTAAGTAAATATATAATTTGATTGTATTGAAGTCACTACATTAATATTCTTTATCAATATTTGATAACCATAGCTAACTATAACTACCTTATGCATATTATTTCTTATGCTTACTCTTCTATAGCATTTGTAATGATCTTTAGTTCGTCAAGGTGCCATAAATATCATAAATGTCATTACTGAGACAAATAATCTTGGTAATTGCTTTGGTTTTCCAAAATTTAGGTTGAGGTGTAAAACCTAAAGCCCATAAATAGTTCGCCACAAGTCTATCTCTTGCAAAATTAAGCTCTTCACAAACAAGACCAAGATTTCTCCACCACCTAAGGATCAAATGCAATGGCAATCAATATTTCTTGAAATAAAAATTAGAAAGATTGCATATATATATATATATATATATAAAGGAAAAAAATTACCTAGACATTTCTTGAAGCTCCACCTTGTGGATGCTTTGCACTATGTTAAAATCTAGTTTAGCCAAGTCAAGAAATATGGGATTAACATTCTCTTGTCTTTCATAAGCATTAATGAACCACCTCGTATGTAGTCTTGACATTCACCAATGCAAAGGCATCTCAATCGCATGTTCAATGTCTTGAACAAGTTTTGGACTTAATAAACATATTTCAATATTTCTTAAATACTCCATTGCAAACTTTCCTGCCTTATATAGCTCTTACTCCTTCAATGATGAGGAAGGAAGCCTCATACAAACTAAGCATTCCTTTGACCTGATGTTGACCATTAAGAGTGAGACTTCCTCTCACTTTTGTAATGCAGGTAATCAAATCATCAACTCTTCCAATTGATTAAAGAAATACATTTTAGGAAAATTTGTGGAGATGGCATAAATTTAATATAGTATTTGAAGTTTACTAAGGGAATTGCTTTGTACATTGTCATTTAAGGCATATTCTATGTAATAGCCAAACTATATTATAATGAAAAAAGGAAGATCATTTTCACTATTGGCATTTTAAATAAGATTATATTAGAACATAATCAAACATATTTCATTTGATACCATGGTTATCTTAATAGTTTTAGCATATATAGGTAACATTTTATTTAGATTTATACCAATTATTTCAAAAAAAAATTCTATCATAAATATTTCATTTGATAAACACATATGTACATTTTATGGATCAAGAGGTTTATTGGGAAGTGTTATATCATGTCTTCCAAGCTTCCTTATAGGAGGTGGACATGGATCCAAGCATAATAACAAGATGTTTTATTTCCTTTTTTTAAGGAATTCACAAATTAAAATTTTGTTTTGAATGAATCCTTATCCCATTTATTTCTCAACTTTTTAATTTTCTACAAAAAATATTAATTAATATGTGGGATTTAAAAATAATAATAATAATCCAGTGAATAAGAAGAAACTTTGAACAATCTATGCTCTAATGTATGAGGATGTTGTGCGGTTCAATGTGAAACAAATCTGAATTCATCTCAGAGCTTTTCACCAATATGAAGTGCTCAATCATATGGTCTGAGAATGCTATGCAGACTCAAACTAAAATCAATTTGAGGTTATTCTAACCACGAGAATTGTGAAATTATTCTCGATGATCAACAAATATTTTCATAAAAAATATCATACCTCTTTTTTGAAAGCTAAACTTAGATCTATCAACTATGCATATTCTTGCGCAGAACATTCCATTTACACATTAGCAGTCATTAGTCCGATCCTCCTCATAAGGATTGGAGTTGACAGGACTAACCTCAACGCTAAATGATTGCTCTTAACTAAAAATTCTATTTTACATTTCCATACGACTATTAATGATATTAATAAAGAAACTTCATATTCAAAATTTAAACTTTGAATCAAGTTGGGAATATAATTATGAATTCATAGACCTAATCCTCTATTGACAAACAAGCAGAGTTGACAGATGTAAACTCTGATAATGACTATATTGAATGAAGATTTCAACCGTAGGAGATTCTACGATCAATATTTGTTTAAAATTTTAGATTAAATTAGTCTAAATCAAATATCAATATGGATGCAAAATCTGATTAATCATTAAGCTCAAAAAATATCAAAATGAGATTTATCAGTTAATAATTGAAAGAAAAATTTATTCAATCCATCTTCTGTAACTTTTTATTGGAGATGACAAATTAAAAAAAACTCTAGCTCACAAAAGAGTTAATGTCAAGTCAAGTGTATAATTATATTCACTTTCAAATAATCTCACAAGTAAGGGCATGACCCATGACCTGCCTGTATGATTTGGTTAATAGGCTCCACAAATGAAATAGTTATAACCAGAGTCATATGTCTTGATAGCTTAGCACTTCAATGACCACACTATATTTCAGTTACAACTATAGCCTATATGTTCCCCAATAGCTCTGCCCCTTGAGTTGTGAATCATAGAGTACATCTTGATAGGATAGAAAGCCCTATATTAGCTAAGATGAACTTAAAATTGCATCCATAAACAAATATCAACCCAAGTCTATAATATCTCCTTAGGTGAAGCAAACCATATCTGCTGATAATAATCCTTCAATCTGGTTGGGTCGACTAGCTCCTCTAAATAGACTAGGAATCACGGCAGCTTAAAATAATGAAACCATAGAATATTGATCGGGTGCATCATCATTTCCTTCACTATTCGCTTTAAGTTAAAGATGGTGAATTGCATAACTCCAAATTAAAAACTCTGCTTATTGCTATTATATGCTAAGAAATTAGCAATCTAACGACTATGCTTAATCAAAGTTCTCTCTCAGCATTAATAAGAGTAATTAACTATAGGTGCTTGCGCATATAGAAACCTTTGAACCATATCTAAAGTTCTCACAAAATAAGGGTGAAATCTTTAGGTGGGTGCCTTATCTACAATCCATCTATCTTCAAAAAATTTGGTCGATAAATTCTAAACTCTTTTCATCGAGGTGTCGAACGCGAGTTTTAGATCCCATAGTTGTCAGGTCAAGTTCGGATGAGTTGGCAATTACCATAAAACTTGTTGAGAAATCATGAGATGAAACCTTTTTAATACTTTGTGTCAATGTTAGGGCGTTCCCTGGAAGCAATATGATGTATTGCCTGAATAAAGTGAAAAGTGTGCAAGGGCCTCTACATTGATGTTAGGGTGTAATATTAAATAAGCAAGGATTCCCACATTATGGATGGATGTGAGCAAAGAAACTAGCCCATGAAACTAAGATATGAACTTAAATATATATATATATATATATATATATATATATATATATATATATATATATATATATATATATATATATATATATACCTTAGGATAAATGAATGGAATTAATAAATATTATGATTCATAAAAAATATATATCTTATGTATTCAAGAAACTAAATAAGTTGAGGATAAGACAATAAAGATTGATAGTTTAAATTTTATTCTTTAGTATTCGCATAGAAGTCATACTTAAAATGATGTTGGTGTAATTATATATAAGAGTTTGAAGGATAATATTATATAAATTAAAAGAATTAAATATATAACTATAGCTTTAAAGATTATTGTTAATGCTAATATTATTAATATTATAAGTGCTTATACACCTCAAGAAAGTTTGGATGTATGCTCAAAAGAAAATTTTAGTAATGACCAAGAAGAATTAATAAAAATAATATTTCTTAAAAAAGAGTATTTATTGGAGAAAATTTAAATGGACATATTGGTAGAGTAGTATAAAATCTTAAAATCATTCATGATGGTTATAGCTATGGTTAAGAAATGTAGAGGCATATCTAAAGACTTAGAAAGTATAAAAGACTTTAATTTATTTGGATTTAATGAGAATATGACAATTAATAGACACACTAGAGAAAAGGATTCATATAGGCAACTCTATGTAGTGGGATTAAGGCTTATTGTTATCATAGTTGTATTCATGGTGGTAATGAAAATGGAGTGACTGACGAAGAAGGTTGAATTATATTGAATTTTTCTTTAGCTTATGATTTTGTAATTGTGTTAATGCTAGCCCCTGGAAGTTAATGCATGTATGGTTTGAATGCATTGAAAATGTATAAAGCTACCGATCGGCAGAAAGTGCAGTGTTAAATAAGCAAGGTTCCCACATTATGGACAACGCGGGCAAAGAAGTTAGTCCATAAAACTAGAATTAGGTTAGGATCTTGGAATATATGTACTCTTACAGGTAAATTAATGGAATTAATAGATATTATGATTCATAGAAAGATAAATATTTTATGTGTTCAAGAAACTAAATGGGTTGGGGAGAAGGCCAAGGAGATTGATAGTTTAGGTTTTAAACTTTGGTATTCGTAAAAGTCAAACTAGAAATGGTGTAGGTGTGATTATAGATAAAAGTTTGAAGGATAATGTTATAAATATTAATAGATGTGGAGATAGAATTATAGCTTTAAAGATTATTATTGATACTAAGATTATCAATGTTATAAGTGTCTATGCTCCTCAAGTTTTGGAGGTAAGCAAAAAGAAAATTTTGGAATGAATTAGAGAGATTAATACAAAAGATACCTCTTGAAGAAAAGTATTTATTGAGGAGATTTAAATGGACATGTTGGTAGAGTGGTAGAAGATTTTAAAAGTATTCATGATGGTTATGGATTTGAGTGACTAATGAAGAAGGTAGGACTATATTAGATTTTGCTTTAGCTTATGATTTTGTAGTTGCTAACACTTTATTTAAGAAAAGAGATGAACATATTATTACTTATAAAAATGGATCTAGTAAAACACAGATTGATTATTTTCTGATAAGAAAAATGGATCGTTTAGATTGTAAAGATTGTAAGGTCATTCCAAGTGAAAATCTAAAACCCAACATCGATTGTTAGTTTTAGATTTTAAGATGAAAGGTTGTAAGAGAAAAATAAACTAAATTATTATCCTAGAATTAGATGGGGACACTTAAAGAACACAAATAAAAATATTTTTAAGAGCAAGCTACAAGAGATTAGAATTTGAGATGTTCATGAGGAAGCTAACATTATATGGGAAAAAATAGCAAGTGACATTAAGCAAGTTGCTAAAGATGTGCTTGGAGAATCAAAAGGAAAAACTTCACTTAATAAGAATAGTTGGTGGTGGAGTTAGAGTGTGCAAGAAAAGAAAAAAAATAAGAAGTATTGTTATAAAACTTGGTTTAGATGTAAAAACTCGGAGAATTGGGAAAGATATAAAGTGACATGTAGAGATTCTAAGAAAGCTATATATGATGCAAAAAATTTAGCTTTTAGTGATTTATACAATGGATTAGATACCAAAGAAGGTGAAAGATGTATGTATAAGTTAGCCAACCAAAGAGATAGGAGAAGTAAAGACATAGTTCAAGTGAGGTGTATTAAGGATGAAAATAATAAAATACTTTTTTTTAGAAAATGATATTGAAAATAGGTGGATGAGGTATTTTGATAAACTTTTCAATGAAGGATCTGAAAGTACGATTGATTTTAGCAACCTTAATACCCTAAACAAAAATAGAGAATTTCATTTTATCATCAGATTAGTAAATCTAAGTTAGTGAAGCTTTAAAGAAAATGAAATGTGGAAAAGCAAGAGACCGATAATATTCCAATAGAAGTGTGGAAATGTTTAGAGATCAAGGAATTTATTGGCTTACAAATCTTTTAATGTCATTTTAAAGACTAAAAGATGTCGATGAGTGGAGAAAGAGTTTGTTGGTTCCTATATTTAAGAATAAAGGTGATGCACAAGAGTGTACAAATTATAGAGGAATTAAGTTAATGCCATACATTAAAATTATGGGAGAGAGTAATTGAGCATAGGTTACGATGTGATGAAGTTTCTCACAATCGCTTTGGTTTCATGCCATGTAGATCTACTATGGATGTTATACATTTGTTAAGGGGTTTGATGGAGAAGCATAGAGAAAGTAAGGAGGATCTACATATGATATTTATTGATTTAGAGAAAGCTTATGATAAAGTTTCAAGAGATGTTCTTTGGAGAGTTCTAGAATAGAAAGGAGTTAATATTGGTTATATTCAAGTCATTAAGGATATGTATACTAGAGTCACTTGTGTCCAAACACAAGGAGGATTGACAAAATATTTTCCTATTTTGGATTACATCAAGGATCAGCTTTAAGCCCTTATCTTTTTACTTTAGTTGTGGATGTTCTTACTTGGCATTTACAAGAAGATGTACCTTGCTGTATGCTTTTTGTTGATGACATTCTTCTTGTTGATAAGACTAGAGAGGGAGTCCAATAAAAACTTGAATTATGGAGGTCAACTCTAGAGTCTAAAGGTTTTCGTTTAAGTAGATCTAAAATTGAATATATGGAGTGTAATTTTAGTTGTAGAAGTTCTAGTGATAGTGTTGTGATATTAGGTGAACAAGTCATTAATAAGAGTGAGCGCTTTAGATATTTAGGCTCTATTGTTCAAAATGATGGTGAAATAGATGGAGATGTTATTAGTAGAATTCAAGTTGGATGGTTGAAGTGGAGGAATGCATCTGGCCTATTATGTGATAGAAAAGTTCCACTTAAACTTAAGGAAAAATTTATAAGATGGTGGTAAGACCCGCAATGACTTATGGTGCGTAATGTTGGCCAAAAAAAGAGAAGCATAAGACTAAGTTAAGTGTTACCGAGATGAGGATGCTTAGTGGATGAGTGGCTTTACTCTTAGAGATAGAATGCAAAATGAGTTCGAAAAAAGTTGGAGTAGCTCCAATGGTAGATAAGATTAGGGAGAGTCTAGATGGTTTGGCCACATAAAGCGCCTACGTCCATGACCCGAGAGAGAGTAGATGCATTAGATTTGCCTTATGTTAAGAAAGGTAGAGGTAGACCTAAAAAAAACTTGGTTAAGATGTATAAAAATGATCTTAGTATACTTGATTTAAATGAGAATTTGACACATAATAGGACACAATGGAGATGAAGGATTCATGTAGAACCCACCCAAGGGGATTAAGGCTTGCTGTTATTGGTTGTTGTTGTTGTTTTTTAATACTTTAAGAAAAGATATGAGCATATTATCACTTATAAGAATGGACCTGGTAAAGCACATATTGCTTATTTTCTTATAAAGAAAATGAATCGTTTATATTGTAAAAATTATAATGTCATTCTGGATGAAAAGTTAAGCAGTCAATATCAACGACTAGTTTTGAATTTTAAGATGAAGGGTTGGAAGATGGAAAATAAATTGAAGCATTGCCTTAGGATCAAATGGAGGTATTTAAAGAACGGTAATAAAAATACTTTTAAGAATAAGCTACAAGATCTTAAGATTTTGAGTGCTCATGAGTAGGCTAATATTATGTGAGAAAAAGTAACAAATAAGAATAAACTAGTTGTAAAAATTATGCTTCAAAAATTAAAAGAAAAATTCTTATTAACAAAAACATTTGGTATTAGAGTCAAAATTTGTAAAAAAATATTAAAATAAAAATTTATTATAAAAATTAGTTTAAATATAAAAGCTTAAAGAATTAAAAAAGAAATAGAGTGGCTCATAAAAATTCTAAAAAAAATAATATGTGATACAAAGATTTCAACATTTAGTAATTTATATAATAAATTATATAATAAAGAGGGCCTAAGTTGTATATAAGGTAAGCAAAGATTTTGTTAAAGTGAAATACATTAAAAATAAAGATCATAAAATACTTTTTTAAAGAGAATATTCAATATATGTGGATGAGATAATTTGATAAACTTTTCAACAAAGGTTGTGAGCATATAATTGACTTTAGCGATCTTAGTACCCTAAATAATATATATATATATATATATATATATATATATATATATATATATATATATATATATATATATGTATATAAATAGAAGTTGAAGAGGCTTTAAAGATAATGAGATGTGGTAAAGTATTGGGCTTGATGATATTCCAATGAAGTGTGAAAATGCTTGGGAGATAGAAAAATTTCTTAGAATACAAATCTTTTTAATATAATTTTAAAGACTAAAAAGATATCATATGAGTGGATAAAGAGTTTATTAATTCCTATTTTTATGGATAAAGATGATGTACAAGAGTGTGTAAAATTATAGAGGAATTAAATTAATGTGTCATACATTAAAATATATGAGAAAGTAATTGAGCATAGATTATGATGTTATACAAAAATTTCTCAATGCCAATTTAGATTTATGTCGGATAAGTCTACCATGGATGTTATTCATTTATTGAGAGGTTTGATGGAGAAGTATAGAGACAACAAAGATGATATACATATGATTTTTACTGATTAAGAGAATGCATATGATAAAGTTCTAAAAGAAGTGCTTTGGAGAATTCTAAAAAAGAGAGATAATATTATTTGTATTCAAGTTATTAAGGACATGTATACTAGAGATGCCACTTGTATTCAAACACAGAAGTTTGACCAAGTATTGTACTATTTTGATTCGATTACATCAAGTATCAACTTTAAGCCCATATATTTTCACTGTAGTTATGAATGTTTTTACTAGACATTTACAAGAGGATGTACATTGGTGTATGCTTTTTACTGATGATATGTTTCTTGTTGATATGACTAGAGAAGGTGTTCAAGAAAAACTTGAATTATGGAGGTCAACCTTAGCTTATTAAGGCTTTCACTTGAGTAAATCTAAAATCGAATACATGGAGTGTAATTTTAGTTGTAGAGGATCTAGTGGCGGATTAGTGATAATGGGTGATCAAGTCATTAAAGAGAGTGAATATTTTAGATATCTTAGGTCTATTGTTTAAAGTGATGGTGATATTAATGGGGTTATTATTAGTAGAATTCAAGTTGGATGGTTGAAGTCGAGGAATGTTGCGGGCTTGTTGTGTGATAGGAAAGTATCGATTAGACAAAAGAAAAAAAATTTATAAGATAGTGGTGAGACCTGCAATGCTTTATGGTGCAGCTTATTGGCCAGTAAAAGAGAAGCAAAAAAGTTAGGTGTTCTGGAGATGAAGATGCTCAGGTAGATGAGTGGCTTTACACTTAGAGACAAAATGAGTAACAAATATATATGTGATAAGGTTGGAGTAGCTCTAGTGGCAGGTAAGATTAGAGAGAATCACCTTAGATGATTTGGTCTCATAAAATGACGACCATCTGATGACCTAGTTAGGAAAGTAGATGTATTAGATTTGTCCTATATTAAGAAAGGTAGATATAGACCTAAAAAGGCTTGGTTAGAAAGTATAAAAATGACATTAATTTAATAGAATTAAACAAGAATATGACACTTAATAGGACACATTAGAGAAAAATGATTCATATAGCCGACTCCATATAGTGGGATATAGGCCTCTTATTGTTGTTGTTGTATATTTTATGAAGAGATTAAGAGGGAGTTGGGTTGGGAGTCACGAGGGTATGAGTACTCAACTCTTCGAAAAGCTTAAGATGTGAGGAATAAGTATTTTGAGTTGCTTAAAGTGGTTATTTGTAGGTATTAGTGAGGCGAGTTAAGAAGACGTCAAATGATTAAATTTGGATGGATTATAGATGGTTTAAGTATTATGCAAATAAGTAGGTGTATGAATGTGGGGATTGAATGAGAAACACTAAATTAATAAAGGTAAAATAAAAGAATAAAATGCAAGAAAACTTGGATAATACAAAAGAAAAAAACAACCACTCTCTAAACAAAGTCATTCTAGATCACCAAATCAAGGAACAATGTACTATCATCAAGCAATCAACAAAAATATGATGATAATTTCTTCAAAACTGATTTCATTTCATCAAAGATATATTTCATTCTAGGATTATTGACATTTATAAACATTACAAAACATGGATTATTCAAAATATTACAAAAAAAAGATAGCAAAACACTATATTTATATTTTCTACGAGGCTCTTAAAATGATAGCCAAATAAGCAATTAACTTTGACTCTGAAGGATGAGTCATCAAGGTGAAGTGACAATGATATGGCAACACTTAACTCATCACTTGGACTAAAATTTAGCTCGCATGACACTTAACATTTCAAATGATTTTTCACCACTGGTATTTCTACAAAACTCAATAAAATTATATTCTTAAAAATACAAAGTGCAAAAATAAAAGTAATGTACAATAAATTTATTTAATTGAGCCTTATAAAAATTGATAATGTTATTAATTGGAGAAGATTAAACATCAAACCTTAGAATTTTTTCCCATTTTCATAAACATCCACAAATCTATCATTCTTGTACCGCATCATGAGGTAGGTAAGAGCACGTGCCATCATCTCCCTAACTCCTCTCATAAACTAAATTTGACTTTTGAAAACTTAATTTTCTTTTTACTGAGGAATAAATATTAGAAAGAGAAGGAAAACAACATAATATCTACCAGGAAAAAAAGAACTTACATTTCATGCAAGTGAAGGAGCCACGAAACAGGCAATTTCTTTCTTCAGTCAGAAGCATAGCATCTATCTATATGGGTAAGTTGTCACATATTCTGTGCCTTCAACATTAACATTTGAACTCTTCACTTTGCAACATCCATATTCTTCCTTCCAAGTGATTCCAGTAACACAACACTTGAATGGCTCCTAGGAATAAAACCTTTTTGTATCATTTCCTCATAAAATATGCATGCGAGTTTCACCTTCCCTGTCCGACAAAGTCCACGAAAGCGTGTATGTTCCAAGGTCTAGGCTGATATCCCTTTTAAACATATGACCCAAAATCTGAGATCCTCATCCATTTTCTTTTACATGACAACTTAAGTATGGGAGTATATGTCTTGATATCGGGCTTGCATGAGGTTTCCTCCATTTTCATAAGTAGTTTCAAAGCATGCTCCTCGAGAATGATAGCGGCTAATTAAGGTGTTGAATGTTGTCACGTTTGGAGAGATTTCTCTTTCATGCATCTCCTCATATACATTATAGGCTTCTCTTAATCAACCTGCTCTAGCCAATATGTAAATTAAAGAGTTGTAGACTGAAGCATCAGGCAAAAAACCATCACTCTCCATCTTGTTTAGAACCGAAAAAGCTGCTTGAGTTTCCTTTGCCTTTCCAAAAGATTGCATTATGATGGTATAGGTTATGACATTAGGCTGGCATCCCAGGGCTTTCATCTCATCTTGAATAAACATCTACCCTTCTTGTATGTGTACATGGAGCATTGCCCTTGGGAATGTGTGTGCTTAGATTGGACATTTATTCAATGTGTGTTACTTGAAAAACAAATAATACATATTTCAGCCAACATGTATATGTAAATCTAAAATGCCAACATTGCAATAAAGTTTACACCAAAATATAAAATATATTGTTATGCAATTACTGCTTCAATCAAATATAAAACAAGCTTTATTGATTGAATAATAAAGTCAATAATAAGCAAAATCACAAACATGTTTTTGGAAGAAGAATCCACACATCTAAATGCTATCAAGGATGTTATTTTTCATTTTAAATGGAATCCCTTTTAAAGTGGAATTGGCTCAATTATTAGGCGAATGATTTGTTCCCTAGTTTCATGATTCGGTTCTCCATAGCCATCTCCATATTGATAGAAGTATTGTGCTGTTCTTGGAAGATTTAACAAAGATTTGTTGAAAGACTCCATAGTTTTTGAGCATATAGTGCACTCCAGATTCAGCTTTTTCCAATAATCTCTGATTAAACTTCTAATTGTCTCGGCGGTTGATTACGAAATATTTTTTCTTTCATATAACATTGAATTGATTTTGAAACATCTCTCTGATCTCTGCACAATAAAATACAATAACATTCAATCATGAATATGGAATTTATACAAAATATAATATTAAATTTTTATATTTGTTTTTACAATAAATATTCATAACTACCGTGTTTGTTCCCAAATCATCATATAGCCGAAGAAGCATACATGAATGATGAATAATAGGTGGATAAAATTCCAAGATTTTAAGCATCGGTCAAATCCTCACTTAGATAATATGATGTAATAAGTGGACAAATTCCTCCTATGGTTACCCATGCATTCTCCAAGTACTCATCCAATGTTGGAGTGTATCCATTATGATACCACTTTGCTTCAACTAAGAATGCTTTACATAAATCTGCCCACTAGAGTACAATAGTAACTTTGGTTAAAAAAATTATACCAATAGGTCATCTTATATAGTTCAAAATTTTTGTTGCTAATATATTGCTTGAACATAATTTTATAACTAAAAATATGCAATCAAACGAAAAGCATAAATATATTTTAAAACTTAAAAGAAATATATTTACTGAAATAAATGTCGTATTACTGCTCTTTTTAGGAATGGAAGAATATCCAACTCTTTTTCAAGTAAGATTGAGGAGGCCATGTCATTCATTGTGTTGAATAGTGCCATCAAATATGTCTTCATGTAATCTGGAAGTTGTTGAGCTGAAACCAGTTCCCATCTAAGAATTCCAAGTTAATTAAATCATAATTTATTCTAGGACTACTTAAGTAAATATATAATTTGATTGTATTGAAGTCACTACATTAATATTCTTTATCAATATTTGATAACCATAGCTAACTATAACTAACTTATGCATATCAAATTATTTCTTATGCTTACTTACTATTTTATAGCATTTGTAATGATCTTTAGTTCGTCCAAGGTGCCATAAATATCATAAATGTCATCAAGTATTACTGTGAGACAAATAATCTTGGTAATTGCTTTCCCTTTTCCAAAATTTAGGTTTGGTGTAAAACCTAAAGCCCATAAATAGTTCTCCACAAGTCTATCTCTTTTAAAAAAATTAACTTCAACAAGACCAAGATTTCTCCACCACCTAAGGATCAAATGCAATGGCAATCAAAATTTCTTGAAATAAAATTAGAAAGATTCCATATATATATATATATATAAACAAGAAATAAAATTACCTGGACATTTCTTGAAGCTCCACCTTATGGATGCTTTGCACTATGTTAAAATCTAGTTTAGCCAAGTCAAGCAATATGGGATTAACATTCTCTTGTCTTTCATCTCATCAAGAACAGCTTCATCCTTCAGAAAATCTCTTTCCAAGCAGTAAGCTTTGACCAAACTTGTATATGTAATTACACAAGGCTTAAACCAAATTCTTTCATTTCCTCTAAAGTTTGCTAAGCTTCTTCGAGTTTCCTAGCTTTGCACCATCCATGAATCAATATATTAAAACTGTTAGCGTCAGGAGTTATTTCTCTTCTTATACCCAAAAAGGCATCTCTAGCACGCATAGCACTCATCTCCTTCCATAGAGAATCCAACAGAATGTTCATAGACACAGTATCTTTGCTAATCCCAAATTGCTCCATGCAATTAAAGGCTCTTATAGCATCTTTCCACCTAGCAGCTCCTGTTAGCCTTCTCATGACCTTCGTCATAGTTGATAGTGCTATTAATCCACCAAGACGATTCATTTCCTCAACCAAGCCCCACATTGTCTCTTGCTTCGACTTTTAATATGTCAATCATCATATCATATGAGTTAAGTGCTTTATATCCCATTTGAGCATCTAAGAAACCCATGGCAGGGATCCAATCATTGCTAAACCTTTTCAATATCTTATATACCAAATCCTTTGAAACCTTTGGCGAGTAATTACTGAGTCAGACAACCTCCTCAGGAGAATTGAACCTTACCTTCAGAACATCACTTGATCAACATCAACATCTTCAAAAGGCTCACAACAAAGCCTTGCGTACAGTGGTTTTCTACTTCACCTACCTTCCAAAATCTCCAAACGTTTGGGAAGCAAAAAATCATCTTTTGAACCAAAATCACAAGCTTGCTCACCCTCTACAAACCTAAACCAATCAATCGTGAATAAACCACATTAGAAAAGGAAGAGAGTATATATTTGGAATCTTTCGAGGAGAAAATTTAAAATTAGAAGTGAAGCCAAGCATTGATGACAACGAGCGTCTTAAGCAAGACCAACATGTCAAATCCTCAAAGACTCAAAAGCAAAGAAAACATTGTAATGAGCATTACATCGAACAAGTCATATAAAGCAAAAAGGTATGCTTGGTTGTCTTGCAGATAAGTAATAAATTCTTCGGCTGCTTTTCAAATGCATATCGCTTTGAATATGCAAGGGCACGCGCCTCAGTTCTATGATATTTTGAGGAGCAGATTAGCGGGAAAGGTGGGGGAGAATAACCACCTGACCAAGCCGATAGCCATTTAGGGGTTGTTTGGTTGCCTGCATTTGGAATGCAGTGTAAAAGGAATGCATTGTAAAAAGAATTCAGTATAAAAGGATTACTTTATAGTTGTTTGGTTGAGAGCTTTACAAATTCATGACTTTGCTTTTTTTTTTTTTGTTTGGTTGACAAAATGTAATGTAAAGTAAACTGAAGGTTTTGACATCGGCGAGGGGTGCGGCCCTGGACGTGGCGCGGTGCGGACGATGAGGCGGCGGCGGAGATCTGGCGAGGCGGGGAATCACATCAGTAGGCCATTTGGAGAATGCCCATCACATTATGAATTCAAATACTCTATTCTGAAATGAATTACATTACACTAGAATTTTACTTTACTTGCAACCAAATGCTTGAAATATTCAAAAGCTTGCATTTGGAATGTAGTACATTCCAAATGCAGGCAACCAAACTTTAGTGCATTTGGGGGGAGCAATACAGCAGCAGTGCGGTATAAAAATATACTGTTATGTCATTTAGTAATTGCATTTTGAATGTATTTTAGCTGTATTTTGAGATATCTACAGTGAGAAATTTTTGTTTTATAATCTGACCTAGTTACCTGTAGTGGTGGCCATAAAATTATAATTTTACGTCTATTAAACAAACAAAAAATATATATATATACTCATCACAGTTTCTTCGTACAAAAATTTCTGTATCAACTTCATCATTGCTTTTTCATATATCTGTAGTAGTCCAAAACAAACCTAAATCAAGTGATTTGGATGTAATTATTTTTTACATTAGTAAGTTTGCCTCATCCACATGTTTAGTTTAATACAAATTTATTAAAATAGAAATTTTAATTACTTTAAATTTTAGAAAGATTTACATATATATATCTGGCAATTCTTATGTATTTATATATCTAATACTTAAAATTAGATATTCACTTATTTAATAAATTCCTATGCTTAAAAATGTGCATTTCACTTTTTAAAAGTGAGTGATGATTATATTTTTTTTATGTGATATTAAAAATTAGGATGTTATATATGCAAAAATTGAAGTTTAAATATTAAATATATAAATACATAAAATTCATGAGTTATGTATGTAAATCCCTTTAAGTTTTATTCTAAAAATTTATAATTCTAGAGACATCTAGATTCATATTTGATTAGGTGAAATTTTAGGTAACATATCAATGTCACTATAATATGAATCTAAATCTTAGAAGATTGATTTCAAACATCGACCATGACACTTTAGAAGAATAATTTCAAATCATGAAGTCCAACACGAGCCTTTCACGGTCAAAGCTAAGAATTTGAAAGGTAAAAGAAAAGTCTAGATTTTAGCCTCCCATATTTAATATATGGGTGATTTTACCTACATACCATATAATTATGATATCTAAAACTTTAATTTTAATTTTTATAAATATAATGTCTCAATATTTAATATTTTATCAAAGGTATCACTATCATCATTTTTATTTATACATTTTTAAACATATGAAAGTATTAGGTTAATAAATATTAAATTGTGAGAATCATATTTGTAAATGTATATGAATTGTATAATATATATGTAAATCTTTTTTGATAAATATATTATTCACAAGTGTTCAATCCATATTTACTAAAGATATTTACAAATCAATTACCTAATTTATATGTATTTATAATTTTGCTATTTTTTTCTATTTTTTTTTCATCTATCTTATTTATGTATTTGCCTATGTCATGATCAAATCGTTAGAAAATTTATAAAAATGAAAAATCTAGTTTAGAATTTTGTTGTGAATTTCAATATTTGAATGACAATTTAAAATTTTGAGATTGAAAGTGATTAATTTATAAATATATACAAATTCGATGATAGTGTATATAAATATGAGTGTAAATGAACTGATGTATTCATCGAACAGCTCGAACTCAACTCGATTAAAGCTCGTTCATGTTTATTCAAATTAATAAATAAATAAACTTGAACAACTTTTTAAAACTCAAAGTTAAATAAATCGAACATGATATGATAAAACTTATTACTGATTTGTTGTTTTACAAATAATTTGTTAAATACTTGATATTAATCTTGCTAGTTATTTGATTCAAAAGATTTGGATGAACAAATAAGGAGCTTATTATTGAAGACTTATTTGAATATTATCATACTAATAAGATTTAAATTATATTAATTTCATAAACACTCAAGTACCCTTGTTTAAAGTTTATTCATTAACTTAATTAAATTTTTATTTAATTAATTCAAATAAATCAATTATAGATTAAATTTGAACATTTATATTAAAATTCTGATAGAATTTGAAAAGAACATGAATAATTTTCTATTTTATCAAATAAACCTATAGGTAAAGCCAAGATTTGTAAACGGATCCGAGGGCCCGCAAAGTGTGAAGAGGAGCGCTCTTCTTCGCCATGTGAGATCTGTCGTCAGTTTGGAACTCGGCGGAGGGAGAGGCGGAGAGTTGAAAAAGGAAAGTGAACAAGTAGGCAAGTTCCCATACTTCTTTTACTCGATTTGAATGGAGCGACAGAAAGAAAGCGTGTTTGAGGAGTAACTGCGGCCAGGAGGATAGTTATTTTTGCTTCATCGGTATACTCTCAATTTGTTTTCAGTTTCTTCATATTTTAATTGCCATGACTTCTTCTCTAGTTGGAAATGCATCCATCTTTATGTATAAAGTGATGAGGCAGAATGAGTGTTGTTTGCTCACTATGGACTATGATAAGTAGTTTAGTTTGTAATTGGTTACTCGAAGAGGGAAGGCGAGCGTGATTGTGATAACTTACATGCCTTATATAGCTTATTGAACATCAATTCTATATATATGATAGAACTTACATATGCTATTGGGGAAAGGTGACCGAAATTAAGTCGTTCAAACTTGCTTGCAATCGGCAATCAGAAGACAGGACATTTGAGTTGGTAGTTCTTATTTGCATGAATTAAGCATCAAGGATGTCACTAGTTGTTTCCAATTGAAAGAAAATAGGCTAAATATGTGGATTCAGATTTGAAACAGAGAATGCATCTAGTTAATTTTGAGTAGTGGAGGAATTTTTCTTAATGTTGAAAATTTTCATGAACTCAGAATACTTTGTATTTACTCTATCATTAAAGATCATTGCTAGAGGAAGTAGAGCTTACTTGTCTTTTCTTGTTATCTGGACATAATTTTGGGGTATCAATTTGGGTTGGCATGTTAGTTTTGGCCAAACCCTAATTAGCCTGATATAAATCTGTTTAACCTTATTAAATGATATTTAGTTTGATTTTAAGTTATTTTGGTCAATATGAATCTGATTTAAATAATAATTGGTCAACCTTTTTAACCAGAATTTTAATTTTCTTAGTTGGATTTGGGTCGGGTCATTTATTGAAACTCTTAACATGTTTGAAGGAAAAGTGAAAGTATGTCATATGCTTTTCTCTTGAAGTGCAGTATAGTTAGAGAGACAAACCTTCGTTCTCAACAATCAAATGTCATGGGAAAATTATTAGATGAGATATCACACTTTTCTCTACATGCCAAGCCAATTTAAGCACAAAGTTGTACCCTAACCCAATCCCAAATTTGGGCTCATTGGTTCGAGCCTTAATTTGAACTTTCTGTTGCAAAATAAGCAACAATGATTTTACTAAAGATGGAATTTTCTCGTTAGAACCCCAATGCTTCGAGAATTCTTTTTTTTCTTTCAAACGTAATAATAAAAGATGTCAATGTCGAAGAAGGATGAAGTCTAGCTATCAATCATTCTCCTTTTGTTAAATTAATGCATCTTTCTTGCTATGTGTGACTCTCACACTCATTTTGTTACTGATGAAACCCTAACTCTATCTCAAGATTTCTTTGCCTACCAACTTTTATCAAAGGGCAACTATTTTCATTTTTATATCACTTGTTCATTGCCCTCATTTTAGAGAAAATATTACGTCGTCGGATGTAGCTCATCCGACAATCGATTGGACACGTGGAAAAGCTTAAAATATTGGTTTTTTACTTTACCTCGTCGTAACGATGGGACTTGATGCCGTCAACATTATCGGGACCCTATCCGGCCTGTTAAAACAACGGGATTGCACTGGACACCATTTCCGAGCACGGTGGGAGTTTCAATTCCGCGGAATAAATTTAGGTATTTTATTTTTTCTGTTTCATTCGTGCGGTGTATTCGATCATCCCTCTCGGCGTGGATCGGTACAACCATCCGATCTTACCTCGTGGTTGTGCTAATTCTGACATTAAAATTAGAGTATTATCTCATCTTCTTTGTTGAAGCGACTCAATAAGGTATTTCTTAAACTTTAGAGATATTAGGGTTTCACATTTGTTCAGTACCATCATCTCCTTAAATACAATCACATAAGATATTATTCTAGAATCTTTTGAAGTTTAGAGCCTTTAGCTCAGTACATTTAGAGCACTCAAGATTATTTAAGGTTATTTTACGTTTATACACCAATGTATTGAGATTTGTGAGATTTGAGCTATTTTGAGTTCTTCCAGGATAATTTGAGCTTTTTTGGCGCTATTTTTCAAGTGTATAATCTATACACTCTGGAGTGTACACTTTATTATTAAATTTAAATTACTATGAGACTTCTTAAATCCTCTCTAAATGGTATTACAAGCTGTTTTGAGTTTTTTCTAGGAGGATTTGGATAATTTTGGTGCAGTTTTTCATGTGTATACTTTTGTACACTTTGAAGTGAACACTTTTTTTTAAAATTATGGATCTAAATGTTATTATAAGCTGTATGGAATGCTTTTCAACAAGATTTGAATATTTTTTATTATTTTTCCTGAGTTACACTCTGGAGTGTACACCCCTTTTTTTAAATTTTAAAACAATGTGAAACTTCCAATTATCTATCTAAATATTATTATAAGCTGTTTTGAGTTCTTTCGAAGAGGATTTGGGCTATTTTAGTGTTGTTTTTCAAGTGTACAACCTGTATATTTTGGAGTGTACACCTTATTTTTTAAATTTAAACACTATGAGACTTCCTATATCCTCTCTAAATGGTATTACAAACCGTTTTGAGTTCTTTTCAAGAAGATTTGGATACTTTTGGTGTAGTTTTTCATGTATACACTTTAGAGTGTACACTTTTTTATTTAAATTTAAAATACTGGAGGACTTCCAATTATGAATCTAAATGTTATTATAAACTGTATGGAGTGCCTTTCAACAGGATTTGAGTATTTTTTTATCATTTTTTCAGAGCATATAGTTTGTACACTCTGGAGTGTATATCTTTTGTTAAAATTTTAAAGCATTGTGAGACTTCCAATTATGGATCTAAATGTTATTATAAGCTATTTAGAGTTCTTTCCAAGAGGATTTGGGCTATTTTGGTGTTATTTTTCGAGTGTATAATCTGTACACTCTGGAGGCACACTTTATTTTTTAATTTTAAAATACTGTGGGACTTCCTATATCCTCTCTAAATGGTATTAGAAACTATTTTGACTTCTTTCCAAGAGAATTTGAATAATTTTGGTATACTTTTCCATGTGTATACTCTGGTGTACACATTTTTTTAAATTTTAAAGCACTGGGGGATTTTCAATTATGGATCTAAATGTTATTATAAGTTGTATGGGGTGCCTTTCAACAAGATTCAAGTATTTTTTATTATTTTTTCAGAGTGTACAGTCTATACACTCTGGAGCGTACACCCTTTTTTTTTTAAATTTTAAAGTACTGTGAGACTTCCAATTATGAATCTAAATGTTATTATAAGATGTTTTGAATTCTTTCCAGGAAGATTTGGGCTATTTTGGTGCTATTTTTCAACTGTACAATTTATACACTCTGGAGTATACATATTTTTTTTAAATTTAAAATACTGTGGGATTTTCAATTATGGATCTAAATGGTATTAGAAGCTGTTTTGAATTATGTCCAAGAGAATTTGAGTTGTTTTCTATCTATTTTTGAGGTATACAATATGTACACTCTGGAGTGTACACCATTTTTTGAAAATTTAAATGATGGAGGCTTCTAATTATAAAATATAATAATATTATATGCTATTTGGAGTGCCTTTCAATAGGGTTTGAGTATTTTTTTTTATTAATTCTCCAGAGTGTACAGCCTGTATACTCTGGAGTGTATACCTTTTTTTTTAAATTTAAAGCACTTTGAGACTTTCAACTATGAATCTAAATGATATTACAAGCTATTTTGAGTTCTTTCCATGAGAATTTGGATAATTTTCGTGCAATTTTTTATATGTACACTCTATACACTCTAGAATGTATATGTACACTATGGAGTGTATACCCTTATTTTTTAAGTTTAAATAATGGGAGGCTTCTAATTATGGATCTCAATGATTTTATAGGCTATATGGAGTGCCTTTGAACATGAATTGAATTTTTTTTTTCAGTTTTTCAAAGTGTACGGTTTGTACATTCTGCAGTGTACACCCTTATTTTTTAAATTTAAATGGAGACAACTTCTAATTATGGATCTAAATGCTATTATAAATTGCATGGAGTGTCTTTCAACAGGATTTGAGAATTTTTTATCATTTTTTCAGAGTGTAGAGTTTGTACACTCGGAAGTGTACACCCTTATTTTTTAAATTTAAAGCACTATGAGATTTCCAATTATGAATCTAAATGCTATTATAAGCTATTTTGAGTTATTTTCAAGAGAATATGGGCTATTTTGGATCTATTTTTGAGGTGTACAATCTTTACACTCCGAAGTATACATTTTTTTTATTTTTAAAATATTGTGGGACTTCCAATAATGGATCTAAATTGTATTAGAAGCTGTTTTGAGTTCTGTCTAAGAGGATTTGGGCTATTTTTTATCTATTTTGAGGTGTACAATATGTACACTCATTTTTTTTGGAATTTTAAATTATGGAGTTTTAATTATAGATCTTAATGATATTATATGATATTTTGAGTGCCTAGTTTGAGTATTTTTTTTATTAGTTCTCCAGAGTGTACACCCTTATTTTTTAAATTTAAAGGTTGGGAACTTTCAATTATGAATCGAAATGGTATTATATACTATATGGAGTGCCTTCTAAGAGAATGAGTATTTTTTTATCAATTTTCTGGAGTGTATAATCTGTACACTCTAGAGTGTACATACTTTTTTTTTTATTTTAAAGCATTGTGGGACTTCCAATTATGGATCTAACTGGTATTATAAGTTATTTTGAGTTCTTTTTAGGAGGATTTGAATAATTTTTATGCAGTTTTCGAGGAGTACAAGCTAGTTGTAATGTTCTCATTAGTTCACTTTTTATTTGAAGCTTAAAATGTCTGCGAAACGGATAACCTTCAGATGCAGGTCATCCACCTTTAGAGCATTTCTTGATTCCATTTCAGAACACTTCACGGAGGAAGTAGTTGAAATTTTAAGAATGCTACATATTCCTCAATTCATTAGGATGCCTGCCACTCAACAAGATTCAACTGCTATCACTTTGCTTATGTCCTACTGGAATATTGAAAAGCAAGCTTTCTATATTGGTGGCCACTACCTTCCCCTCACAGCTGATGAAGTTGCTTTGATGATATGGATGTCAAACAGAGGAAAGAAGGTCACATGACAGAAATTCCCATTGTCAAAGTCTAATTCAATATGTTTTAAAAAAAATTGAGAAACTCAATCGTCCGTTGAGTGCAGCACAGTTTGTGCAGTTGTATATACAATTTTTGATTTCAAATCTGTTTTTTATATATCACAATTATAGAGTGGCTTCAGACCTGATCTCATATGCTGATAATATAGACAAATTTTCTGATTACAATTGGCCAGAAGCCATACGGAGCTTTTTGGTTTCACAATTTGATATGATTACATCAAAAATTTTAACGCAGAAATCACCTGGGTATATGAGCGGCTTTGTCACTCTTTTGATGGTATGTATTGTATTTTCAGATTTATTTTGTGTTATACATTCAAGCTAATATATGTAGCTCTTTCCTATAGATATGATTTTCGGAGCACACAAGAGTGTTAAGCCCCACAGTTCCTTAGCCGTTATTTGGCTAAAAATAAAATTTATAGAAGAATCTATTAGTAGTTTGCAAGAAGACCAGGTAATGCTAATTAGACTTATTTCATTTACATCAACATTGATTTGTTTATATTCGAAATCGTCAAGCTTTTTTATTTATATAACATAGGTCTTCCAATCATTTGAAGACATAACAGAAGATGAGACATGGCTCCTTCAAACAGTGTCTTCTATCTCAGTCATCTCATATTGATACACATAGGAGTGCAAGTCCAAGTACAAGGAGTGAAGCCTCTATTGAATCTCCTTATATCTCTCCTCGATATTCTCCTCCTTCATATGCATCTAGCCCGCCATTTGCTACTACACCTCTAGGGAGTGATGAGAAGAATGAAATACTTTTTTTAATCAAGGCCCTGGGGGATAGATTGTCCTATTTTTAGGCTACAATAACTCAAAGATTGGATGATATTGATGTTAGGCTTGCTGCCATTGAAGCAAGGATTAATGGACAAAAAAATCCAAACATGGGAGAAGCTGCTGAGGAGGCTTGCACTGGGGTAGCCACTGAGGCCACACATCCAGAGGTGTCTCTAGAAACTAACTTAATGAAGGATGAGCAATTGATTGTATAGAAAGGCCCCACATCAGAAATTGATGTTGCTCAACCTTCAATGGGTAGCATAGCACGCAGTGTGAAGGCGAGACAGGTTAGAAAGAGGAAAATAGTATCATCCTCTTTCACAAGGGTGTATAGGAAAATGGGGAGCACATCAAAGCTTGTTGTTGTTGCCACACCAGATGCAGAAAGAGTAAAGGAGGTAGTTTCTTGTCTATTATAATATTTAGTTCAAAAATTGATGTTCAAAGTACAACATAATAAAATGGATTAGAATAATTTCAATCAAAATGAACTGAAAACTAGACATTTATATGAACATATGAAAATTGGGCTTCAACTAAACATAAAAAGTTGTAATTGAAGAATATTTGTCTCTCTGTTTTACGTTATAATGTGTCCCTCTAATGATATTCATCATCAGCTTGGTGCATCTTTTTTGTTAACTAACCTTGAGTTGGAAATTCTTGATATATAAGAACATCATATTAGTTGCTGAAATCTAACAACAGAAATAAAGTATTATACTTGCAAACCTTTGAAAAGCACTCTGACATTACAGAAAAAGGTGTTGCAATGGGTGACTCTTTATGTTCTCCAGTTATTGTAACTTATTTAGTTTTCTCTGTAACATGAAAAATATAATGGATGAAATTTTGACAGTAATATTTGAAGAGTATAATTTTTAAAACTTGATGAAAATTACTCTTACCTTTCTTATTTCTCTCCTAATATTCTTTCAATCTTGCATTGGAAACACCTTTCAATCACATCTTAGTTAGGTCCTTTAGTAAGTGAGGAGTACATTTGAAATCTCTTATAGTTGACTTCTTTTTTATATTTGTTTTGCTAATTGGAGGTTAATTCTCACATAATATAGAACCAACATTATCAGATAATTTCTTCGAAGAATCAAACATATACTGCTCAACTTCCTTATTACCTTGTGCTTTTGATATTATTATCTACTGATGTGGTTCCGAAAAATAATGTCAGTAGGATTTCCATAATTACCTTGTCTGTACTTCAAGTCTTTGTAAGCAATGTCAAAGTAGATATCCTTTTTTATTTTAGAAGACTATCGGATGAGAAGATACCTCTCAGGAATCCTCATAATATCTTCTAGACTCAAGACTCTAATGCAATGGGCACAGAGTAATCCCAATAGATTGAGATCCTTTTCGAACCTGCTTTTGCGCATAAATAATCCTTTGATTTCAAATTCTTCGAGTTCGGCCAATAATTAGCATGATCCTTCTGAATACTAAAATCCAATTTGATGTGCATAATCACAATAGAGTTTATGTCTTCTTTTCATTGTGAACAGTAGTGTCAAGGAGTTTCACTATAATTGGTTCATGAGACATAACAACTTCATCATTACACTGATGCTTTGTCTTATTCACCTACATAGACGCGCATGCGTATTATGAAAATCTATATAACATGTATAACAATGAACTTAAAACAACTTATAATAGCATTTAAATCCATTATTGGAAGTCTCTCAGTGCTTTAAAATTAAAAAAATGTGTACTCTCCAGAGTGTACAGATTGTACACCTCAAAAACAAATAGAAAATATTTCAAATCCTCCTTGAAGGCACTCTACATAGCTTATAATAGTTTTTAAATCCATAATTGGAAGTCTTATAGTGCTTTAAAATTAAAATAAAGATGTACACTCTAGAGTGTACAGATTCAAAATTACCTAAATCATCACGGAAAGAACTCAAACGACTTAATACTATTTAGATCCATAATTGGAAGCCTCTATCATTTAAATTTTAAAAATAACGTGTATACTCCAGAGTGTATAGATTGTACACTTAAAAAACAATACCAAAATAGTCTAAATCCTCCTGCAAAGAACTCAAAATAGTTTATAATATCATTTAGATCCATAATTGGAAGTTTCACAGTACTTTAAAATTTTAAAAAAAAAGGGTGTACACTCTAGAGTGTACAAACTATGCACTTTGAAAAATTGATAAAAAATACTCAAATCTGTTGAAATGCACTCCATACACTTATAAAATATTTAGATCCATAATTGGTAGTCCCCTGCTTTAAATTTAAAAAATAAATTGTACACTCGAGTGTACAGAGTGTACACATGAAAAACTGAACTAAAATTACTCAAATCTTCTTAAAAAGAACTCAAAACAGCTTATAATAACATTTAGAGAGGATATAGGAAGTCTCATTGTGCTTTAAATTTAAAAAATAAAATGTACACTCTAGAGTGTATAGAGTGTACACATAGAAAACTGCACCAAAATTATTCAAATTCTCTTAGAATGAACTCAAAACAGCTTATAATAGCATTTAAAGATGATATAAGAATCCCCCCAGTGCTTTAAATTTATAAAATAAAGTGTACACATAAAAAACTACAACAAAGTTGCTCAAATCCTTCTTGAAAGAATTCAAAACAGCTTATAATAATATTTGGAGAGGATATAGGAAGTCTCCCAGTGCTTTAAATTTAAAAAATAAGGTGTACACTCCAGAGTGTATAGAGTGTACACATGGAATATTGTACCAAAATTACTCAAATCCTTCTGGAAAGGACTCAAAACATCTTATAATAGCATTTAAAGAGGATATAGAAAGTTCCTCAGTATTTTAAATTTAAAAAATAAGGCGTACACTTCACAGTGTACAAATGAAAAACTACACCAAAATTATCTAAATTCTCCTAAAAATAACTCAAAATAGCTTATAATAACATTTAGAGAGGATATAGGAAGTCCCACAGTGCTTTAAATTTTAAAATAAGGTGTACAGTCCATAGTATATAAAGTGTACACATGAAAAACAATACCAAAATTACTCAAATCCTCTTAGGAAGAACTCAAAATAGCTTATAATAGCATTTATAGAGAATATATGAAGTCCCCCAGTGCTTTAAATTGATTATATAGGGCTATACACCCATGTACAATAAAAAAAAATTGAAGAACATGCAAGCAATTCTCCATAAGTGTATACAACTCTAAAATTGAGTTTAGAGGACTGTATACACCTATGCACAACATAAAAAGGGGTGAGCATGCTCCAAAACACTATACTTAAGTGTGTGCAAATTGAGTTTATGTCACTATACATAAATTTGTATGATATAATTAATTGATGATCTTGGCTCAAAATACTTGTAAGTTGATGCATAGAACATTGACATTGGGTTTACAGATCTATGGACATTTATGTGGAACCAAAAAAGGGAAGAACATGTTCCAAAATAACCATCCATATATGTGTAAACCTTGAAATTGAGTTTGTAAAACTTGATATATCAATGTCTAATACGAAAATAAAAAAATAAAATAAAATAAAAAACATATCTTAATGTAATTATACATATGTGTATAATGTATATAGCTCTACAATTGAGATTAAAAGGTTTTACACGCCACTTTAAAACACAAAATATGGAAGAATATACACTAAAATAGCTATATTGATAGAATTTTTTTTATTATAGGACCAAATAGTAGTGAGATCGATAAATGATGAAAGTTGTTTAAACACAATTTACCATAAAAGATTTGCAAAAGAAAAAAAAAAAATTATAGGAATGAGAATTATTCACGATAAATTGGATTGTATTTTAAAGTTATTTTAGTTTGATTTTATTAAGAAGATGTTTTTTAGATTTAATATGTTAAATCAAAATCCCTGTATCCTTGCCTTTCTTATTTAAGATCTCCAAGAAACAATAAACTAAAATTAAGTGGGATATTAAAAATATGACCATAGTTTTGTTATCCAAAGAACTATATACTATTTTATGTCATAGTTTGCAATTAAATTTTATATACCTCATTCTGAGAGCAATTAGTAGATACATGTCAAAACAAGAAAGAAATATTATGAAGGCGTGAAATGGGTTTTACGATCGCTCTAGCGTTGATGCAATTACTTTAAAAGGTACAAGAAGATATATCTAAACTTTAGGTGGTATTGCTATTAGTCGCATCACATTTCTGAGTGTTATCTATCGAAATATAGAATTTGTTTTAGTTATTGAGGCTACCAAGGGAATATCTTGCTTAAATAATTTATTAGAAGGAAGAATTAAGAAAAGAATAAATTGGTAGTGTTCTTTTTGTTATGATAATAAGAGTTATACATCTAGCTAAGAAAATGCAGCATTTTATTTTTGGGCAAGGTTTATTTGGGTCAAATATAATTTTATTCAAGGTCTAAAGGAAAGTATCTTCTTGAACAAAATAACGGGATATATGAATCTAATAACAATCTTTTAAATAATAGTCACTACTAGCAAATTAAGACTTTGCAAAGCTTGTTATTTGTGATGGATGATTGAGAGAGAGGAGGTGGCAAAATTTTTCTCTTTAAAAGGGAGATTGTTAATTTTGTAGTCCAATTGTCAAGAGGTAAATATAAATAAAAAGAGGTATTATGGATTATTAAATACTTTAATGTTTGTTAAAAGTTTTTTGTAAATTTGTTAAAAGTTAAAAGTTTGTTTTAGTTTATATTTAAACAGATTGAAACTTAATTTATTTTGAATTCCTACTTCTTTAGTTTAAAAGTGAAGACCTAAAAGGTATGTTGTAGAGAATTTAAATTCCTGTAGCCATGGGAATAAAGAGGATAGTTGAGTGCTTTTAAAGAAAATATGGAGGGAGGGAAAGTTATAAAGAGATATTAGTTGTTCTCTATCATAATGGAGATATTTATGTACACAGTCATAGATGGTGGTGATGTAAACTTGCCTAATCATCTAATTTTGATGTCTTTTATTTGTAGTTTTCTCCACCTTATTTTTTGTCCTTGCTATTACTCTCTCTCTCTCTCTCTCTCTCTCTCTCTCTGGCATATTTTTCTTGAACTTATAATATGTCTTTTTTGTTCCAAGAGGTCTTGAAAATTTTATTTTGTCATAAGGCGGTTTGCTTAAAAATGAATACATTTCTTTTTTTGGTTGCTAAAAAAGGACCAAGGTAAAATTTTAATGCATTTTTTGTTTCACTATTTAGTGTGAATGGGGAATCATAGTCAAGGTTCATTAATATCTTGTTCTTAAGCCTATCACTTTGAAGTTTGATTTTTATCATTCTCTACCAAACATAAAACCATCTAAAGTTTGAGTTATCATGGATACTTGGGAACTAGGAAAAGGTCGAAAATAACCATAATTTGACAGCCCAAGAGAAAGAGAAAAAGAGGTTCAAAGGTTGGGGAGCCCAATACATGATAGTGTAGAGAGAAAGTAGAAGCAGAAATTTGAGATGGTTACTAGGGAACAGACTAAAGTCTAGTGGAAGATTTGATACTTTTATACAGAAGCTGAGAGGTTTTTCATTTAGTAGAGGGAGGAATAAAGTAAAGTATTTTCATGAGATAGAAAACATTACTTCAAATTCTTGAAAAAAATAATAATGATAAAGTGAAGAAAACTCTTCATATTCCTTAAAAAAAACCTCTTCATATACCTCATTAAAAAAAACTTTTCATCTTCTTAAAAAAAGGAGAGAAGAGAAAATAATTCATATTTATATAAAAAGGAAGAAATTCTTCATATTTCTCATTTAAGAAAAAACTATTTATATTCTTAAAAAAACTCTTTATCTTCTTTAAAAAAAATGAAATTCTTCACATTCCTCATTAAAAAAAAACTCTTTATTTTTACGGTGAAAATTTATATATATTCCTACCTTCTTCTATCTCCTTCCCTTTCGGAAAAGAAGGACAAATGAAAATAGAAACATATAAAACTATTTGTTGGGATACCACACAGATCCACCGATATTCTTATTAGGGTGATCAGATATGACATTAAAGAAATATGTGCTATCTCGAAAGATTGAAGTCACCACCCTACAATGGACCTAATCACCTTAATAAGGACTCCTAAAGAGTATGAGTCTTCAGAATATACCAAAGATTCTTCCCTACTTTATATTAAAATGTAAAGCAGGGTTTATTTTAAACCAGATTCGTTAAGTTAGTTACATCCTAAGGAACAAGATTCCTTAGAAATACTCTCGATTAAGGTAAATGATTGTTGTCTCCAAAGATTTCGATATGATAGGACTATCAATCGATTGGCTTATTTTTAGAAAGTCAACTGGGATCATTCAAAAGGAGGAAGTTTTTATCGAAGCCAAATGGAAACAAGTAGGGGATGCTTAAGATACTAGGAAGCCTAGTAAGCATCCCAAACTACCTATGGTTGGGCTTTACAAAATTGAAATTGAATTAATTTGTTTGAGTTGAATTTTTATTAGAATGTTAGGGCTTATAATTCCATGATACAAAGTCAGGGAAATGCCTAAGAGGTGAGGATTTATGCTCATAGCCCGCAAAAGGAAGTAGCAGCCTCTGAACATAAATCTAGGGAGCTTTGGCGAGGGACAAAAGTACAACATAAATCTAAGGCCAAAATAGGTATTTGGTTCACCCCCACAAGAGAGGATAAACCACCCAACTGTTGGACTTACAACTTTCTGAGGTGGCCGCCAACTAACTCATTCTACAATTTTAAAAATATATAGCAAGTCACATGATAGCAAGATTGTTAATTATTTAGAAAGAGACTAAGTCCTTAAACACACTCCCTAAGAGACTAGATCATGTAAGGGCATGCTTTTAATGACTTATATCTAATGCAAAATTTTTATTTATTTTATTTTTATTTTGGACAATCAGTTTGACATAGGCTTTAGGATTCTTTATGCCTAATGCATGAGAAATTAGATTATGAGCCAAAATCAATAAGATAAGGTGGTGTGTTTCCACCATGGCTCTCACATGTCAAGCTAAATTCTTTGGCAAAGGTGAAAGCCCTCCAATCATGAGTGAAATAATATAATTTTTTGTGCATCATGTTAGAAAAGAAAGTACACATCCAGCTAAGGGGTTGCTAGTTCTTTTATCTTGATTTTAACATAGGCTTTAGATGAGGTTATGAGTTTTTTCTTTTTAATTTTGAGTTGATTAATTTGATAGAAGATTTATTTTTTCCTAAGAGCCTAATCGTCATCCAGGCCATACATCAAAGCAAGGAAGAAATTGGGAAAAGATGCCATCTTAATGCACAAGTTAAACAAACATCAATCAATTTATAAAACTAGCGTAAAATAATAAAAGACCATTTTTGGTCAGGCTCCACCGCACAACCCTGAAAACCAATTGAGTAGTCGAGTTCTACCCATATGCAATATGTATTACAAATGAATAAATTATAATAAAGCAAGGAATTCATGTTATGGGGTTCTTCATTATTCACTTCTTCTTTCTTCTTTTCTTTTTTTCTTCTTTTCTTCTTTCCTCTTTCTTCTTTTGGTTCCTTCTTTTAGATGGTTGGAATGTGATTGCTCCAAAGGCTTCACATGGAACATAAGATGAAATCTTATGAGCAATGCTCATCCTAATCCCCCCATAATAATCATGTCAAAATCTTAATTGTAAAATTACTTGAAAAGGAAAAGTAAATCTAACTAACACCTGCAAAATATAGATAAGCTAAACAAACCATACAAATCCTAAGCATGTATGAGCACATATTGGACTTAACACCACACACATGGGTAACCAAGTCCATCTGGCCTATTGGATTATGTTTCGGGGTATAAGTGCATGCACAACAAAAGTAATTTTATATTTTATTACAGCACACCTTAAACACAATCCCTTACAGAAGACAATGATTAGACTAGATCTTCTTATCATTCATTCTACACACATTCACCCTAACATCCAGACTAAAATATTACATCACAAAATAAAAGCAAACATCAAACCATGCACCACCCTACTATAAGACTAGAAGTGGTGACTTAGTCTAATGTGTGTGCTATTTAAGGTTTATGTAGTATGCTTAGCTAGACTTTAAGGTCGAAGTTTTCTAAGTATGAAAAAGTTCAACTTAGAGGGTGATTTCAATTTAAGTTGTTTAGTTATGTTTGGTTAATTTTATTTTGGGTTAATTTTATTTTGTGTTTTGATTAGGTTTGAATGAACCTAAGATTAATTACTAAGTGTTAAAGAGAGGAAAAGAGAAGAGAACTTCTCTTTTCCCCCTACCTTAAGTAATTTCTAAGGTAGATTGACATTTGATTTTTGTTTAGTGAATATTTTATTATGTATTTTAATTAATCCTAAGTTTATATTTTCCTTAAAGAAACCTATTCAAAAAGAAAAGCATTTTAAGATTAAGTAAAGTGAATTAATATCACAAAATACACATTATTTCATTTCTTTCCCAACATGTGTAACATGCATATGAATGAATCCTAAACGTATCTATACATGCAAATGAGAATATTTAGCACACCTTAATAATGAATGCTAAGTAATATTATTTTAAGAAAATTGGGATGCTTTATCATGCATAATTTTGTTAAGTAGAAAAGGGGATTTCTTTTTATCCATTTTTCACATGCACATTTATATGTATGAAAGGAATAAGTGAGTACAATACCATTGTTAAGCACCAGGGGTGTAAGGTACAAGACCTACTTAGGGCTACTTAAAGTCTCGCAACCCCAGGGTTGTCCAGACTAATATACCATTTTCCTTAAATACATATGCATGTATAAAAGAAATGAATGGAAAAAAAAGATGCAAAGGTTTATGTTTATTTGTTTGATTTGTTTATGTAATTTATATATGCAAGTGTGGATGTCCTTCTTAAGTAATAACATAGGAATGAATAGGAAAAGATTTAAGCAAGTGTTGTGTTCTTTATATTTCTACTCACATGCAAGCTTATAAATAATCATAAGTAGCACACCTTTCAATTTTGATAATTGATTTATTAGTTTTAAAAATAATTTTAAATTTAATAGTGATAATAGCCATTCATATTCTTATTTTAGCCAAAACATGCAATTTAACATAAAGGAAATATTTTATTTTTAATTTGATTTTTTTAAAAGCATGAATGCATGAATTTCATATGGCATACACATTTAGCATGTTAGGAAAGAAATAAAGTGATGAGAGTAAGTAAATTCATTCACCCTAATTAATTCCTAAAGACAATCCAATGAATAAGATTATTTAAACTAAATCAAATTTATTTTTAAAGAGAGTCTGAATTTTTTTTGAGTTTGATTTTAATTTGAGAAATGTGAGATGAGTTTGTTGGTCCTAACCCATTCCCTCATGCGTGAGTTATTTAAGTTCAATTTTTAGGTGATTAGATCAATTTTATATCTTAATTAGGTTAAGGTGTGAATTAAGTGTGTTAATTACCCCTTACCTACACCACTTTAATATATTTAATCACATAATAATGAGTCAATGATATGACATAAAATTACACAAGAAATTTAAATCAGCAATGCACCTAGGAAAGAAAGGGTCCAATGCAATTGGCTCACAATTAGTGATTAATTAAATTAAAGAATTTAATTTAAGTACTTTCATAACCCTTCCGACACATGTGGGTTGGATTTTGATTTCTTTAGGCCACTTGGGTTATTGAACACCCAAGCATCTACCCAAGATGAATTAGTTAAGTTCTAGAGTGTTTTGATTTTAAAACTTTGATTAATTAAGTCATTTTATTAAGTGATTTGAATCATTTAATTAATTTTGCACCTTAATTAGATTTTAATCTAAATGAAATAAACTTAGGGAAAAAGATATGGGAAAGAACACCTAATCTTATTCCCTAAGTCCAGTCACTGTCCGAAGGTAGTTACCAAAATTAATTAATGCATTTATCACTATTTAAAAACTTAATTAATCATTTAATAGATTAAGAGAGTAATTAGGAATGACCCAAGCATTTACCCTAATTAAGCCATTAATAAATTCCAAGAAAATCATGAGAGGAATAGGTCATCACATTAATCAACCTTAGGAAGTTTGGAATTAATCAGTGGAATAATTATGGAGTAATTAATGTAATTAAATTCCCAATAAAACCCTAATTTAGAAAATATCATTACTCAATTAATTTTAAAATATTCCTCTTCAAATTATCTTTCCAATTATTTTTATTTTGTATTTTTCTAATTTTTCTATAATTAGTTATGAATATATGAAGTTTTCATGATTATTAAGTAATCAATCCCTTAATTATATGGCTAATCATCAGCAGTAGCGCTACGCACTTTCTCCTCATCCGTCTAATCAAAGATCGGATGGCTGAGATTAAGCCTGCAGTTTTTAAGGGGTTAATCCATGGATCCTACGCGTCTTGATCATGGTCGTCCATCCAAAACACGCGGATGGATGGCCCATGATCCATCACTGATCTTCCCTGCGGGAGTGGACATCTGTCCACCCTTTAGGGCAAGATCCGAGCTCGATTGAGCTTGGATTGAGTTCAAAATCAACCCACACCATTATCATGTAAGGGAGATTACATCTAACGGTCATATTCTCATGAGGTGAGAATTTCTTTCACAAAAGACCACATCATGGCTAATTTAAGCTCAATTTGAGGGCATACCTCACCAAAGGCTATCATCGGTGCTCAAGTTCGATGAGGTAGCTTCTCCTAATGGAGACGAAGCCCTGTTGAAGGTTTCAAGCCTTGGAGTTGAGTAGATCTCTCTATGGACCAAGCTCACCTTCAATTTCTTGCAACCTTGATCGAAGTACCACCTCCCTTGCCTTGAGATCTTGGGAAAAGGTTTAAGCAAGTTCGATTGAGTCCTCTGATGAAGCTTGCAAGATGAGTTAGCTTGATATGGAGTATTGGCTAAGTTGGATTTCCTTGCTACCTCCCCTATTTTTGGCTTGGAGAAACTGAGAATGGAGAAGTTGAATTGGCTCTAGGAAGCTTGGCGGAGCTCTAGGATGCTAGCTCTGACTTCCTATTACTCAATCGAATGTAAGAGAGCTGAATTCAAGTGGAATTAGGGGGAGTATATCTCCCCCTAGCTGAATCGGCCAGCCGACAAGGCTTTTCCATTTTGATCCAATACACCTCCTTGAGTGGGTTTGTTAGGCTCTTTGGAGTGTCATTGCATTCGGTTTGGCCAGAGAGGGGTAGTGGAGTAGTGTCATTGAAATGAGTGGAGGAAGGATTCTCATGTGCTCATTTCCATGGGGGTGGTCGGTTATCATCTTGGGTTGGGTTTGGCTGACCCAAACCCAATGGATCATGTGCACCATGTCTATTAGTGACCATTTGGCACACTAAGAGGATGCCAAGTTCTCATGAAAAGGAATTGACCAAATTCAAAATAGTTTTGATTTTAGGTTACCCTATGGCCTAGGGGTAAATGGTCATTTGACCTTGATTTAAGTTTGAATATATTTGGTATGATTGAAAAATTGGTTAGGCCAAGTTCCACTGAATTTGGAGTTGGTTTGATATGATTTGGCTCATGTTGACCCATTTAGGTTAAAATGGGTCAACTTGGGTCAAGTTGACCAATTAATCAAATTGGGTCAAACCAAGGATTAGGTCAAGTTCATATGACCATTTGAAATGTTTTGGCATCATTGGTTTGGTTCAATTTGGTTTAGATTTGATTTTGGTTCATTTGATTTCATTTAGGTCAAATGGGTCAAGTTGACCAATTTGGGTTAGGTCATGGGTTGGTTTATGCTTGGTTGATCATTTAAAATAGATTAGTATCTTTGTCTCCAATCAATTTAGTTTATATTTAGATTTTGGCTTAACATGACCCTTTAGGTCAAGTTGGGTTCAAGATCAATTGGGCTAGGTTAAGTCTAGTTGGCCAAGTGAGGCTTTGGTCAAGTTCAACAAGTGATTTGGAATGAACTTGACCCATTGGTTTTATTAATTTGGCTTAGATCAAATTTTGACACATTTTGACTATTTAGGTCAAGTTGGGTCAACTTGGGTCAAGTGGCCAATTGGGCTAGGTTAGGTTCAAATGATGACTTGGTCAAGTTCAAACATTGGTCATGAATGAGTTTCAGTCAATGGTTTCAAATAATTTGGCCTATGGTGGATTTTGGCTAGTTTATGTTTCATTTTGGCTAAGTGTTGACTTAGTCAACCCTTAGGTTTGACTTGGTTTGACCTAATTTTAGTGATTGATCATCTTATGATGATTATTGCTCACAATGTGAGACTTACTTGGGCTTAGTTCAATCCAATTTGGGTAGGATTAGAATTTGGCTCAAAAGGGTACTTTAAGTCACTTTGGGTCAAATGAGCCTAAGTGGGTCTAATGGCTTGGTCAAAGCTTGATTTGAGTTTGATTGAACTCACATATGGACTTATGATTGAAATATAAATTCATTTGCAAGTGATTTGAAGTCAAATGGATTTTGATTCACTTGACAATTTCAAGTTCAAAAGTGACTTGGGTTTGATTTTTGAATTTAGTTTTGGTTTGATGATTGGAGTTTTTATTTAATGACTGGCGGATTGATTGAATCATGAAGAAAAATCAAGGGTTTGGCTTGATTTGAGTTTGATTTGGCTAAGTTCAAGAATTTGACTTGAAAGGCTTAGGTTGAATTTTGATTGAATTTGATTTTAAATTTTGAATTTTTATTTCATTTATATTTGTGAATATAAATGAGAATATAAATGAGTTATGAGAAAATTTCTTGAATTTGAATTGATTTAGATTTGATTTAGGCTAAGTCCATAAGATAGAATCAAAGTGACTTAGGAAAGATTTTTTGATTTGGATTTGAATTTTGAATTTGGTTTAATTGATTTGAATTTATATTTTATTTATATATGTGAATATAAATGAGAATATAAATGAGTTGTGAGAAAATTTATTGAATTTTGAATGGATTTAGATTTAGGCTAAGTCCATAAGAGGGAATCAAAGGACTTTGGAAATATTTCTGAATTTGGAATTTCAATCATATGTTTCAATCACTTAGAATTGATTCATGATTTGAGAAAATCCATTGAATTGATTTGAGGTTTGAGTTAGAGTTGGATGGTTTGGAGTTTAACTTGAAAGAAGGAAGTGAGGATTTGGTTTTATGGTAGACAAATTTTCCTAACACCCATGCCTATTGGTTAATTTTTCTAAGTCTGGTAGGGTCCACCTAATCACTGATATCTTAAGACTAAGAAAATTCTGAGAGTCCCATCTAGATTTTTGAAACTCATCCAAAATGATGTCAACAATCTTCTTCAAAAAAAAAGAAAATCCATTTTTCCGTCTCTTTCTTTCCTTCTCTCTCTCTCTCTCTCTCTCTCTCTCTCTCTCGTCAACATGAAAAATATATATATATATTATATTAAAAATAAATTTGGGTCCGTGGTCCCCCTCTTTTCAAACCAAAATCAATATATATATATATATATATATATATAATAAACTAATTTATGTAAATTATCACTTTATATATATAATATAATATAATATAAAAAATATTAATAACTAATCTCAATAATTTTTAGTTAAAGTGATTTTATTTTTGGATGAAATAAGTTTTATCATCCAAAAATAAATTGGCAAATGATATATGCCTCTAAAATTTATAAATAAATCACAACCAAATTAAAGCATATATTCAAATTAAACGACTCAGTTACGAATAACGCGAATGGCCGATCGAAATAAATAAAGCTCAAAAGCATACGAAAACTTCAAACACTACTGGATGATCAAATAACTTCCAAATTTGACAAATCAATTGCGAATTGGATGAGATGAATCCAACGAACCTAAGATAACTCAAATCAAAGATTGTTTGAATGGTCAAATCACTAAAATACAATCTATGATCGAATGAATCAATATACACCGTCTGATGGAGTATTTTTGGATTTTGGCTATAATGACCAAAATGCCCCTCTGAGAATCCTATAAATAAAACCCCATTCTTGTCATGAAGGTAAAGGAGCTAGAAGTGAACTTGGGAGAAAGTTGGGAGAGAATTAAGTTTATTACCACTTGTCTATCACCAACAACTGCTACAAAATCACCAACTATCACCATAATGTTACGCTCAACCATCTGTTGTTACCCGATTCGGAATTTTACTATCGTGATTTCACATTTTGTAATCGCTGGAAGACTTAAATTTGTACTCAAAGAAGATATATAAAGTTTTTTTTATAGCGTGATTTTTTTCCCCTTATTTATGGGATTTTTTTACGTAAAAATCCTGGAGTTTCTTATTCTCTTTTCAACTATCTATGTGTGTGTTAGATTTCCCAATGAAATTAAGACGTGAAGTTTTATTCTATTGCTATAAATTTTCTCGCACACAATAGATATATAAATATATCAAAATTTTATGATATATGTGTACTTTTTGTAGTATTTTAATTAAAAATTATCTTACAATATCACTACTAGAGTATCGTGTTTCTGCAACCTTCATAATAATTGCAAAACATCTAATTCATTGTTGCAGTGCATAATTAGCGACTAGAAAGGTTGTAGCAATAATGATCGCTAAAAATATAGTCAAAATTTTATTTATTTATTTATTTATTTTGACCATGCAGAGCAACACGGCAAGTCACAAATATGTGTACCCATTATAGCCTAAAAAAATAGTTAAAAGTTTGTTAATTTGAGAGCAATTTTTTTTTTAATTTTTACTTTTATGTTATTTTTAAAAATATATTTAATTAGCACATATTTTAAAATTTTTTATTTTTATTTTAAATAAATAAATATCATTATTTAAAAATTCTCAAAATAATTTTTAAAAGCAATCATCATCACAAAATATATTTTATTTTGAATGAAAAAATAAATAAAATAAAGCAAAAAAAAAAAAAATTAAAAATTATCCCAAATGACTCCTTAACAACTAATTATAGTTACAAACCAACAACATTCATATCATTTATAACTCATTATTCGTTAGAAACCTATTACAAATAGTCTTATAACAGATAACGTACAAATATATATATATATATATATATATATATATATATATATATATCTAACAACATGTAAATAAATGCATTCATTGCATATTCAACATTTTCATATAACTACAAAATCATCCGATAAATATACACCTAAACAAATAACATTCAATTCATTAAAACTAAAATAAAACAATATCAATGACACAATAACAATTCAAACTAGTATTATCAATAAACAAATTATCCAACTGTTTTTAAAAAGAAATCTTAATAGAATAAAAATAACTAATATTTTAATTAAATTTTTTTTGAATATATTAATATAATTTTGAAATAAAATTTCAAGATAATATTTTAACTATGTTTTATTTCTAATCATTCGATCAAACTCAAAAAGTCAAAATTTAATTAGTATTAGAGGTCGTCGATTCTTCAACAATTAGCTTAGTTCATCACTTCATCGATTCAATATATGACTTTATTCAAAGGATTGAACTGATCGGAAGGATTGGTTCGCAGTTGAACTAGTAGGACTTGTCAGTTCAATTTAATTTTTAAAATTAGGATCATATATGCAGCCATGCAAACACACACTTTGTAAGAATGCCTCCAAGAATTTCTTCGAAGTAAAGGTGAGCTGAACGTAATCCTCTTTTAAAATTTTCACCATAGCTCTACATCTGAATCCTCTAAAGTCTAGACAACTCAAATAGTCCAAAGTATCCTCTCCCTCATGCTCAATCAAGACTCCACCTCAAAAATTCATGAGGAACCTCATAATAATCTTAAACAGAGGTAAAATGGTGCAACCCTTGCATGATTAGTTATATAATTATTTTATGTGAAGAAGGAAATAAGGTTCTTGTTTATCAGAAAATGGATAGTCTAGCTTAATATTATTTGAGGTGGTAAACATCTACCCTTCTTGTATGTGTACATGGAGCATTGCCCTTGGGAATGTGTGTGCTTAGATTGGACATTTATTCAATGTGTCTTGAAAACAAATAATACATATTTCAGCCAACATGTATATGTAAATCTAAAATGCCAACATTCAAAAGCAATAAAGTTTACACCAAAATATACAATATATTGTTATGCAATTATTGCTTCAATCAAATATAAAGCAAGCTTTATTGATTGACTAATAAAGTCAATAATAAGCTAAATCACAAGCATGTTTTTGGAAGAAGAATCCACACATCTAAATGCTATCGAAGATGTTATTTTTCATTTTAAATGGAATCGCTTTTAAAGTGGAATTGGCTCAATTATTAGGCCAATGATTTGTTCCCTAGTTTCATGATTCGGCTCTCCATAGCCATCTCCGTATTGATAGAAGTATTGTGCTGTTCTTGGAAGATTTAACAGATTTGTTGAAAGACTCCATAATTTTGAGCATATAGTGCACTCATTCAACTTTTTCCAATAATTTTTATTAAACTTCTAATATTGTCTCGGCTTTGATTCAAATATTTTTTTCTTTCATATAACATTGAATTGATTTTGAAACATCTCCTCGCTGATCTCTACATGTAATAAAAATACAATAGCTTTCAATCGTGAATATGTAATTTATACAAAAAAATAATATTAAATTTTTATATTTCTTTTTAAAATAAATATTCATAACTATTGTGGTTGTTCCCAAATCATCATATAGTCGAAGAAGCATACATGAATGATGAATAATATGTGGATAAAATTCCAAGCTTTTAAGCGCTTCAGTGGTCAAATCATCACTTAGATAATATGATGTAGTTAGTGGACAAATTCCTCCTATTGTTACCCATGCATTCTCCAAGTACAATAGTAACTTTGGTTAAACAAATTATACCAATAGGTCATCTTATATAGTTCAAAATTTTTGTTGCTAATATATTGCATGAATATAATTTTATAACTAAAAATATGTAGTCAAACGAGAAGCATAAATGTATTTTAAAACTTAAAAGAAATATATTTACTGAAATAAATGTTGTATTACTGCTCTTTTTAGGAATGGAAGAATATCCAACTCTTTTTCAAATAAGATTGAGGAGGCCATGTCATTCATTGTGTTGAATAGTGCCATCAAATATGTCTTCACGTAATTTGGAAGTTGTTGAGCTCTAACCAGTTTCCATCTAAGAATTCCAAGTTAATTAAATCATAATTTATTCTAGGACTATTTAAGTAAATATATAATTTGATTGTATTGAAGTCACTACATTAATACTCTTTATCAATATTTGATAACCATAGCTAACTATAACTACCTTATGCATATCAAATTATTTCTTATGCTTACTTACTCTTCTATAGTATTTGTAATGATCTTTAGTTCGTCCAAGGTGTCATAAATATCATAAATGTCATGAAGTATTACTGTGAGACAAATAATCTTGCTAATTGCTTTCCTGCTTTTCCAAAATTTAGGTTGAGGTGTAAAACCTAAAGCCCATAAATAGTTCTCCACAAGTCTATCTCTTGCAAAATTAAGCCCTTCACAAACAAGACCAAGATTTCTCCACCACCTAAGGATCAAATGCAATGTAAATCAATATTTTTTGAAATAAAAATCAGAAAAATTGCATATATATATATATATATATATATATATATATAAACATGAAAAAAAATTACCTGGACATTTCTTGATGCTCCACCTTGTGGATGCTTTGCACTATGTTAAAATCTAGTTTATCCAAGTCAAGCAATATGGGATTAACATTCTCTTGTCTTTCATAAGCATTAATGAACCACCTCGTATGTAGTCTTGACATTCGCCAATGCAAAGGCATCTCAATCACATGTTCAATGTCTTGAACAAGTTGTGGACTTAATAAACATATTTCAACATTTCTTAAATACTCCATTGCAAACTTTCCCTTTATATAGCTCTTCCTCTCCTTCGATGATGAGGAAGGAAGCCTTATACAAACTAAGCATTCCTTTGACATGATGTTGACCATTAAGAGTGACACTTCGTCTCACTTTTGTAATGTAGGTAATCAAATCATCAACTCTTCCAATTGATTAAAGAAAAAACATTTTAGGAAAATTTGTGGAGATGGCATAAATTTAATATAGTATTTGAAGTTTACTAAGGCAATTGCTTTTTCATTGTCATTTAAAGCATATTCTATGTAATAGCCAAACTATAGTATAATAAAAAAAAAGTAAGATCATTTTCACTATTGGCATTTTAAATAAGATTATATTAGAACATAATCAAACAAATTGCATTTGATAGCATGGTTATCTTAATAGTTTTAGCATATATAGGTAATATTTTATTTAGATTTATACCAATTTAAAATAAATAAAAAATATATCATAAATATTTCATTACTTGAAAGCATAAGGTCAATTTGAGGCTAGTTATATATAAGAATAAGAAAATTATATAAATTTTCACAAAGTGGATAAAATGAATATTTAGTTTTAAAGAAGATCATGGGATAGATTCATACTTGTAACCTCTATTTTGCCCTAAAAAATATGGAGAATAAAACACAAACCAAAACTCTTGATCTGATTTACATTGAAAAAAAAACTCTAAAATAAAAGATTGATATGCATGCTTATGTTGCAATATACCTTAGTAAAGTATTAGTAATACCATGTTGAAGCCTAAAGAGCAAGGTCAAGCCATGAAGATTGTTATTCTCTATCAAACTATTTATATTTTCCATTGATGAACTAATAGAATGCAACAAATTTTTAATCTCTATATCAAAATGATAGTCTGGTCCAAGCTGGCAAATAGTATCCACAAGTTCAAGCTGTTCAACAAGGCCATCTTGTTGGCCAATTAAACTCCTTACTTTTGCCTTTAATTTTTCCCTCTGGTGTGTATACTTCTCTTCCTGCATTCATGCAATGATTGCTCATCACATTGTGTTATATAAATATTTATGCTTATTAAAATTTCATTCCATTGTCTTCACTTTTATCCAAACAAAACCATAAATTTTGTAAGTAACAAGAAGTAGGATGATGAAATAACTAATTATGAAAACCAAACAACAAAACATTGTGCTTTCTAACTAATGAATCCACCTAAGAACATTAATCGGCTGCACATATGTATTGATTATGTAGCCAAATTAAATTATGATAGTTAGTATTATTATTATTATTATTATTATTTCCATTACACGAGATATCAAATTAATAACTCCCATGGATTTTCATAACTAAGTCGAAGATCATCTATGCATCATACATTTGATTGAAACAAGTTATATGAGAGTAATTAAATTAATTTACTATAACTAAGTCAAAGATCATCTATGCATCATACATTTGATTTTCATAACTAAGTCAAAGGGCTTAGTCAAAAGCTTTACATTTAGAGATAATTTGGATCATAATATTGTACATAAATTAATTTAAAACCATTTTGGATCATAATATCAAATCCAGCCCTTTCACTCATATAACTAAATCAAATATTTAAATACCAAATTTACATTAGATGTTATATGTATAAATATAAAATTTTAAGTTTCAATTATATGTAAATGCATAAGGATTGTGTGGTACCAAATGGGAAGATCTATTCTAAGTGCAAATATAATAGAAATTTTTTTAATAATTACTGAAAATAATTTAAATGATATGCCATCACTTTGAAATCAATTGGCAGCGACTGTATGTAGCTATCATCCCCAATGCTTGGTCGATAATTTGCTGTGAGACGAGCAGAAGAAGAAGACGATGTCGCACTAGCTGTTGAGAGGCACGACATGGGATGAAACTTCGCCATTATTTGTTGAAGAAAGAGAAAAGATATTGAGGAAGAAGAGCTCATGAGTGGTCGCTTCTTGCTGAATAGAAGCAGAGAAAGGTCAAGATACAATGCCATATTGATATATGTATTCAGCAGAATAATTCTTTAAAAGCTTCATATCAAATGGGAAACCATTATGCCTATTTATATTGAACTTTCTATCATTTTATGGCAGTCTCGTATGTTGTGGAGAGATTATTAAGTGAGGAGTCTGGACATAGTTCTATGACCGACTCCAATAATATTGCGTCATGTGATGCTTATTAAATACATAATTATTGTATATTGCTATGTATTGATGTAATATTAATTGCACATTAATACAAAGCATTTATATATATATCAATATTATTAGCCGAGTGCCACATGAAGCAATGTTATTGGAGTCTAGATGTAGAAGCTATATTCAGACTCCTTACATCATAAATTTTTTATATTGAGATAGTTGGCATTGGATACAAATTTTCATATAATAAAACTTTTTCAAAGTATGGTTGAATCTTTTTATTTAATCTAAATTTCTAATTTATTTATTTATTTGTTATTCAAATATCTGAAAAATCGTGTATTAATCTAATTATCTTAAAGACATTAATTGCATTAGAAACACCAAATAAAATTGATCCCAAAAAGTCACTTAACAATTCTTCTTTGTCTTTAATTTTTAAAGTTTCTAAATGTCAAATTTATATATTTTTAAATCTTTTATCAGAGATTCAGAATTAAATGAGCTCCTATTTAACCAATCATCTTTTTTATTACATCATTATGCAATTGAAAAATGTTCACATACTGTCTTTTTTTCCTTGTAATTTAATATATTTTTTCAGTTATAGGTATTAATTAATTTAATTATTAAAAACTTTAAAAGTTGTTAAAATCTTAAATTTAAATCACTTCTGCATCATAATGAAATCTCAAATAATAAAAAATTATATTTTCAAAATAAAAAGTTTAGGATCTTAAAACCAACATAATCTTCATTTATTTCACTATTTTTTAAAATTAATATCAAAATTAAATTTAATTAAACTTTGGTGATATAATCATAATTGTTCTTGCTGAGTACCCTATATTTAAAATAAATTTGATATCCAATTTAATTTTAAAGATTTCTATTTCACACCTTATGTGATGCTCATCAAACAGTGTAGCTTTTTAGGTATCCTTTAATTCAACTTTAGCCTTTTGATATCTAATAATGTAATTTGTCTCAAATCTTTAAATTCTAAGTCACACAAGAAAAGCCTAGAGGATAATGACACTAGAGTCTAGGTGTTAAGGGCACGGCATTGCAACGTAACGAGTCGGCAGACTTTGTATTTAAACGATCTTTCTGCAGTTTTTCAGTATTTTTCTTAACCTTTCTCTTATTTTCTTGTGTGTAAGATTGAAGCGAGTGTTGTAGAGTGATTGAAATGTTGAGAGGCTCTAGATAAGTGCAATCTATATTATTTTCTTCATTTTTTTTTCATAGTGGATTTCTTGGTAGTGTGGTTCGATGATTTTTTCCTAGTTCTCGGGTTTTTTCACATTAAATCTGGTGCCTTTTATATGATTGTTTTTTACTTTAGTTTCACTAGTTTCATATATGCTCTGAAACACTTGAACTAATTTTTCGTGCGTACTTTGTGATCTCCCAATATAAACGAGCAATGTACTTTCATATATTACAAAAAAAAATGTCATATCCAATCTTATTACATCAAAGTATGTGTGAAAGACTAAGAGATTCATGCAATTATTTAAAGAAACTAATTCTATATTTAAAATAAGCCCATGTCTCACTCAATTGTTTCAAAACTTATGCAAGCATTCAATGAAATGATTTAACTACGAATGTTGCGAGGCAACCTTCAAATCAATATCCTCAAAGCGCATGCTTAAGAAGAAATGAATATATAATAATATGCATGTAATCTTAATAACTCGAATGAACCTTGACAAGATGCTCACTGTGTATGCTCTAATGTCTGAGGATGTTGTGCAGTTCAATGTGAAACAAATCTGAATTCATCTGTATGCGCTTCGAGCAATATGTGTAGTGCTCAATCATATGGTCTGAGAATGCTATGCAGACTCAAACTAAAATCAATTTGAGCTTATTCTAACCACGAGAATCGTGAAATTATTCTCGATGATCAACAAATATTTTCATAAAAAATATCATACCTCTTTTTTGAAAGCTAAACTTAGATCTATCAACTATGCATATTCTTGAGCAAATCATTCTATCTACACATTAGCAATCATTAGTTTGATCCTCCTCATAAGGATTGGAGTTGACAGGACTAACCGCAATGCTAAATGATTGCTCTTAACTAAATATTCTATTTTAAATTTCCATACGACTATTAATGATATTAACAAAGAAACTTCATATTCAAAATTTAAACTTTGAATCAAGTTGGGAATATAATTATGAATCCATAGACCTAATCCTCTATTGACAAACAGGCAGAGTTGATAAGATGTAAACTCGATAATGACTATATTGAATGAAGATTTCAACCGTAGAAGATTCTACAATCGATATTTGTTTAAAATTTTAGATTAAATTAGTCTAAATAAAATATCAATATAGGTGCAAAATCTGATTAATTATTAAGCTCAAAAATATCAAAATGAGATTTATCAGTTAATAATTGAAAACAAAATTTATTCAATCCATCTTCAGAACTTATCGAGATGACAAAAAAAAACTCTAGCTCATAAAGAAGTTAATGTCAAGTCAAGTGTATAACTATATTCGCTTTCAAATAATATCACACGCAGTAAGCATGACCGTGGTTTGATGGTTTGATTGTGCACATATTAAATAGTTATGAGAGTCATATATAGCTCTTGATTACACATGTTCACTATATTACGTTATATGTCCCCAGGGTTGTGAATCATAGAGTACATCTTGATAGGATAAAAAGCCTTATATTAGCTAAGATGATCTTAAAATTGCATCCATAAACAAATATCAACCCAAGTCTATAATATCTCCTTAGATCATCATATATAATAATAATCAATGGGTTGGTTAATCCTCTAAGTAGACTACAAATCACGACAGCTTAAGACAAAGAAACCAAAGAATATTGATCGGGCGCATCATCATTTTCCCCACTATTCGCTTTAAGTTAAAGATAGTGAATTGCATAACTCCAAATTAAAAATTCCACTTATTGCTATTAAATGCTAATCAATTAGCAATCTAACAATTATGCTCAATCAAAAGTTCTCTCTCAACATTGATAAGAGTAATTAACTATAGGTGCTTGCGCATATAGAAAACTTTGAACCATATCTAAAGTTCTCACAAAATAAGGGTGAAATTTTTAGGTGGTGCCTTATCTACAATCCATCTATCTTCAAAAAATTTGATCGATAAATTATAAACTCTTTTCATCGAGGGGTCAAATGTGAGTTTTAGATCCCATACGTTCTTGTATTACAAGAGAATTTTTTAAGTGAAAATTGTGTGCATGCAATGATAATGAGAATTTTGATTATAATAGTTATTTGATCACACTTTCCTGTATAGTATTTGATTATAATAGTACTTCTTTAAGTTTCAACGATGGTATTGGTTGCCCACCATTCAAGTCAATAAGTTGATAGGTTTCTCCTTGGTATAATTTTTTAATGACGAAGAGGCCTTTCCAATTAGGCTTGAATTTGTCATTAATTTTATGATGGGGGATGATTGGTCTTCTTAATACTAGGACTAACTCTTTTTCTTGGAATATTCAATGACACACTATATGATCAAATGCTTTAGACATCTTTGATCAGTAGACCTCCAAATTTTGTTGAGCTTAAAGCCTGATCTTGTCAAGCTAGTTAAGTTCTTCTATCTTTAAACGAGTGTTCTTATCTTGAGTAAGATTGTGTTGGATGACTTCTCAAAGTGAAGGTAGCTCAACTTCACGTGGCAGGACTAGTTCAACTCTAAACACTTGTGCATAAGGAGTGGCTTTTAGTGGCATCTTGTAGGTGGTACAATATACCCATAATGCCTCTATGAGCATGTCATTATCTTTTATTTTTGGTGAGTATCTTTCAAAGTAGCTTGACTAGTGTTTTACTTTTGGAAACTAAATTTACTTTTTACTGGGGAATAAATATTAGAAAGAGAAGGAAAACAACAGAATATCTACCAAGAAAAAAAGAACTTACATTTCATGCAAGTGAAGGAGCCACAAAAAAGGCAATTTCTTTCTTCAGTCAGAAGCGTATAATCTAACTATATGAGTAAGCTATCACATATTCCGTGCCTTCAACATTAACATTTGAGATCTTGACTTTGTAGCATCCATATTCTTCCTTCCAAGTGATTCCAACAACACACCTTGAATAAAACCGTTTTGTATCATTTCATCATAAAATATGCATGCGAGTTTCACCTTCCCTGTCCGAATTTAGTTTATGAGAGGAGTTAGCGAGATGATGGCATGTGCTCTTACCTACCTCATGATGTGCTACAAGAATGATAGATTTGTGGATGTTTATGAAAATATGAAAAATTCTAAGGTTTGATGTTTAATCTTCTCCAATTAATAACATTATCAATTTTTATAAGGCTCAATTAAATAAATTTATTGTACATTACTTTTATTATTGCACTTTGTATTTTTAAGAATATAATTTTATTAAGTTTTGTGGAAATACCAGTGGTGTAAAATCATTTAAAATGTTAAGTGTCATGTGAGCTAAATTTTAGTCCAAGTGAAGAGTTAAATGTTGCCATGTCATTGTCACTTCACCTTGATGACTCATCCTTGAGAGTCAAAGTTAATTGCTTATTTGTCTATCATTTTAAGAGCCTCGCAACAAATATAAATATAGTGTTTTGCTATCTTTTTTATTTTTGTAATATTTTGAATAATCCATGTTTCGTAATGTTTAAAAATGTCAATAATGCTAGAATGAAATATATCTTTGATGAAATAAAATTAGTTTTGAAGAAATTATCATCATATTTTAGTTGATTGCTTGATGACAGTACATTGTTCCTTGATTTGGTGATCTAGAATGACTGTTTTCAGAGTGGTTGTTATTTTTTTGTATTTTCTTAAGTTTTCTTGTATTTTCTTCTTTTATTTTCCCTTTATTAATTTATATTTTCTCATTCAATCCCCACATTCATACACCGAGTTATTCACATAATACTTAAACTACCTATAATCCATCCAAATTTAATTCATTTGACGTCTTCTTAACTCGCCTCACTAAAATCGACTTATTCCTCACATCTTAAGCTTTTCAAAGAGTTTAGTATTCATACCCTCATGACTTCCAACCCAACTCCCTCTTAATCTCTTAAAATATACAACAACAACAACAACAACAAGCCTATATCCCACTAGATGGTATGGGTTTTCTCCAATGTGTCCTTTTATGTGTTATATTCTTGTTTAATTTTAATAAATTAATGTCATTTTTATACTTTCTAACCAAGCCTTTTTAGGTCTACCTCTAATTTTCTTAATATAGGCCGAATCTAATACATCTACTCCCCTAACTAGGTCATCAAACGGTCATCATTTTATGTGACCAAATCATCTAAGGTGATTCTCTCTAATCTTATTTTCCACTAGAGCTACTCCAACCTTATCACATATATATTTGTTAGTCATTTTGTCTAGTGTAAAGCCAAACCACTCTCTTCTCTAGAACATCTAACTTTTTTTGCTTCCCTTTTTTCTTACATCTTCTTATAAAAGCATTTCCTATCACACAACTCTTTGTCTGATACTTTCCTCACTTCAAACAACTTGATTCTACTTAACATCCCCCCTTATATAATCACATCATATACCTAAGATATCTAAAATATTCACTCTTTTTTAATGACTTGATCACCCATTATCACTAATCCGCTACTAGATCCTCTACAACTAAAATTACACTCCATGTATTCGATTTTAGATTTACTCAAATGAAAGCCTGAATATGCTAAGGTTGACCGCCATAATTCAAGTTTTTCTTGAACACCTCTAGTCGTATCAACAAGAAATATATCATTAGTAAAAAGCATACACCAAGGTACATCCTCTTGTAAATGTCTGGTAAAAACATTCTTAACTAAAGTGAAAATATATGGGCTTAAAGCTGATACTTGATGTAATCGAATCGAAATAGTAAAATACTTGGTCAAACCTCTGTGTTTGAATACAAGTGGCATCTCTATACATATCCTTAATAACTTGAATATAAATAACATTATCTCTTTTTAGAATTCTCCAAAGCACTTCTTTTAGAAGTTTATCATATGCTTTCTCTTAATCGTAAAATCATATGTATATCATCTATCTATACTTTTCCATCAAACCTCTCAATAAATGAATAACATCCATGGTAGACTTATCCGACATAAAGCTAAATTGGCATTGAGAAATTTTTGTATAACATCATAATCTATGCTCAATTACTTTCTCATATATTCTAATGTATGACACATTGATTTAATTCCTATATAATTTTACACACTCTTGTACATCATCTTTATCCTTAAAAATAGGAATTAATAAACTCTTTATCCACTCATATGATATCCTTTTAGTCTTTAAAATTATATTAAAAAGATTTGTATTCTAAGAAATTTTTCGATCTCCCAAGCATTTTCACACTTCTATTGGAATATTATCAAGCCCAATACTTTACCACATCTCATTATCTTTAAAGCCTCTTATATAGGGTACTAAGATTGCTAAAGTCAATTATATGCTCACAACCTTTGTTGAAAAGTTTATCAAAATATCTCATCCACTTATATTGAATATTCTTTTAAAAAAGTATTTTATGATCTTTATTTTTAATGCATTTCACTTCAACTAAATCTTTGCTTATCTTATATACAACTTAGGCCCTCTTTATTATATAATTTATTATATAAATTACTAAATATTGAATTCTTTGTATCACATATTATTTTTTTTAGAATTTTATGAGCCACTCTATTTCTTTTTTAATTTTTTTAGCTTTTATATTTAAACTAATTTTTATAATAATTTTTTTCATTTTTAATATTTTTTTACAAATTTTGACTCTAATACCAAATGTTTTTGTTAATAAGAATTTTTTTCTTTTGATTTTTGAAGCATAATTTTTACAACTAGTCTATTCTTATTTGTTACTTTTCCTCACATAATATTAGCTTACTCACGAGCACTCCAAATCTTAAGATCTTGTAGCTTATTCTTAAAAGTATTTTTATTACTGTTCTTTAAATACCTCCATTTGATCCTAAGGCAATGCTTCGATTTATTTTCCATCTTCCAACCCTTCATCTTAAAATTCAAAAATAGTCGTCGATATTGAGTGCTTGACTTTTCATCCAGAATGACATTATAATTTTTATAATATAAATGATTCATTTTCTTTATAAGAAAATAAGCAATCTGTGTTTTACTAGGTCCATTCTTATAAGTGATAATATACTCATATCTTTTCTTAAAAAAAGTATTAGCAATTATAAAATCATAAGCTAAAGCAAAATTCAATATAATTCAACCTTCTTCGTTAGTCACTCCATTTTCATAGCTACCATGAATACAACTATAATAACAATAAGCCTTAATCCCACTACATAGAGTTGCCTATATGAATCCTTTTTCTCTAGTGTGTCCTATTAATTGTCATATTCTCATTAAATCCTAATAAATTAAGGTCCTTTTAATACTTTCTAAGTCTTTTTAGATATGCCTCTACATTTCTTAACCATATCTATAACCATCATGAATACTTTAAGATTTTATACAACTCTACCAATATGTCCATTTAAATTTTCTCCAATAAATACTCTTTTTTAAGAAATATTATTTCTATTAATTCTTCTAGGTCATTACTAAATTTTTTCTTTTGAGCATACATCCAAACTTTCTTGAGGTTTATAAGCACTTATAATATTAATAATATTAGCATTAACAATAATCTTTAAAGCTATAATTATAAATTTAATTCTTTTAAATTTTACAATATCATCCTTCAAACTCTTATATATAATTACACCAACATTATTTTTAAGTATGACTTCTATGTGAATACTAAAGTATAAAATTTAAACTATCAATCTTTATTGTCTTATCCTAAACTTATTTAGTTTCTTGAATACGTAAGATATATATATATATATATATATATATATATATATATATATATATATATATATATATATATATATATATATATATATATATATATATTTAAGTTCATATGCTAATTTTAGTTTCATGGGCTAGTTTCTTTGCTCACATCCATCCATAATGTGGGAATCCTTGCTTATTTAATATTACACCCTAGCATCAATGTAGAGGTCCTTGCACACTTTTCACTTTGTTCAGACAATACATCATATTGCTTCCAGGGAACGCCCTAGAATTGACACAAAGTATTAAAAATGTTTCATCTCATGATTTCTCAACAAGTTTTATGGTAACTGTCAACTCATCCGAACTTGACCCGACAACTATAGGATCTAAAACTCACATTCAACCCCTCGATGAAAAGAGTTTAGAATTTATCGATCAAATTTTTTGAAGATACATGGATTGTAGATAAGGCACCATTTAAAGATTTCACCCTTATTTTGTGAGAATTTTACATATGGTTCAAAGTTTTCTATATTCACAAGCACCTATAGTTAATTACTCTTATTAATGCTAAGAGAAAACTTTTGATTAAACATAGTCATTAGATTGCTAATTACTTAGCATATAATAACAACAAGCGGAGTTTTAATTTGGAGTTATGCAATTAATTATCTTTAACTTAAAGTGAATAGCGGGAAATGATGATGCACCTGATCAATATTCTATGGTTTCTTTATCTTAAGCTGTCGTGATTCCTAGTCTACTTAGAGGAGCTAGTCAACCCAACCAGATTGCAGGATTATTATCAGCATATATGGTTTGCTTCATCTAAGGAGATATTATAGACTTGGGTTGATATTTGTCTATGGATACAATTTTAAGTTCATCTTAGATAATATAGGGCTTTTTACCCTCTCAAGATATACTCTATGATTCGCAACTCAAGAGACAAAGCTATTGGGGAACATACGGGCTATAGTTACAACTGTAACATAGTGTGGCCATTGAAGGGCTAAGCTATCAAGACATAGGACTTTGGTCATAACTATTTCATATGTGGAGCCTATTAACCAAATCATACAGACAAAGGTCACGGGTCATGCTCTTACTCGTGTGAGATTATTTGAAAGTGAATATAGTTATACACTTGACTTGACATTAACTCCTTTGTGAGATAGAGTTTTTTTTTTAATTTGTCATCTCCGATAAAAAGTAACAAAAGATGGATTGAATAAATTTTGCTTTCAATTATTAACTGATAAATCTCATTTTGATATTTTTGAGCTTAATAAATAATCAGATTTTGCATCCATATTGATATTTGATTTATACTAATTTAATCTAAAATTTTAAAGAAATATCGAATGTAGAATCTCATACGGTTGAAATCTTAATTCAATATAGTCATTATCAGAGTTTACATCTTGTCAACTCCGCCTGTTTGTCAATAGAGGATTAGGTCTATGGATTCATAATTATATTCCCAACTTGATTCAAAGTTTAAATTTTGAATATGATGTTTCTTTATAAATATCATTAATAGTCGTATGGAAATGTAAAATAGAATTTTTAGTTAAGAGCAATCATTTAGCATTGCGGTTAGTCCTATCAACTCCAATCCTTATGAGGAGGATCAGACTAATGACTGCTAATGTGTAGATGGAATGATCTGCTCAAGAATATCAAAGTTGATAGATCGAAGTTTAGCTTTCAACAAAGAGGTATGATATTTTTTATGAAAATATTTGTTGATCATCGAGAATAATTTCACAATTCTCATGGTTAGAATAAGCTCAAATTGATTTTAGTTTGAGTCTGCATAGCATTCTCATACCATATGATTGAGCACTGCACATATTGGTCGAAGCGCATATAGATGAATTCTAATTTGTTTCACATTGAACCACACAATATCCTTAGACATTAGAGCATAGACAGTGAGCATATTGTCAAGGTTCATTCGAGTTATTAAGATTATATGCATATTATTATATATTCATTTCTTAAAGCATCTGCATGCACTTCGAGGCTATTGTTTTGAAGGTCGCCTCGCAACATTTGCAGTGAAATCATTTCATTGAATGCTTGCATAAGTTTTGAAACAATTGAGTGAGATATGGGCTTATTTTAAATATAGAATTAGTTTCTTTAAATAATTGCATGAATCTCTTAGTCTTTCACACATACTTTGATGTAATAAGATTGAATATGACATTTTTTTGTAATATATGAAAGTACTTTGCTCGTTTATATTGGGAGATCACAGAGTATGCACGAAAAATTAGTTTGAGTGTTTCAGAGCATATATGAAACTAGTGAAACTAAAGTAAAAACTATCATATAAAAGACACCAGATTTAATGTGAAAAAACCCGAGAATTGGGAAAAAAATCATCGAACCAGACTACTAAGAAATCAACTATGAAAAAAAAATTGAAAAAATAGTATAGATTGCACTTATCTAGAGCCTCTCCACATTTCAATCACTCTACAACACTCGCTTCAATCTTACACACAAGAAAATAAGAGAAAGGTTAAGAAAAATACTGAAAAACTGTAGAAAGATCATTTAAATACAAAGTTCCCGACTCATAACGTTGCAATGCCGCGACCTTGACGCCTAGGCTCTAGTGCCATTATTCTCTAGGCTTTTCTTGTGTGACTTAGAATTTAAAGATTTTAGATAAATTACATTATAAGATATCAAAAGGCTAAAGTTGAATTAAAGGATACCTAAAAAGCTACATTGTTTGGTGAGCATCACATCAGGTGTGAAATAGAAATCTTTAAAATTAAATTTGATATCAAATTTATTTTAAATATAGGGTACTCAGCAAGAACAATTATGATTATATCACCAAAGTTTAATTAAATTTAATTTTGATAGTAATTTTAAAAAATAGTGAAGTAAATGAAGATTATGTTGGTTTTAAGATCCTAAATTTTTTATTTTGAAAATATAATTTTTTTATTCGAGTCAATAAGATGAGATTTCATTATATTGTAGAAGTGATTTAAATTTAAGATTTTAACAACTTTTAAAGTTCTTAATAATTAAATTAATTAATATCTATAACTGAAAAAATATATAAATTTATAAGGAAAAAAAAGACAAAGTATCTGAACATTTTTCAATTGCATAATGATGTAATAAAAAAGATGATTGGTTAAATAGGAGCTCATTTAATTCTGAATCTCTAATAAAAGATTTAAAAATATGTAAATTTGATATTTAGAAACTTCAAAAATTAAAGACAAAGAAGAATTGTTAAGGGACTTTTTGGGATCAATTTTATTTTGTGTTTCTAATGCAATTAATGTCTTTAAGACATTTAGATTAATACATGATTTTTCAGATATTTGAATAACAAATAAATAAATAAATCAGAAATTTATATTAAATAAAAAGATTCAACCATACTTTGAAAAAGTTTTATTATATGAAAATTTGTATCCAATGCCAACTATCACAATATAAAAATTTATGATGTAAGGAGTCCGAATATTGCTTCTAAATCTATACTCCAATAACATTGCTTCATGTGGCACTTAGCTAATAATATTGCAATATATATAAATGCTTTCTATTATTGTGCAGTTAATATTACATCAAAACATAGCAATATACAATAATTGTATATTTATTGTGCATCACATGACGCTATATTATTAGAGTTTGGTCGTAGAACTATGTCCAGACTCCGCACTTAATAATCTCTCCACAACATAAGAGACTGCCATAAAATGATAGAAAGTTTAATATAAATAGGCATAATGGTTCCCCATTTGATATGAAGTCTTTTACAGAATTATTCTGCTGAATACATATATCAATATGGCATCGTATCTTGACCTTTCTCTGCTTCTATTCATCTAGAAGCGACCACTCATGAGCTCTTCTTCCTCAATATCTTTTCTCTTTCTTCAAAAAATAATGGCGAAGTTTCATCCCATGCAGTGCCTCTCAACAGCTAGTGCGGCATCGTCTTCTTCTTCCGCCTGTTGCATAGCAAATTATCGACCAAGCATTGGGGATGATAGCTACATACAATCACTGCCAACAGATTTCAAGGTGATGGCATGTCATTTAAATTATTTTCAGTAATTATTAAAAAAATTTCTATTATATCTGCACTTAGAATAGATCTTCCCATTTGTTACCACATAATCCTTATGCATTTACATATAATTGAAACATAAAATTTTATATTTATACATATAACATCTAATGTAAACATTTAATATTATATAATTATAAATGTAGATATGTATATATATATATATATATATATATATATAATATATATATATATATATATATATATATATATATATAATATATATATATATATATATATATATATATATATATATATATATATATATATATATATATATATATATATATATATATATATATATATATATATATAATGATAAGCATAAATACTTATATAACACAAAGTGATGAACAATCATTGCATGAATGCAGGAGGAGAAGTATACACACCAAAGGGAAAAATTAAAGGCAAATGTAAGGAGTTTAATTGGCCAACAAGATGGCCTTGTTGAACAACTTGAACTTGTGGATACTATTTGCCAGCTCGGACTGGACTATCATTTTGATATAGAGATTAAAAATTTGTTGAATTCTATTAGTTCATCAATGGAAAAAATAAATAGTTTGATAGAGAATAACAATCTTCATGGCTTGACCTTGCTCTTTAGGCTTCAACGGGAAGATGGTATTACTAATACTTTACTAAGGTATATTGCAACATAAGTATGCATATCAATCTTATATTTTAGAGTTTTTTTTTCAATGTAAATCAAATTGAAGAGTTTTGGTTTAAGTTTTATTCTTTTTATTTTTTTGGGAAAAATAGAGGTTGCAAGTCTAAATCTATCTCATGATCTTCTTTAAAACTATACTTTCATTTTATCCTCTTTGTGAAAATTTATATAATTTTCTTATTCTTATATATAACTAGTCTCAAATTGACCTTATGCTTTCAAGTAATGAAATATTTATGATAGATTTTTATTTTTCTTTCAAAAAAAATTGGTATAAATCTAAATAAAATGTTACCTATATATGCTAAAACTATTAAGATAACCATGCTATCAAATGCAATTTGTTTGATTATGTTCTAATATAATCTTATTTAAAATGCCAATAGTGAAAATGATCTTCCTTTTTTAATTATAATATAGTTTGGCTATTACATAGAATATGCCTTAAATGACAATGTACAAAGCAATTCCCTTAGTAAACTTCAAATATTATATTAAATTTATGCCATCTCCACAAATTGTCCTAAAATGTTTTTCTTTAATCAATTGGAAGAGTTGATGATTTGATTACCTGCATTACAAAAGTGAGAGGAAGTCTCACTCTTAATGGTCAACATCAGGTCAAAGGAATGCTTAGTTCGTATGAGGCTTCCTTCCTCATCATCGAAGGAGAGGAAGAGCTATATAAGCAGGAAAGTTTGCAATGGAGTATTTAAGAAATGTTGAAATATGTTTATTAAGGCCACAACTTGTTCAAGACATTGAACATGCAATCGAGATGCCTTTGCATTGGCGAATGTCAAGACTACATATGAGGTGGTTCATTAATGCTTATGAAAGACAAGAGAATGTTAATCCCATATTGCTTGACTTGGCAAAACTACATTTTAACATGGTGCAAAGCATCCACAAGGTGGAGCTTCAAGAAATGTCCAGGTAATTTATATATATATATATATATATATATATATATATATATTTTGTGAGAGTGTGCAATCTTTCTAATTTTTATTTTAAGAAATATTGAATGCCATTGCATTTGATCCTTAGGTGGTGGAGAAATCTTGGTCTTGTTTGTGAAGAGCTTAATTTTGCAAGAGATAGACTTGTGGAGAACTATTTATGGGCTTTAGGTTTTACACCTCAACCTAAATTTTGGAAAAGCAGGAAAGCAAATACGAAGACTATTTGCCTCAAAGTAATACTTGATGACATTTATGATATTTATGGTACCTTGGACGAACTAAAGATCATTACAAATGCTATAGAAGAGTAAGTAAGCATAAGAAATAATTTGATATACATATGGTAATTATAGTTAACTATGGTTATCAAATATTGATAAACAATATTAATGCAGTGACTTCAATACAATCAAATTATATATTTACTTAAATAGTCCTAGAAGAATTTATGATTTAATTAACTTGGAATTCTTAGATGGAAAATGGTTACAACTCAACAACTTCCAAATCACATGAAGACATATTTGATGGCACTATTCAACATAATGCATGACATGGCCTCCTCAATCTTACTTGAAAAAGAGTTGGATATTCTTCCATTCCTAAAAAGAGCAGTAATACAACATTTATTTCAATAAATATATTTCTTTTAAGTTTTAAAATATATTTATGCTTCTTGTTTGGCTGCATATTTTTAGTTATAAAATTATATTCAAGCAATATATCAACAACAAAAATTTTGAACTATATAAGATGACCTATTGGTATAATTTTTTTAACCAAAGTTACTATTGTACTCTAGTGGGCAGATTTATGTAAAGCATTCTTAGTTGAAGCAAACTGGTATCATAATGGATACACTCCAACATTGGATGAGTACTTGGAGAATGCATGGATAACCATAGGAGGAATTTGTCCACTAATTACATCATATTATCTAAGTGATGATTTGACCACTGAAGCACTTAAAAGCTTGGAATTTTATCCACCTATTATTCATCATTCATGTATGCTTCTTTGACTATATAATGATTTAGGAACAATCACGGTATTTATGAATATTTATTTTAAAAACAAATATAAAAATTTAATATTATTTTTTGTATAAATTACATATTCACGATGGAATGTTATTGTATTTTTATTATAGGTAGAGATCAGCAGAGGAGATATTTCTAAATCAATTCAATATTATATGAAAGAAAAAAATATTTCAAAATCAACTGCTCAAGACAATATTAGAAGTTTAATCAGAAATTATTGGAAAAAGTTGAATCTGGAGTGCACTATATGCTAAAAAACTATGGAGTCTTTCAACAAATCTGTGTTAAATCTTCGAAGAACAGCAATACTTCTATCAATACGGAGATGGTTATGGAGAGTCGAATCATGAAACCATGGAACAAATCATTCACCTAATAATAGAGCCAATTCCACTTTAAAAGTGATTCCATTTAAAATGAAAAATAACATCCTTGATAGCATTTAGATGTGTTGATTCTTCCTCCAAAAACATGTTTGTGATTTAGCTTATTATTGACTTTATTATTCAATCAATAAAGCTTGCTTTATATTTGATTGAATAATTACATAACAATATATTTTATATTTTGGTGTAAACTTTATTTCTTTTGAATGTTGGTGTTTTAGATTTACATACATGTTGAAATATGTATTATTTGTTTTTCAACACACATTGAATAAATGTCCAATCTAAGCACACACATTCCCAAGGGCAATGCTCCATGTACACAAACAAGAAGGGTAGATGTTTACCACCTCAAATAATATTTAAGTTGGACTATCCATTTTCTGATAAACAAGAACACTATTTCCTTCTTCACATAAAATAATTATCTAATTAATCATGCAAGGGTTGCACCATTTTACCTATGTTTAAGATTATTATGAGGTTCCTCATGAGTTTGATGATGGCTTTATTTACTCGTGAGAGATGAAGCTCCAACCTTCATAAATAAGTTAAATTCATGCATTATTTTGGACAAACAATTAAGCTTCCACAATTTGAATATGAAACTTGGGATAGAAATGTTGCTACATGGAGGTGAATTCCTCTTCAACCTTGATCACAAAGTTAAAATTCATCACATGAATATATTGTGTTTCTATGCCATCATAAATCTCTAGCTAATTCTTAAAAGTATGTTATTTAACACCTAAAACCATCTACTTAATCCTAACAGTTATCTTACTACGACATTTAAGTTTATGAGGTTGCATGGTGTTAAATACATTTCTAAATTTTTTCTTCATTTACACAGTGTAATGGAAGATTTCAGTCATACAATCAATGATCCTTAAATAATAAATAAAATAGATTTATTTTTAAAGAGCCAAAAAGTCAACTAATATTGAATTTATAATTTTAGTTTTTGATACATATAATGGAGGGGGTGTAAACAATTTTTAAAGATGAAAAATTATCTCCTCTTTTGTGCTTGAAGGAGGACTTGTCTAGAGTATGCACTCAGGGAGAGATTTTTGATAGTTACCTAAGTAATATCTTTTTAATCTTCATCATCTACTACTTCATCTTCCTTTTCTTTTTTCTTCTTTTCTTTTTTTAATTTCTTCATTACCAATGCAATAAGTCATCAATGGTAAAATATTAAATGAAAGTGAGTATCAAGAACCTACTAATCTTATACTTGTAAAATAAAAACTTAAAATTAGACTAATTATAATGTTATTATCATCATTTCCCTATTTGAGAAAAAGTTATATATTATGTTTTTATATTATTCTGATTGACATCTTATAATTTTTAATTCAATTTTAATAGATTTGAGGATAATTAGATATCTTTTTAATTCTATTTCAAATTTGGGAGATATTATTTAAAAAACTTAAAGTTTGTGCTTAATATTCACAAAACTAAGGATGATTTTATGCTAATGAATGAATCCCATCATAAATTTCATTAAATTTTAAATTATTTAAATGTTTAGTAATAATAGTTGATACCTTCCTTCGAGTTTGCAAGTTACTGACTAAGAAACTTAGTTTTTAATGACTTGATAGGTCTAGTCACCTAAGCCACTCTATATGACTACTTGCTAAGACTCAAGCTAGTTAAAGTGAACTAAACCTGAAACTTCATCATGGATCCACTCTTTATTTAGAAATCACTTATGTATATCAAATATATTTAGCTAGAAATTTTCATTTTCTTAAGTTTTCATTAGATCATATCATATAATTTATTAACTAGTGAGCATTTATGTAGTATGATTATTTTATATATTTAGGATTTTCTTGAATTCTAAGATTTAAATCTTAATACTCATTTAATATTGCATTTGATTGCCTACTTCATATCATATGATTAGCTAGTAGCATAATAATTTAATGATTATGTTTTCAAAATGATACAACTAGATATAATTTCAATAATATCTATTCATTTATTATACACACCTCATTTGAATATTTGAATAACTCTTAACTAATTTTTAAAATCACAATAATAATATATTATAATCAATCTAAAGTTCTATGAAACCTTTAACCTTGTTTTAAATAAACTACTTGTATTTCATTTATTATTATCATTAGTGAGTATATTGATTTGTGACATAATTACTTATAAATATTTGTTCATTTTATTGGGTCAATATTCATATAGGAGTCATTATGATTATTACAAATATGCATATCTCAATTTATTACTCTCCTAGTTGATAGATTATGATTTACTCACAAATATGAATATCTCAATTCTTTTCATTTTAGATTGGTTATAGTGCTTAAAGAGTAATTGTTATAAGAGTTCATGTAGTGTAGTTTATGCATTTGTGTTAGTTAGTCTATAGGGTTCAAACATACTATTATATTATATTGTATTATAATAGATGCAATTATAAGAATCTAAATCATTAGTAATTGATATGGTCATGTGCTAAGTAATGTGGGGAGGAAAAGAAATATGTCAATATATCTTAACTAAAATTTTGATAGAAATGAAGTTCAAAATTCTTAGATGTGCTATAACATATATATGATAGAGGTATTTACATGCATACAATAAAAGCCTTATATATTTATATATTTAACATCTAAATTTTGATATTTACATACGTAGTACTTGAAACTTTAATAATACATAAAAAACATCACTATTTTTAACTTTTTAAAAGTTAATACATATTTTCATGAATAGATAAAATGTTAAAAATATAAATATCATTAGGTGTTTGATATATAAATACATTAGAATTGTTTGACATATATGTAAATATATAATATATAGATAAATAATATTGCATTAATCTCAAAATAAAATCTTTTAAAGTTTTTTTTGTTTGTAAATTGAATTATGTTGGATACAACTATATGATGTGATTTGAATTTTTTGAGGTGGAGTCTTGATTGAGCATGAGGGAGAGGATACTTTGGACTATTTGAGTTGTCTAGACTTTAGAGGATTCAGATGTAGAGCTATGGTGAAAAATTTAAAAGAGGATTACGTTCAGCTCACCTTTACTTGGAAGAAATTCTTTGAGGCATTCTTACAAAGTGTGTGTTTGCATGGCTGCATATATGATCCTAATTTTAAAAATTAAATTGAACTGACAAGTTCAACCAATCCTTTGAATAAAGTCATCTATTGAATCAATGAAGTGACGAACTAAGCTAATTGTTGAAGAATCACCCTCTAATACTAATTAAATTTTGACTTTTGAGTTTGATCTAATGATTAGAAATAAAACATAGTTAATATATTATCTTGAAATTTTATTTCAAAATTATATTAATATATTCAAAAAAAATTTAAATTAAAATATTAGTTATTTTATTCTATTAAGATTTCTTTTAAAACAGTTGGATAATTTGTTTATCGATAATACTAGTTTGAATTGTTATTGTGTCATTGATATTGTTTTATTTTAGTTTTTATGAATTGAATGTTATTTGTTTAGGTGTATATTTATTGGATGATTTTGTAGTTATATGAAAATGTTGAATGTTATTTATTATACATATATATATATATATATATATATATATATATATATATATATATATATATATATATATATATATATATATATATATATATATATATATATATACTATAATTAGTTGCTAAGGAGTCGTTTGGATTAATTTTTAATTATTTTATTTTATTTTATTTTATTTATTTATTCATTCAAAATAAAATATATTTTTCGAAGATGATTGCTTTTAAAAATTATTTTGAGAATTTTTAAAATAATGATATTTATTTATTTAAAATAAAAAATATTTGAAAATATGTGCTAAACAAATATATTTTTAAAAATAACATAAAAGTAAAAATAAAATAAAAAATTGATCTCAAATTAATAAACTTTTAACTTTTTTTTTTTTTTTTGGCTACAAGGGGTACACATATTTGTGACTTGCCCTACATGGTCAAATAAATAAATAACTAAAATTATGACTTTATTTTTAGCGATCATGTGAAATAATTAAAGAAAATATGTAAAATACTAGAATTTTAACATAGAAAATCCAAAGAAAAAGGGAAAAATCAATGGGTTTAATTCAATTCAAATTATCCAATGGGTTTAATCATTTTATAATGTATTCCTTTTACACTGCATTCCTTTTTTAGCCAACCAAATAGCCCCTTAATGACTTCTAATTTTAGTGACTTGAGACCAATTGGATTTCTCTCATCATGTCACTCAATTGGACTATGAGCATGCTATTTTTGGAGATCATTTGACTAGTTAATTAATATTAGAGGTGTAAACGAGTTGAGCTAAGCTCGAGTCACCCTTGGTTTAAGTTCGAGCTTAATCAATCAATTGAGCTCAAGCTCGAGCTTTATTTTATGAGTTTGAATTAGCCAACGAGCCAGCTCATTTAATATGAATGAAATAAAAAAAGAACATAATTCAAATAATTTTATGATAAAAATAAAAAATGTAAGAAACTAGAATTAAAATAATAATAATTTATTTGATATATGAGAATGAGATATAATTTTTAAATATTTTTAACAATTATATTCTTAAAATATTAATATATTTTAACTATATTTTATATTATTATTTATTAAACAAGCTGGCACGAGAGCTAACGAGTTGTGTTGAGGCTGACTTAGCTTGGCTTGTTAGCTCATCTAGCTCGACTCAAGAGCCATTTATCAGAAATAACTTGACTCACTTACACCTAATTAATGTCTTAAAGTTTAAAATTATATTTGAAACTTGATTTGAGTTGATTTGGGCTCAGATCAACCTATTCTTCATACGGTGGACTCGCTATGACATTCAATTTGACTATAAATCTATTAAAATTAAAATTCAAATAATTTCTAAAAATTTAATAAACATATAATCTCAAGATTTGTGCCTTATTTGTTAAATTTAATTATGACATATCATTTGTTTTTCTACTTTTTGATGTCAAATCTAATCATCCAAAAATATATTAAATTTCCATAAATCTACAATATTAATTAAAAAGTATGTAAAAATCAAGATTAATTATTTTATTATCTAAAAGTACACCAATCTATATGAAATGATATTTTTCTAAATATATAATATTTTTATTTTTGTAAAATTATTTTTCATTTTTTAGAATATCATGTATTTCATTATGTATGTTACACATATAAAAAAGTATGATATATTTATTATTATTTTTTATATAGAAGATAATAAGTTTTCTTCTTTTTTAAGAAAGTTAAAAAAAAAATTATAAGAAAATATGAAGAATTTTTTAGATGATAAAGAGTTTTATTCTTCTATTAAAAAAAGATGAAGGATGGTGAATTCAGACTTATTTCACATTAACTTGAACAGTATCCTCAGAGACTTGACCTTAGACATTGAGCGTCATGTCGAAGCCTATCCGAGTTATTAAGATTACATGAATATTGTTATCAAATCATTTCTTAAAGCACATGCACACACTTCGAGGCTATTGATTTGAAGCCTCACAACATTCAGTGAAATCATTTCATTGAATGCTTGCATAAGTTTTGAAATAATTGAGTTAGACATGGACTTATTTTAAATATAGAAATAGTTTCTTTAAATAATTGCATGAATCTCTTAGTCTCTTACACATACTTTGATGTAATAAGATTGGATATGAACTCTTTTTGTAATATGTGAAAGTACTTTGTTAGTTCATATTGGGAGATCATAGATTACGATAGAAAATCAATTGAAAGTGTTATACATCAAGAAATGTAATCAAAATAAAAGCAATCACAAAAGACACTAAATTTAACATGAAAAAACTCGAGAACGAGAAAACAATTACCGAGCCATAACACCAAGAAATTCACTATGAAAGAAAAATCGAGGAGAATATTACAAATTACACTTATTTAGAGCCTCTTTACACTTAAGTCACTCTAAGGCACTCTCTTCACTCTCACACACAAGAAAATTAAAGTAAAGTTAAGAAAAGATTGAAAAGTAAAAGTAGTCTACATATGAAGTCTCCCAACTCGATAACTATAATATCATGAGCCTTGGCTCTAGATTATTGTGGTGTTTATTTTTGTTTTATGTGTATGGGGGATACCACGCAGATCTTAGGGTATACTTATTGACATGATCGTGTACGACATCAAGGAATGAGACACTATCTTGAAAGATAGAAATCACCACCCTACAATGTACCTAATCACCTAATAAGGACTCCTAAGGCATGATGGATCTTCAAATATACCATATATTTTCCCCTACTTTATATGGATGAATAAAGTAGGGTCTAAAGTTCCCTATGGGGGCAAGCCCTCATAGTTAATTACATCATAAGGAAGGTGAGTTCCTTAGAATACTCTTGATTAAAGTAAATTATTGTCTCCAAAGATTTCAAAGATATGAGTATCAATAAATTGGCTATGTTTGAAAAATTAAATGGGATAGATCAAAAAGAAGAGAGACTTATTATCGAAGTCAAAGGAATATGAGTAGGGGATGCTCATGATACTAGGAAACCTAGTAACATCCCAAACTATCCTATGGTTGGGCTTTATATATTTGAAATTGAAGAGATTTATATATTTGAATTGAAATTTTATTAAAAATTTAAGACTTATAATCTCACAACACAAGGTTATGGGAATGCCTAAGAGGTGAAGATTTATGCTTATAGCCCGGAGAAAATAGCTACCTCGGATCCTAAGCTAGGGAGCTTTGGTATGAACCTCAAGCACATCCTAAATCTAAGCGAAGATGGGTATATGGTTTACCTCCACAAGAGAGGATAAATCACCCAACTGCTGGACTTACAATCACCTGGAGTGGCAGCTAACTAACTCCTCATACACTTTAAAATCATGTGGTTAAGTCATATGAATTACAAGATAGTTAGGTTGTTATTATTTTGAAAGAGACTAAAGTCCTTAAACCTACACTCTAAAAGATTAGAGCATGAGTGGTATGAGTAATGACTTAGTCTAATGCAAATCTTTTCAAATTTTATTTGTATTTGATACTTCATTTTGACAAATGCTTTGGGATTTTGTATGTCTATATGCATGATGAAATTAGATTATTGGCTAAATCAATAATAAGGGGTATTTTTCACCACAAGGGATGCCCTCACAGGTCAAGCATTCTCCTATCGTGCAAGGATGAAAATCTTCTATTTTCAAGAAAGAAGGAATATGCATGCATGATATTAGACATACAATATTCAGCTAAGAGGTTGCTAAATCTTTTAATTATCTTGATTATATCATAAGCTTTATGTGAGGTTATGAGTTATTTAGAGATTTGATTAGAGCCTAATCACATACAGGCCATACAACAAGCACCAATCATAAAAAAACTATGAAAATGCATGTCATTTCTAATGCACAAGCTAAGCGTAACATCAAATAATTTTATATCTATCACAAAAGAATAAAAGGTTGGCGCAGTCTGGTACCGCCATACAACCCAAAAAGAAAAGATAGTTAGCCAAGCTCTACCCTTATACAACCCAGATTACAAAAGAATAATTACAATTACAAATAAATGAACAAATGCTATGGGGGTCTTCTTTCTTCATATCTCCTCAATTTCTTTATTTGAGCTTGCTTTGGATGTGCTTGCTTCAAAGGCATCACGGGGCCTCCCAGGACAAAGCCTTCTAGCCTCCACTCATTCTAATCCCCACAACCCTAATCCTAATTCCTAATGCAAGATTATATTTAAATGAAAAGAGTAAATCTAACTACACTTGCAAAATAGAGTTTAGCTAAACATACATTCCACCCAAGCAATTATATTATAATTTGGACTTAGCACCCTGCACATGGGTAACCAAGCTCACCTGTCCTAGCTTGGATAATACTTAGGGGCTCAAGCAACTTGCAAAGATAGCATTTATATTTATTTTTCAACGGGGCCTTGAGCACCATCCCCTATGAAAAATATGATTAGGCTAATAACATCCTAACATCCAGTCTATGAAACATACACCCTAACATCCAGTCTAAAATAATACATCACAAAATAAAACATACATCAAATCATGCACCGTCCTAACATAAAGCTAAATGTGTGACTTAATCTAATGTGTGTATTAAGGCTTGTGTGGTATGTTCTAAATAGGCTTTATAGTTATAGTTTCCTAAGTGTAGAAAGATTCAATTTAAAGGGTGATTTCACTTTAAGTGGTTTAATTGATTTACAAGTTTTACTTAGTGTTTTATTTTGTTTCATTTGACCTACACAAAGTAACTAATTGTTTTAAAGAGAAGGAAAAAAAAGGATCACTCTCTTTCATCCCTACCTTAAATCACTTCTAAAGCAAATTAATTAATCAATTCCCTTTACTGAATGACTTATTACATATTTTAATTAGTCCTAGGTTTAGGTTCACTTTAAATAAACTCATTCAATAAGAAAGACATGTCAAGATTTATTGAAATGAGCTATCATCACATGACACATGTTTGCTTATTTCTTTCCATCATATATAGCATGCATATGGTTAAGTCTTAAACATACATATACATGCAATTTATATTATAGCATACTTGAATGATGAAAGTAAGATAATGCATTTGGAATTGAGGTTTCATTTGGTTGAATTATTTTATCATATTATTTTAAAGCTCTATCTAAATTCTTAAACAAAAGCATAAGAAAAGAACTCCAAATTATAAGATTAATCATTTCAACCACTTGAATAAAGTATGAATGCATGTCTTTTTAATAAAAAGATGGATTTTCATTCATTAGTCAAATGTACACACAAATGTATAAAAGTTTTAAGCAAGTGCATCACCATTGTTCTACACCAAGGGAGTGAGGTAGGAACCTCCTTAGGGCTACTTAAAGTCGTGCTTCCCTGGGATGTCCGACTAATATACCCACTATCCTCAAATATATATGGATGTATAAGAAACTATAAGAATGAGAATCATGCAAAAGTAGAATTTGATTTGATTAAATTATGATTTTCATCCATTAGTTGTATCACACATACACACACACACACACACACACACACAATATATATATATATATATATATATATATATATATATATATATATATATAAGAATTTTAAGTACGACACCATTATTTCACACCATGGGAGTGAGGTAGGAACCTCCTTAGGGTGACTTAAAGCCATACATCCCTGAGATGTTAAGACTAATATACCCACTATTCTTAAATATATGTGAATGTGCAAGTAACTATAGAAATGAAAACTATATAAAAGTTGGATTCAATTTAATTGATTTATTTGTGTAAATGAATTAAAACTATATCTAAATTCTAATGTCAAAGATGCATAAGAATGAAATCAAGTAGGTACGTCGCTATTGTTCTACACTAAGGGAGTGAGGTAGAAACCTCCTTAGGGCTACTTAAAGTCGTGCGTCCCTGGGATGTCTAAACTAATATACCCACTAACATTCTTAATTTTGCAAATCAACATATAAATATAAGAAAGAAACTTCACTTCATATAATAAGTTCATATTCACATGCACCTCCTATATATGTATAACTAAAGTCATAATACATATTCTTATTCATTAAGTAGCTTTTGAAAATATGTTTGAGATTTAGTAGTGATAATTTGGAATTAATTACTTGGATAATTAGAGGTCATCCCATTAATCATCCCTAAAATTTGGAATTAATTACTTGGATAATTAGGGAGTAATTAAGATAATTAATTTTTTTAGTTAAACTAAAATTAAGCCTTAACTATTGTTCAAAATCAATTAAAATTAATTTTAAATTAAACTCCTCTAAAATACTTTTAAAATGAGTATTTATTTTTATTTTAAAAATTTTTCTATCATTTTTATAATTTTTAGAAGTATCCAGTCATTAAGATGATTTTCATGAAGTTTGTTAATTTAATTTATCAAAATAAATTATTTGAACTTCAAAATTCAATATCTTTCAATCTAGAAGTTATTTTGACTTGAAATGTTTATGGTAGGTGTGGTTTAACTTCAATTTCAATCCCTGCAAATTTCAACTAATCTGATGTGTACTTTTTATTTAATTAATAAAATTTAATCTTTTTTACTAAAACTCAAATTAAGCTCAAAATATCAAGTGAAATGAAAATATTTTGGATTCATTAGATTTCCCTCGAAAGAATGGATCCAACAAACTTTTATTTGCAATTTTTAGTTAAGTATTTTATCTTCTATGAATATTTGAAGTTTCAGGTGTTTTAAATAATTTTTAAAATAAAAAAATCGAACTTTCCCACTTAACCTGTTAGCACCGCACGGAGTTGATGGGGCAACGCGGCGCCACGCGATTGGACCGCATAGTTCCTCATGGCACGCAATGCTACGTGGTGCAGCTTGGTTGGCTGGTGTGACAACGCGGTGCCATGTCAGGAAACGAGCGGGAAATCATGGATGAACAAGGAAAATGATGTGTGGTTCGATCCGAATGGTCCATATCCGATCCGTGCAATCTGACGAACCGAAACATGGGATCTGGGCACCAAAACGTGGGATCTGGGGGTCAAAAATGTGGATACTGTGAGATCTGGGCCGTCTGATCCCTTGAACATGAGATTAGATGGTTGTTGCTCTCCGACCGGTGAATCTGAAAGAAAAATGCAAAATTATTGTGAAATGAGGTCCGATTGGGCTCGATTTCACTTTGATTTTTACCGGAAAACTTCTATTTCATATTGAGATTTTATAAAATAAAGAATGCAAAAAATTTCTAAGAAAAATTTCTAAACTTATATGAAAATTATCGTAAAACAAGAAATCATAAGGCTGACTACATGTTTTCTTGAAAGTTATCTCACCAGGGATGAATTTCAATGGCGATGATGATCTAAGCATGCTTTTGAGTGAGGAAGAAGCCTTGGAATGAGCCTAGACCTTCACCTTCTCTTTGGAATGATGTGTTCTCCAATCGCCGCTACATTCTCATCGAAATTCACTTGATTTTGATATTTTGACTCCAAAATGAAGTGAAAATGATTGCTGGTTGGTTTGGGAGCTATAGGGGATGGAAATGAGGGGAATATGATGAGTTTTATGGCTTATATTTTCTTCTCCTTGGTTTTGGTTGAAAATCCCTCTTTCATTTTAAATTTTTGGCTCCAAAAGGGTGTCATTTGGCTTAGGGTGGTTGGGAATGGAAGAGAATCATCCTAGGTGGCTCATTTTGGTTGGCTAAGGTATGAAAAGTGGCTGTCATGAAGGATAAATGGGTGTCCTAGCATGGGGAGGTGGATGTCCTTCATGCTAAGTGAATAGGAGAGGTGAGAACTCACCTCTCCATGAGTTATGGCTACCCTAACCACCTCTTGGGTCGAGATGATCAATGTCCTTGGTGCCTATGTGGACCAATGGATGAGTGCTGGTGCAAGGATTAGAAATGACCACTTAGGTGAGTGCCTTTTCTCTTGGGATACCCTTAACCCAAGAGCAAAGTGGTCATTTGACATTAATTTTGATTTGAACAGATTTGAAATGAGTCAAAAGAGTTGGACAAAATTTCATATCATTTGGAGTTCATTTGGTTTAATTTGGGTCAATTTGACCCATTTGGGCCAAATTGGGTCAAATCGGGTTAGGTTGACCAATTAGTCAAATTGGGTCAAACCAAGGGTTGGGTCACGTTCAAATGAATGTTTGGAGTGAATTGGTTCAATTGGTTTCAATCAATTTGGTTTAATTTGGATTTAATTTGGATTTGGCCAATTTGATTATTTAAGTCAATTTAGGCTAAGTTGACCAATTTGACTCAATTGACCAATTGGCTTGATTCATGGCTTTATTTTGGTTTGTTTGATCATTTAGAATATATTGTATGCTTTGGTTAAGTTTAATTTGGATTTGATGGGGTTTTAGGTCGATTTCACCCTTAAGGCCAATTTGGGCTAAGTTGGGCTAAGTTGACAAATTAGTCAAATTGAGTTGAATTAAGGCTTTGTTCAAGTTCAATAATCAATTTGGAATGAACTTGAGCCATTGGTTGCAATCAATTTGATTTAGGTTACAATTTGGCTAGTTTGAGTTCATATGGGTTAACGGGTTGACTTGCTCAATGGGCTAGGTTGACTTGGTTTGACCTAATTCATGACAATTGATTAGCTTAAGATGATCAATAATAATGACATGAAGTTTGGATTGGCTTAACTCACTTTGATTTGAATTGAATTAGATTTTGGTTCATGTAGGTCAAATTGGCCACTTTGGGTCAAGTGAGCCAATTGAGTTTAGTTGGCTTGATTTTGAGTTGAGTTTGATTTAACTGAGTTTATATATGGATTTGAGATTGACATATAAATTCAATTGCAATTGGTTTGGGTTAAAATGAGTTTTAACTCATTTAAATATTTCAAGTCAAATGGGATAGGTTGGTTTTGACTTGAGTTGATTTTGACTTGGCTTGATGATTGTAGATTTCATTTATTTTTGGATAGATGGTTGAAAGAATGATTGATTCAAGAAAAAATTCATTGGTTTTGATTTGATTTTGATAAGATTTAGCCAAGTTCAAGGAATTGGCTAAAAAGGCTTGAATTGGATTTTGGTTTAATTTTGGATTTGGTTTTGGCTATTGGAATTTATATTTCATTTATATTTGGGAATATAAATAAAGATATAAATGACTTATGAGAAAATCACTTGAGTTTGAATTGATTTGGAGGCAAATTTGGCCAAGCTCATGGAGGTAGGCACAAAATGGCTTAAGGAAGATTTTGCTTTAATTTGATTTGATTTTCATTGGTGGATTTCATTTATATTTGTGAATATAAATGAAGAAACAATTGATTTATAAAGAAATCAATCGAGTTTGGGATAATTTGGATGATATTTGGCTAAGCTTATGAGAGTGGTTCATAAGACTTAAGAGAGAAATTTGGTCTTGGATTTGATTTAAGATTGATTTGTTTGGTTTAGAATTTGGATTTGAATTTGGATAGTTTGTTGAAAGATTGAATTGATATTTGAGAAAATTGATTGAATTGAATTTGGATTGGATTGGATTAAGGCTAAGTCATAAGATGGAATCAAAAGGCTTAGGAAGGTTTTTAGATTTAATCATGGAGTTTTATGGAGAAATCTTGAGCTTGAATTTGGTCATGTGATTGATTATGGAAAATCAATTTGGCATGAATTTGAGGTTTGGTTTGAGAAGGAAAGCATGGATTGTGAGCCATAGGGGCAAGTTTTCCTAAGTCCCTAAGGCATAACCTATTCCTATGACTAACCCTTCTAAGTCTCTAGGCTTAGATTAAGTGTTCACCTAATCACTAGAAGTGTCTTAAGACTAAGGAGCTCTTAGTGTCTACAAGAGTCCTAGATCTATGATGAGGGAGTTGAGAAGTCACTCCAAAAGTGAGGTCAACAGGTATCCTCCAAGCTTTTCTTTAAGGGTTTGAGCAGTGCGGCGCTACTTCTATAGCACCAAGGTGTTGGCCTCTCTGTTATTTTGCCTTGGGGCCTTGATCCTAGCGATGATGTGCTGCTCCTGCAACATCGAGGCTTTATATTCTCTTTCTCCCTAGTGAAAATTCAACATCATGGCATGTGGTGAAAATATTCCCACCTTCATCTATCCTTTTGAAGAGGATAAATAAAAATAGAAATATATGGCTCTTAGTTAGGACACCACGTAAATCCATAAATATTCTTATTAGGGTGATCAGGTATGACATTAAGGAGAGGTGTACTACCTTGAAAGATATAAGACACCACCATACAATGGACCTAATCACCTCAATAAGAACTCCTAAGGACAATAGGTCTGCATATGTACCAAAGATTCTTCCCCTCCTTTACATGAAAAGGTAAAGTAGGGTTTATTTTAAACTGGGTTCATTAAGTTCTATAAGGGCAAGCCCCCATAATTAATTACATCCTAAGGGAGGGGATTCCTTAGGAACACTCTCGATTAAGGTAAATGATCGTTGTCTCCAAAGATTTCAATAGGTAGGATTATCAAATCAATCAAGATCTTATTAAACGGATCAGTCCAAACTATTTTATGGGGCTTTACATTTTGAAATTGAATTATTTATTTGAGTTGAATTTTTATGAGAAGTTTAGTGCTTATAATTCCACAATATAAGGTTATGAAAATGCCTAAGAGATGAGGATTTATGCTTATGACCCATAAAAGGGAGAAGCAACCTTAACCTAAATCTAGGGAGTTTTGAGAGCCAAAAGCACAACCTAAATCTAATATGAAAATGGATATTCGGTTTGCCTCCACAAGAGAGGACAAACCACCCGACTGCTTGGACTTACAACTGCCTAGGGGTGGCCACCAACTAACTCCTTCTATGATTTTAAATTCATGTAGGCAAGTCATATGCTTTATGCAAGATAGTTGGGCTGTTATTTATTTTAGAAAGAGACTAAGTCCTTAAACTCACTCCCTAAGAGACTAGATCATCTAAGGGCATGAAAAATGGCCTAGATCTAATGCAAAACATATTACATTTTAATTTTATATTTGGACAATCATTTGCCTCAGGCTTATAAGATTCATATGCCTAATGCATGAGAAGTAAAATTATTGGCCAAAATCGGCGAGAAGGGAGGAGGTGTGTTTCCACCATGATTCTCAATGGTCAAGCCAAGTTTCTCTAAAAAAAGTGGAAGCCCTCCAATCAAGAGTGAAACAAGATATTTTTATGCATGATGTCATAAAAGAAAGACTCATCCAACTAAGGGGTTGCTAATTCTTTTATCTTGATTTTAACTTAGGCTTTAAATGAGGTTATGAGTCTTTATTTTAATTTTGAATTGTTAAATTTGGTAGAAGATTTATTTTTTCTTAAGAGCCTAATCCACATCCAGGCCATACACCAAGGAAGAAACTAAGGAAAAGATGTCATCTTAATGCACCAGCTAAACAAATCATCAAACATTTTATAAAGCTAACATAAAAGAATGATAGGCCAAATGTGGTCGGGCACCATCGTACAAACCCAAAAATAAATTGGGTAGTCGAGCTCTACTTATACAACCCGGATTACAAAATGAATTAATTATTACAATTAAGCAAGGAATTTATGTTATGGGGGTCTTCATTCTTTATTTCATCATTCTTCTTTTCTTCTTTCTTCTTTTGGTTCCTTCTTTTGAATGGTTGGAATGTGGATACTCCAAAGGCTTCACATGGCACATAAGATGTGATCTTATAACTAATCCTCATCATAATCCCCCCATAACAATCATTCCAAAATCCCAATTATAAAATTACATGAAAAGAAAAAAGTAAATCTAACTAAAACCTGCAAAATAGAGATTAGCTAAATAAACCATACATTCCCAAGCATATATATAAACAAATTGGACTTGGAACCCCACACATGGGTAACCAAGTCCACCTGGCCTATTTTGGATTATGCTTAGGGGTATAAGCAACCTACATAACAAAAGAAGTTATATTTTTATTACAATCCCCCCTTAAGCATAATCCCCTAAAGAAGACAATGATTAGACTAAATCATCCTACCATTCATTCTACACATACACCCTAACATCTAGACTAAAACATCACATCAAAAAATAAAAGCAAACATCAAACCATGCACTGCTAACATAGGACTAGAAGTGGTGATTTAGCCTAATGTGTGTGCCATGTAAGGTTTGTGTGGTATTCTTAGCTAAGCTTTAAGGTTAGGATTTTCTAAATGTGAAAAGGTTCAACTTAGAAGGGTAGTCTCATTTAAGTTGTTTAGTTGATATAGGTTAAATTTATTTGATGATTTGATTTGGTTTGAATAAACCTAATTTAATTGTAAAGAGAGGAAAAGAGAAGAGAATTTCTCTTTCCTCCCTACCTTAAATGATTTCTAAGGTATTCATTAAGGATTTTATTTAGTGAATGTTTTATTATGTGTTTTAATTAATCATATGTTTAGATTTTTCTAAACAAACCTATTCAAAAGAAAGCATTTTAAGATTAAGTAAAGTGAATTACTATCACAAAACACACAACATTTTATTTCTTTCCACATGTGTATCATGCACATGAATGAATCCTAAGCATATCTATACATGCGATGCAAGTATTTAGCACACCTTAATAATGAATGCTAAGAGAGGTTGTTTAAGAAAATTTGGAATGTTTCATGTATGCATGATTTTGTTAAGTAGGAGAGTGATTCTTTTATCCATTTTTCATATGCAAATTTAGAAGTATAAAATATATAAGTGAGTACGACGCCATTGTTAACCAGTGGTGTAAGGTACAAGACCTACTTAAGGCTACTTAAAGCCTCGTAACCCGGGTTGTCCAAACTAATATATCACTTTTCTTAAATACATGTGCATGTATAAAAAGAAATGCATGTAAAAAGAATCATGCAAAAAGTTTATGTTTGTTTGTTTAGTAGAAGAGGGTGACTTTTTTATCAATTTTTCATATGCACATTTACAAGTATAAAAAACATAAGTGAGTACGGAGCCATTATTAATCAGGGGAGTACGGTACAAGACCTAATTAGGGCTACTTAAAGTCTCACAACCCCGAGTTTTTCCAGACTAATATACCACTTTTCTTAAATACATGTGCATGTATAAAAAGAAATGCATGGAAAGAGAATCATGCAAAAAGTTTATGTTTGTTTATTAAGTAAAAGAGGGTGACTCTTTTATCCATTTTTCATATGAACATTTACAAGTATAAAAGATAAAAGTGAGTACAACGCTATTGTTAACTAAGGGTGTAAGGTACAAGACCTACTTAGGGCTACGTAAAGCCTCGCAACCCCGTGGTTTTCTAGACTAATATATCACTTTTCTTAAATACATGTACATGTACAAAAAGAAATGAAGAGAAAAAAAAGATGCAACAAAGTTTATGTTAGTTGATTTATTTTTTTATGCAATTTATATGTGCAAATGTAGATGTCCTTCTTAAGTAATAGTATAGGAATGAATAGGAAGGGAATTAGGCAAGTGTTATGTTCTTTTCAAATGAACTGTACACTTTACAAATGCTATTCAAAATCATACTAAAAGAAAAGAGGATGGAGACTACACTATGCATGACTGATCATAAGTAGCACACTTTCAGTTTTGGATATTTGATTTATAGATTTTGAAAATAGTTTTGAATTTAATAGTGATAATAGCCATTCATATTTCTACTTTAGCCAAAACATGCAATTTGACATAAAGAAAATATTTCACTTTCATTTTGATTTTTGAAAAGAATGGATGCATGAAATTCATATGGCATACACATTTAGCATGTTAGGAAAGAAATAAAGTGATGTAAGCATGTAATTTCACTCACCCTAATTAATTCTTAAAGACAATCTTATGAAGTAAGATCATTTAAAGAGAATCAAAAGTTGTTTAAAGAGACTTTCATTTTGCTTTGAGTTTGATTTGAATTAGGAAAGTGTGAGAAGGTTTGCTGGTCTTTACACATTCCCACATGTGTGTATTATTTTAGTTTAATTTTTAGGTGATTAGATTAATTTTATGCTTTGGTTAGGTTAAGGTGTAGATTAAGTTCATTAATTACCCCTTACCTATACCACTTTAACATATTTAATCAAATAATTATGAGCCAATGTATGACATAAAATCACAAGGAATTTAAATCAGCAATGCATCCTAGGAAAGAAAGGTGCCTAATACAATTGGCTCACAATTAATGATTAATTAAGCTAAAGGGTTTAATTTAAGTACTTTCATAACCCTTCCCACACATGTGGATTAGGTATGATTTCCTTAAGCTACTTAGGTTATTGAATACCAAAGCACCTACCCAAGAAGGATTGATTAGGTTTCTAGATTAATTTTGGTTTTAAGAATCTGATTGATTAATTAAGTAGATCATTTGTGGATTAACCCTTAATTAGATTTATATTTAAGGAAGAAAGGGGGTTTAGGGAATATCTTTAGGAAAATATCCCAAAATCATTCCATAAATCTCCTAATCACTTAAACAATATTTAATTATCTTAATCAAGGAATTAAACCACTATTCATTTACATTAAGAGAGTGATTAGGAGTTCATTAATTAATTTCTATAATTAATTCGTTAATAAATTCTAAGAAAATTATGGGAGGCAGAAGTCATCCCACTAAACATGCATGAGAAGTTTATAATTAATTAATGAAGTCATTAGAGTAATTAGGTTATTAAGTTTTCAAATAAACCCTAATTTAGGAAAATCTACTATTCAAATTCATTTAGAAATAATTTTATTAGATTCTCGAATTATCTTTAAAATGAACTGAGTTTGTATTTTTTTTGGATTTTTCTATAATTAGTTTATGAAGTTTCAATTGATTTAAGTAATTTTATGAATCGCCAATTTATTTTATTAAAATAAATCATTTGACACTCAAAATTCAATATCTTTTAATCCAAAGGTCATTTTGACTTGAAAATTTTATGGTAGGTGTATTTTAACATCAATTTTAATTTCTAAAAATTTTAACTTAATCTAACATGTATTTTTGGTTTAATTAATGAAATTTGATTTTTACTAAAACTCAAATTAAGCTCAAAATACTTAGTGAAATTTGAGGATTTTAAGTTTGTTGGATTCCACTCGGAAGGACGAATCCAACGAGCTCTTGTTTGCAATTTTTTGGTTAAGTATTTTATTTCTCTATGAATTTTTAATGTTTTAGGTGATTTAAATTAATTTTTTTAAATCAAAATACATGCGCGATTGGCATGGTGCCACATGACACGAGCACATGGCACTGCAATTCGTGCGGTGCATCGACCTTTGAGCAGGAAGACCAGTCAACGGAATGAGAGTTACCCTCGATTCGCTCTGGACCATCCAATCGCAGATCGGGGCATCGATCCGAGGAGATCGCGTGATCGGCGTGCGTCGGCCGTCCGAAGGCGGATCGCATGATCCACATGCGATCGGCCGTCGATCCTGAACCATGATCGCATGGCGTGGTCGGTGAACATGAAATACGAGGGTTTTTAAAAAAATGAAAGATTCTAAAAAACTTGTCTAAATGGACTCATTTTCCGTATTCAAAAAAAAATATTTTCTAATTGGGATGATTTAAAGTAAAATGGGGATTATCTAGATAGATTCTAAAATTGCATAAAACTATCACAAAATGAGGGATCCTAAGGCCGGCTATGGTTTTTGAAGGTTACCTCACCTGGGATGATTTTTGGTGGCGATGGTGACTCAAGCATGCTATTGAGTGAGGGAAGAAGTCTCTGACTGAGCTTAGATCTTCGCCTTCATGAAATGTTCCTCCATGATCATCATTTCCTTGCTAAAATCCATTTAGTTTTAAAGTATTTCTCTCCAAAATGAAGTGGGGGTGATTGCCAATGGCTTTGGGAGCTCTAGGAGGAGGAGAATGAGGGAAATGGGGGTTTGCTTCGACCTCTAAAGCCTTAGAATGAAAAGTAAATGAAAATGAACCTTTTATTTAAAATTGTGGCTCCAAACTCATGTCATTTGGCATGGGGTGGTTGGGAATAGAAGAGAATCATCATAGGTGGCTCCTTATGGTTCGCTAAGGCATGAAAAGTGGCTACCATGAAGGACAAATGGGTGTTCTAGCTAAGGAGAGGTGAGAGTCCTTCATGCCAAGTATTTCAATGGGAGAGGTGAGGTGATTTCACCTCCCCATGAGTCATGGCTGCCCCAACCACTCATTGGGTCAGAAAATCAGTGTCCTTGGTGCCTATGTGGACCAATGGATGAGTGCCAAGTGGCCAAGGAAGAGAAATGACCACTTAGGAAAGTGTCTTTTTCATGGGATGCCCTTGACCTAAGGGTAAAGTGGTCATTTGACATTGAATTTGATTTGGGCATATTTTAAATGAGTCAAAAGTAAGTTGGACCAAATTTCATGTCATTTTAAGTTCATTTGGTTTAATTTGGGTTAATTTGACCCATTTTGATCAAATCAGGTCAAAATGGATTATGTTGACCAATTGGTCAAATTGGGTCAAACCAAGAGTTGGGTCAAGTTCAAATGACTATTTGGAGTATATTGGTTCAATTGGTTTCAATTAATTTGGTTTAATTTGGATTTAATTTGGATTTTGGCCAATTTGATCCTTTAGGTCAATTTGGGCTAAGTTGACCAATTTGACCCAATTGACCAAATTGGCTTGAATCATGGCTTGGTTTGGGTTTGGTTGATCATTTGGAATATATTGTAGGCTTTATCATCAATTAATTTTGGTTTGTTTTAATTTCAAGTTGATTTGGCCTTTCAAGTCAAGTTGGGTTCATGGTCAATTGGGCTAGGTTGGGTCTAGAATTGTTGGTTAAATTAATTTAATTGAGGCTTTGGTCAAGTTAAATAATCAATTTGGAATGAACTTAAGCCATTGGTTGTAATCAATTTGATTTAGTTTGCAATTTGGCTAGTTTGGGTTCATATGAGTTAAAGGGTTGACTTGGTCAACAGAATAAGTTGACTTGGTCAACAGACTAAGTTGACTTGGTTTAACCAAATTCATGATAATTGATTAACCTATGATGATCAACAAATATTACAAGTAGTTTGGATTGGCTTAATTCACTTTGATTTCGATTGAATTGAATTTTGGTTCATGTAGGTCAAATTGGCCACTTTGGGTCAAGTGAGCCAATTGGGTTTAGTTGGCTTGATTAAGGCTTGATTCAAGTTTGGTTAAACTCACATATGTACTTGTGAGAAATAGAAATCTATTTGCAGAGATTTGAAGTCAAATGGGTTTTGATTCATTTGACAATTTCAAGTTCAAAGGGTGAACATGAGTTTGACTTGTTTGATTTTGATTTTAGTTTGAAGATTGAAGTTTATGTTTATATTTGGGTTCATGATTGAAGGATTGATTGAATCATGAATAAAAATCAAGGGTTTGGCTTGATTTGAGTTTGATTTGGCTAAGTTCAAGAATTTGACTTGAAAGGCTTAGGTTGGATTTTGGTTGAATTTGAGTTTGAGTTTTGAATTTGGTTTTGATATTTATATTTCATTTATATTTATGAATATAAATGAGAATATAAATGGGTTATGAGAATATTTCTTGAATTTGAATTGATTTGGATTTGATTTGAGCTATGTCCAAAAGATGGAATCAAAGGGCTTAGGAAAGATTTTGGATTTGGAATTGATCATGGATTTCGATCATTTGGAATTGACCATGGATTTCAATTATATGGAATTGATTAATGATTTGAAAAATC
>CM038217.1:162940981-163126970 GCA_021442155.1 Cymbidium sinense | reverse complement strand
TTTTAAAGAAATGAATGCATGGTTACATATGGTAAGCAACATTTAACATAATTGGAAAGAAATAAAGGAACATAAGCATACAATCTCATTCATCTAATTAATTCCTAAGGACAATCATACTAAATAAAGACATTTAAAATAAACCAAAGTTCTTTAATGTTATTTCATCTTTATGTTTGATTTGAGTTAAGGAAAGTGAAAGAGGTTTGTTGGTCCTAATCCCATTCCCTATGTGTGAGTTAATTGGTTCAAGGAATAAGTAATTAGGTTGATTTTATGATTTAATTAGGTTAGGGTATGAATTAAGTGGATTAATTAACCCTTAACAACACCACCTTAAGTTAATTAACTAACCAATAATGAACCAATATGGTATGTAACTACATGGAAAGTATATTTGCAATGCTCCTAAGAAATGAAAGGGGCATAATGCAATTGGCTAATGGTTAATAGTTAATTATGTTTAAGGGATCTCACTTAACTAATTTTATGGTTTTCTCACACATGCGATCTACCATAATTTTATTATCTCCCCCTTTGGGTTATTGAACACCCAAAGAGCTACCCAAGATTAAATTAGAGAAATAGGTTCCATTAAATTAATTAAGTTCATTAAAATATTTAAATGAGCCAAAACTCATTTTAACCAAACTAATTGTAATTAAATTTATTTATCAATCTCAAATCCATATATAAACTCAATTAAATCAAACTCAACTCAAAATAAAGCCAACTAAACCCAATTGGCTCACTTGACCCAAAGGGCCAATTTGACCTATATTAACCAAAATCCAATTCAATTCAAATCAAAGTGAGTTACAATCCAAACTTCAGTCATTATTGTTGATCATCCTAGGCTAATCAATTGTCATGAATTGGGTCAAACCAAGTCAACCTAGCCCATTGACCAAGTCAACCCTTTAACCCATATGAACTCAAACTAGCCAAATTATAACCTAAACCAAATGGATTGTAGCCAATGACTCAATTTCATTCCAAATTGATTATTGAATCTGACCAAAGCCTTAATTGAGCCCAATTTGACCAATTTGTCAACCCAACTTAAGCAAATTAGTCTTAAAGGTCAAATCTAAAACCCGTCAAATCCAAATTGAACTTAACCAAAGCCTACAATATATTCAAAATGATCAACCAAACCAAAAGCCATGATTCAAGCTAAATTGGTCAATTGAGTCAAATTGGTCAACTTGGCTAAATTGACATAAAGGTTCAAATTGGCCAAAATCCAAATTAAATCCATATTAAACCAAATTGATTGAAACAAATTAATGCACTCCAAATGGTCATTTGAATTTGACCCAACCATTGATTTGACCTAATTTGACTAATTGGTCAACCTAACGATTTGACTCATTTGGGTCAAATTGACCCAAATTAAACCAAATGAACTCCAAATAACATGAAATTTGGTCCAACTCACTTTTGATTCATTTCAAATCTGTTTAAATCAAATTTAATGCCAAATGACCACTTTACCCTTAGGTCAAGGGTATCCCATGAGAAAAGACACTCGCCTAAGTAGTCATTTCTCATCATTGGCCACTTGGCACTCATCCATTGGTCGACATAGGCACCAAGAACACTAATCATAGGTGGTTGGGGTAGTCATGACTCATGGAGAGGTGAGTTCATCTCACCTCTCCCATTGTGACACTTGGCATGAAGGACTTCCACCTCCCCTTTGCTAGGACACCTATTTGTCCTTCATGGCAGCCACTTTTCATACCTTAGCCAAAATGAGCCACCTAGAATAATTCCCTTCCATTCCCAATCATCCCAAGTGAATGACACCCTTTTGGAACCAAAAATCAAAATGAAAGAGGATTTTCGACCAAAACCAAGAGAAGAAAATAGAAAAAAACTCATCATATTCCCCTCATTTCCATCCATATAGCTCCCAAACCAACCACAATCATTCTCACTTCATTTTGAGGGTGAAAACATCAAAATCAAGTGGATTTTGGTGATGAAGTGAGAATCATCATTCAAGTAAAGGCAAAGGTCTAGGCTCATTCTAGAGCTTCTTCCCTCACTCAAAAAGCATGCTCAGATCATCATCGCCGTCGAAAATCATCCCTAGTGAGGTAACTTTCAAGGAAACCCGTAACCAGCCTTATGATTTCTTATTTTGCAACAATTTTCATGCGATTTTAAGAATTTTCCTTAGAAATTCCTCACATTCTCTTTTTTATAAAATCCCAATACAAAATAAAAATTTTTTGGTAAAAAATGAAGCAAAATCGAGCCTAATTGGCCTCATTTCACATTATTTTTGCATTTTTTCGTCGAATTCATCGGTAGAAGCGACCATCGATCCGCGTTCAAGGATCGGACAACCGGATCTCACTCATTTTGACCCCAGTCCTTTTTTGATGATCCCTGTTTTGGTCCGTCGGATCACGCGTGTCGGATCGACCGTCAATCCACGATCGCGGTGCGGGTCACCATCATTTACCCATCTATGGTTTCCCTAGTTTGGCGTGGCACTTTCGTTGCTATGCACCAACCACGGCACATTGCGCGTGCCACAAAATTGAGCGGTCCAATCACGCAGCGCCGCGTTGCCCTGTTAGCGCCGCGTGCGGTGCTAAGTGGGTTAAGTGGGAAAATTCAGATTTTTTTATTTTAAAAATTATTTAAAACACCTAAAACTTTAAATATTTATAGAAAATATAATACTCAACTAAAAATTGTAAATAAGGGCTCGTTGGATCCATCCTTTCGAGGGAAATCCAATGAATCCAAAATGCTCACATTTCGACATGAGCTTGAGCTTAATTTCTTTAGTAAAATTAATTTTCAATAATTAAACAAAAATACACATCATTAAGTTGAAATTTGATTGAAATTGAACTTAAACCATGCTTACGATAAACATTTCAAGTCAAAATAACTTCTGGATTGAAAAATATTAAATTTTGAAGTTCAAATAATTTATTTTGATAAATTAAATTAACACACTTCATGAAAATCATCTTAATGACTAGAAACTTGTAAAATTTATAAAAAATTCATAGAAAAATATAAATAAATACTCATTTTAAAGGTGTTTGAGAGGAGATTAAATTAAAATTCTAATTTTTTTTTAATAGTAATTAAGGTTTAGTTTTAATTTAGCTAAAAATTAATTATCTTAATTACTTCTTAATTAACCAATTAATTAATTCCAAATTTTCTGAGGATGATTAATGGGATGACCAGTACCTCCCATAATTTTCTTAGGATTTATTGCTTGGTTAATTAGGGTAATTGGTTATCTTATTCTTAATTACTCTCTTAATTAAGTGATTAATTAACATTCTAAATAGTAAGGAAACCATTGATTAAGCTTGTTAATCATTGTGAGATAGTGAATGGACATGGGGAATAAGATTGGGATCTCTTTCTCATTCTTTTCCTAAGTTCATTTCACTTGACTTGAAATCAATCATTTTGGGATTAATTAATATTTAATTCATTAATTAAATGGTTTAATTAATCAAATTGAAATCATAATCATTCCGAACTTGTCTAATTAACTTTCGGTAGCTCTTTGGGTGTTCAATAACCTAAAGAGTTGATAAAATTATGGTTGGCACATGTGTGAGAAAACTATAAGAGTAATTAAGTGAGCTCCTCAAGCTTAATTAATTAATTATATGCCACTTGTAGTCATACATTCATTACTTTCAAAAAATTAATTAAGTAAAAAATGATTTCCTTTATGTCAAATTTGCATGTGTTGACTTAATTAAAAATATGTGTGGCTATTATCACTACTAAATCTCTAACATATTTTCAAAAGCTACTTAATGAATAAGAATATGTATTATGACTTTAATTATACATATATAGGTGCATGCAATATAAACTTAGTATATGAAGTAAAGTTTCTTTTTTATATTCATATGTTGATTTGCAAAAGTAAGAATGTTAGCGGGTATATTAGTCTGAACATCCTAGGGACGCACGACTTTAAGTAGCCCTAAGGAGGTTTCTACCTCACTCCCTTGGTGTAGAACAATAGCGATGTACCTACTTGATTTCATTCTTATGCATCTTTGACATTAGAATTTAGATAGAGCTTTAATTCATTTACATAAATAAATTAATTAAATTGAATCCAACTTTTATATAGTTTTCATTTCTATAGTTGCTTGCACATTCACATATATTTAAGAATAGTGAGTATATTAGTCTGGACATCTGAGGGACACACGGCTTTAAGTAGCCCAAAGGAGGTTCCTATCTCACTCTCTTGGTGTGAAATAATGGCGTCGTACCTACTTAAAATTCTTATATATATATATATATATATATATATATATATATATATATATATATATATATATATATACAACTCTTGGATGAAAACCATAATTTAATCAAATCAAATTCTACTTTTGCATGATTCTCATTCTTATAGTTGTTTATACATCCATATGTATTTGAGGATAACGGGTATATTAGTCTGAACATCCCAGGGATGCAATGCTTTAAGTAGCCCTAAGAAGGTTCCTACCTCACTCCCTTGGTGTAAAATAATGGCGACATCCTGCTTAAAATTTTATACATTTGTGTGTACATTTGACTAATGAATGAAAATCTCTCTTTTTTATTAAAATGACATGCATCCATACTTTGTTCAAGTGGTTGAATTGATTAATCTTATAATTTGGAGTTCTTTTCTTATGCTTTTGTATAAGAATTTAGATAGAGCTTTAAAGTAATATGACAAAATAATTCAACCAAATGAAATCTTAATTCCAAATGCATTTGCTTACTTTCATCATTCAAGTATGATATAAATTGCATGTATAGGTATGTTTAGTACTTATCCATATGCATGCTATATATGAAAAGAAATAAGAAAACATGTGTCATGTGATGATAGTTCATTTCAATTAATCTTGAGATATCTTTCTTATTGATTGAGTTTATTTAAAGTGAACCTAAACCTAGGACTAATTAAAATATGTAATAAGACATTCACTAAAGGGAATTGATTAATTAATTTGCTTTAAATGTGACTTAAGGTAGGGATGAAAGAGAGCGATCCTCTTTTTTTCCTTAGTTATTATTTTGTGGTCAAATGAAACAAAAGAAAACACTAAGTAAAACTTGTAAATAAATTAAACCACTTAAAGTGAAATCACCAAATTGAATCTTTCTACACTTAGAAACTACAACTCTAAAGCCTAGTTAGACATACCACAAGCCTTAATACACACACATTAGATTAAGTCACCACTTTTAGCTTTATGTTAGGATGGTGCATGGTTTGATGTATGCTTTATTTTGTGATGTATTATTTTAGACTAAATGTCAGGGTGTATATTTCGTAGACTGGATGTTAGGCCATTATTAGCATAATCATATTTTTTTATAGGGGATTGTGCTTAAGGGGCCATTGAAAAATAAATATATATGCTATCTTTGCAGGTTGCTTAAGTCCTTAAGCATAATCCAAGCTAGGACAGGTGGGCTTGGTTACCCATGTGCAGGGTGCTAAGTCCATATTATAATATAATTGCTTGGGTGGAATGTATGTTTAGCTAACCTCTATTTTGCAGGTTTAGTTAGATTTACTCTTTCCATTTAAATGTAATTTTGCATTAGGAATTAGGATTAGGGTTATGGGGAATTAGGATGAGTGGAGGCTAGAAGGCTTTGTCCTGTGAGGCCCCGTGATGCCTTTGAAGTAAGCACATCTAAAGCAAGCTCAAATAAAGAAATTGAGGAGATATGAAGAATGAAGACCCCCATAGTATTTATTCATTTATTTGTAATTGTAATTATTCTTTTGTAATCGGGGTTGTATAAGGGTAGTGCTGCACCTATCTTTTCTTTTGGGTTGTTATGCGGATACCCCACACCGGCCTTTTATTCTTTTACGGTGTAAAATTTATTCGATGTTATGTTTAGCTTGTGCATTAGAAATGACATGCATTTTCATAGTTTCTTTATGATTGGTGCTTGTTGTATGGCTTGGATGCGATTAGGCTCTTAGGGAAAAATAAATTTTCTACACTACACAACTCATAATCAAATCTCTAAATAACTCACATAAAGCTTAAATATAATCAAGATAATTAAATGATTTAACAACCCCTTAGCTGAATGTTGTATGTCTAACATCATGCATGCATATTCCTTCTTCCTTAAAATAGGGGATTTTCATCCTTGCACAATAGGAGAATGCTTGACCTGTGAGGGCATCCCTTGTGGTAAAAAAACTTATTGCTTATTTAGCCAATCATCTAATTTTATCATGCATATAAACATTCAAAATCCTAAAGCATTTGTCAAAATGAAGTGTCAAATACAAATAAAATTTGAAAAGATTTGCATTATACTAAGTCATTACTCATACCACTCATGCTCTAGTCTTTTAGGGAGTGAGTTTAAGGACTTTAGTCTCTTTCTAAATAATAACAACATAACTATCTTGTAATTCATATGACTTGACCATATGATTTTAAAATGTAGGAGGAGTTAGCTGACTACCACTCCAGGCAATTGTAAGTCCAGCAGTCAGGTGGTTTATCCTCTCTTGTGGAGGTAAACCATATACCCATCTTCGCTTAGATTTAGGACGTGCTTGTGGTTTGTACCAAAGCTCCCTAGCTTGGATCTGAGGCAGTTGTTTTCTCTGGGATACAAGCATAAATTCTCACCTCTTAGGCATTCCCACAACCTTGTGTTGTGAGATTATAAGTCCAAGCTTTCTAATAAAATTTTAATTCAAATATATAAATCTCTTCAATTTCAAACATATAAAGCCCATAGGATAGTTTGGGATGCTTACTAGGTTTTCACATCATGAGCATCCCCTACTCATCTTCCTTTGGCTTTGATAATAAGTCTCTCTCCTTTTTTATCTATCCCATTTAATTTTCCAAACATAGCCAATTTATTGATACTTCTATCTTTGAAATCTTTGAAGACAATAATTATCTACTTTAATCGAGTATTCTAAGGAACTCACCTTAGGATATAATTAACTATTGAGGCTTGCCCCCATAGGAAACTTTAGAAGCTGGTTTAAATAAACCCTACTTTATTCATCCATATAAAGTAGGGGAAAGATATATGATATATTCGAAGGCCCATCATGCCTTAGGAGTCCTTATTAGGTGATTAGGTCCATTGTAGGGTGGTGATTTCTATCTTTTGAGATAATGCGTCATTCCTTGATATCTATGCACACCTTAATAAATACCCTAAGATCGGTGTCCCCATACACATAAAATAAAAATAAACACCACAATAATGACGTAGAGCCAGGTAGTGATGCTATATTAGTCGAGACTTCATATGTAGACAACTTTTTTGTAGTTTTTCAGTACTTTTCCTTAACTTTTCTTTTATTTTCTTGTGTGAGGGATGAAGCAAGTGCCTTAGAGTGACTGAAGTGTGAAGAGGCTCTAAATAAGTATAATTTGTAATATTCTCCTCGATTTTTCTTTCATAGAGAATTTCTTGGTGTTGTGGCTCGATAATTTTTTTCTCATTCTCGGGTTTTTTCATGTTAAATTTGGTGTCTTTTGTGATTGCTTTTATTTTGATTACATTTCTTCAGTGTATGCTCTGGAATACTTGAACTGATTTTCCATGCATAATCTATGATCTCCCAATATGAACTAACAAAGTACTTTCACATATTACAAAAAGATTTCATATCCGATCTTATTACATCAAAGTATGTGTAAAAGACTAAGAGATTCATGCAATTATTTAAAGAAACTAGTTCTATATTTAAAATAAGCCCATGTCTGACTCAATTATTTCAAAACTTATGCAAGCATTCAATGAAATGATTTCACTCTGAATGTTGTGAGGCAGCCTTCAAATCAATAGCCTCGAAGTGCATGCATGTGCTTTAAGAAATGAATTGATAATAATATTCATGTCATCTTAATGACTCGGATGGGCTCCGACATGACTCTCATTGTCAAAGGTCTAGTCTCAGAGGATATTGTCCAAGTTAATGTGAAATAAGTTTGAATTCACCTACATCTTCTAAAAAAAACTCTTACATTTTTTTTAAAAAAATCCTTCATCTTTTTTTAATAGAAGAATAAAACTCTTTATCATCTAAAAAAATCTTCATATTTTTTTATAATTTTTTTTGAACTTTCTTAAAAAAGAAGAAAACTTATTATCTTCTATAAAAAATAATAAATATATCATACTTATTTATATGTGTATTGAAATACATGATATTCTAAAAAAAAAATAATTTTACAAAATAAAAATATTATTATATTTAAAAAATATAATTTCATATAGATTGGTATACTTTTAGATAATAAAAGAATTAATCTTGATTTGTACTTACTTTTTAATTAATATTGTAGATTTATAGAAATTTAATATATTTTTTGGATGATTAGATTTTACATCCAAAAATAGCAAAACAAATGATATGTCATAAATAAATTTATCAAATTAGGCACAAATCTCGAGATTATATGGTTATTAAAATTTTCAAAATTATTTGAATTTTAATTTTAATGGATTTATAGTCAAATTGAATGTCTAGATGAAGCGAGTCCACCAGTATGAAGAATAGGTTGATATGAGCCAGAATCAACTCAAATCAAGTTTCTAAGTATAATTTAAAACTTTAAGACATTAATTAGGTGTAAGTGAGCCAAGCTGGCTCAAGCTCGGCCCGATAAATGGCTCTTGAGTCAAGCTAGATGAGCTAACAAGCCAAGCTAAGTCAGCCTCAACACAACTTGTTAGCTCTCGTGCTAGCTTGTTTAATAAATAATAATATAAAATATAGTTAAAATATATTAATATTTTAAGAATATAATTGTTAAAAATATTTAAAAATTATATCTCATTCTCGTATATCAAATAAATTATTATTATTTTAATTCTAGTTTCTTAATTTTTTTCATTTTTATCATAACAATTATTTGAATTATGTTTTTTTATTTCATTCATATTAAATGAGTCGGCTCGTTGGCTAATTCAAACTCATAAAATAAAGCTCGAGCTTGAGCTCAAATTCAGTTAATTGATTAAGCTCAAACTTAAACCAAGGGTGATTCGAGCTTAGCTCGACTCATTTACACCTATAAAATTAATTAACTAGTCAAATGATCTCCAAATATAGCATGCTAATAGTCGAATCGAGTGGCTTGATGAGAGAAATCCAATGGTCTCAAGTCATGAAATTAGAAGTTATTAAGACACTTAAATCCTTAAGAAATCATCTATGCTTAAAAGGATCAATATGGACTATTCAATAGGGTGCTTTGAAATTTTGGTTAAAGTTACTAAAATGTCTCTCCCAAATTCTATAAATAGAACTCCATTATCATAATGAATGGGAGAGAGCTAAGGAAGTGCTAAAAGCTAAACTAAAAAAGAAGTGAGCCACCACCAACAACCCTCATCACCATTACCTGTCATACCACCAATTATCATCAATATTTGAGGCTATCAAAGCTTAATTACCATCATACAATCACTAAAATATTGTTCAAAGGTTGTTGTTTGTTGTTAAACTTTATATGGTCACAACTTTGTGAAATCCTCTCCTCCATCTTTGAATAAAAGTGAAACTTTGCAACTCAAAATATACATTAGATAATTTTAATTGGATTAAACGCATTGATTTTTCCCTTTTTCTTGGGATTTTCTATGTTAAAATTCTAGTATTTCACATGTTTCCTTTAATTATTTATGTGTGTGCTAGATTTTTATGCAAAGTTAAGATTTAAAAATTTTCAATCTACCATTGTGAATATTAGCACTTAACAAAAGGGATATACCTATTTAACATAAAAATTCTTAGGTATTTACATATTTAACATCTAAGTTTTCATATTTACATGTATTATATCATTGAGCATATATTATTTTTGGTTAGTTAATATTAGTGGTATTTATTTATGAGATTTATAGTTTATAATCTTATATAAATAAATATAAAATACTATATTAGATATTATTAGATGAAAACCCGGTAGAATAAAATTCATGCCTTATTTTGGAAAATCTAGCATGCACGCAGATAGTTGAAAAGAGAATAAGAAACTTTATAATTTTTATGTGAAAAACCCTAGAAAGAGGAAAACCACGAGGCTAGCAGGTAAAAAATCCACTATATATATGCTTGAGTATAAGTTTAAGTCTTCCACTGGGATTATAAGATTGTATGAGAAATCGATACTTGGAATTCTAAAATCGGTTACTGTATAGGTAGTTGGTCATGTAATTGTTGGCGCAATCTTAGATGATAATTGACGGTGATGATGATGATGAACTTCAAACTTTTAGCTCTCTCGCTTTCTCTCAAGTTTGCCTCTTTCTCCCCTTTTATGAAGAATGGGGTCCTATTTATAGGATTCTGAGAGGAGCATTTTGGTCATTGTAGCCAAAATTTCAAAACACTCTATCGGACGGTGTATATTGATTCATTTGATTATAGATAGTTTTTTTTGATTTGACCATCCAAATGATCTTCGATTTGAGTGATTTTAGGATCATTGAATTTATCTCATTGAGCCGCTCGATTCGACTATAAGCACGTCAAATTTGGAAGTCATTTGATCATCTAATCAATATCTCGAAGTTTCATATGTAACTTTTAAGCTTGATTTGAGCTTTGATCCCGATGTAGTGTTGAACTCGCCTCACCGAAGCTCATTTTAATTTGATTGTATACATACTTTAATTTGAGACTTGTGCTTCATTTATAAATTTTAGAGGGATATATCATTTGCCCTCCTATTTTTGAATGATAAAACTTATTTCATCCAAAAAAATATAGAATCACTTTAGATAAAAATTATTAGGATATATAATATATATATTATGTGTATCAAATTTATTTATTTATTTACTAATTAGTTATTAATATTTATTTATATTATTTTATTTATATAAAATAATATTTTTTATAAATATATATATTATTTTATCATTTTGTATTAATATATATATTTTTTTGGGTGGCTGTTTGACGTGAAAGAGAGGTCACGCCCTCGATATTATTATTTTTTTTTTTTCATTTGAAAAGAGAGAGAGAGTGTGTGTGTGTGAGAGAGAGAGAGAGAGAGAGAGAGAGATTGAAAGAGGGGAGGCAGTGACCTCATATTTTTTTTGTTCTTATTTTATGGTATGAGAGTGGGAGAGAGAGAGAGAAAGGATGAAAGAGAGAGAGAGAGATTAAAATAGGGAGGGTGGGCCTGTTTTTTTTACCCAGTAATTTTATATATTTTGGATGAAATGAGTTTTTTTATCCAAAAGAGGCAAATGATATCACTCTAAAATTTTATATCAAGTATGGATTTCAAAGCATATTTTAAATTCAATGACTCAATGAGACGAGTTCAATAATACTAGAATTGGGTTAAGTCGAGCCCAAATGAGCTCAAATCAAGCTCAAGAGCTGCATATGAAAATTTTGAAACACTGACTCAATTATCAAATGACTTCTAAATTTGATGTGCTTATAGTCAAATTGAGCGGCTCGACGAGACTAATCCAACGAGCCTAAGATCACTTAGATCGAAGATCATTTGAATAGTCAAATCAACAATAAACTATTTATGATCAAATGAATCATTACAGACCATCCGATGGAGTGTTTTGAGATTTTGACTACAATGACCAAAATGCCCTCTCGAATCTAATAAATAGGACCCCTTCTATCATGAAGGGGTGGGGGAGAGCTAGAAAACTTAGGAGAAAGCGAGAGAGAGAAGTTCAAGTTCATCATCACCATGCTATCGATCGCTCTATTGTCGCAGATTGCCACCAATAACCATTACAACTCAACCACGATTATTATATTCTAAATTTCCATTATGTGATTTCTCTCATACAATCTTGTAATCCCATTGTGGGAAGACTTAAACTCTATACTCAAAAGAGATATATAGAGCTTTTTCTTGGATAGGCCCGTGATTTTTTCCCTATTTATGGGTTTTTTCATGTAAAATTTGGGAGTTTCTTATTCTCTTTTCAACTATCTGAGTGTATTTCTAATGAAGCTAAGGCATGAAGTTTTATTTTACAGTTATAAGTTTTTTAGCACGCAACAGTTTGACGCCATTTGTGAGAAACATTCCTTTTACATCTTCGTAATGGTTGACAATCTGACTTTATGTTGAGACCACCATCTATGGTGGAGGAAATCTTACTATGGAGGAACACATAAGAAGAATGAAGATTCATCGAACTTCGATCCGTCAATTTTTGCTAGAAGCTTGGGGGCAAATCTTAATCTCAAAAGAGCATCCAAATCAATATTCTGCATGTCTAATTTATTATCAATTCGAGAAGCAAGTCAATGATGTGGAGTAATTTTGACAAAAAGAAGATAGAGAGATAGCTTTGTAAATTATGATTCTCCAATCATACTCATGGAAAATAAGGCAAAGGTCAAGGAGAAACTTGGCTACAGCCTCAAACAAATATTTTGATTTGACCTCTTTCATACAGGTTAACGTCATCAAGTAATACTCTGATAAATAATCTCAGAAGAATCAAAATGTTTAATCTCTTTCACACAGGTTAACGCCATACATTGACAAAACAACCTCAGATGAGAGTTAAAACTATTGGCTTCTTTCACACAGGTTAAATGTCACTGAGTAACACTCTAACAAACAACCTCGGATAGGTCATAACTTTGTACCTACTCCACATAGGTTAACATCATCGAGTAATACTCTGACAAATAATCTCAGAATAATCAAAATGTTTAACCTCTTCTATACAAGTTAACGTCATGCTTTGATAAAACAACCTCTGATGAGAGTTAAATTATTGACTTCTTCCACACATATTAAATGTCACCGAGTAACACTCTGACAAACAACCTCGGATAGGTCAAACCCCAGGAAGGTATGCCCTTGAGAAAGTCGGGAGGAATCCTTGATGGGAAGCTAGTAGTGGAAAATGTCTTCATTAGAAAGACTCTAAGACAGCAAGTGGTTGATAGGGTCTCCACTCATTAAAAATCTCAGAAGGTAAAAGCCTTAGAAGGTACAGGTACATCAAAAATCTTAGTAGGCAAAAGCTTTAGAAGGTACAAGTATATCAAAAATCTCAGAAGGTAAAAGCCAAAAGTACATCAAAATCTCAGGCAAAATCTCGAAGGCACAAGTATATCAAAATCATAGTAGGTTAAAGTCAAGGTAGTATTAAAAAATCTCGGAAGATAAGTACATCAAAGCGAGGCAAAAGCTGCCTGTACATCAAAAAATCTCGCAGACAAAAGTCATAAGGTACGTATATCAAAATCTTAGTAGAAGCCTGAAGATACAGTACATCAAAATCGAAATAGCCTGAAGTTACATGTATATCAAAATCTCATAAAATAAAAGACATGTATCCCACAAAGGAGAGAAAGCTTGTGTGATCTTTTAGGAGGAATAACCACCAAATCATTTGAAAAATAAAACTTCTTCCTGAAGATTATCAAAGTATCACTATTGATAGTTGGCATTATATAGTTGGATCTCACTACCCCGAGGCTTAACCCATCATCTTGTGTAAGACTTACTTAAGAATCTTTAAACATTGGGATATCTCTTGAAGAATGCTCACCCATGAAGATATTATCTATTTTTCAAGTTTGGAATCACAGAGACCGAATTAATGTATACCTAAATTGGGGTTAGGAAACCCTAAGAATAATGGAGAGAACAACACATATTATATACAAGTTAATGGAGGATACTAAAAAAAAAGTGGAAGCGACTAGCATGAATTCAGGATGTGCTAACCAAAGTTAGTTAGAAACTCAGATCGAGGAGAAGAGTTTACGAGAGGGTTGAAAGTTAGTGTGGCCAAAAAGAAGAAAGTGGAACAGAGCTGAAAGATGCTGTGAAAATCGAGATGGGAGAAGGAGCTCACGAGAGGGTCACACCATTATTAGGTTAGTGGAGGCCAGAGAAAAAAAAAGCAGCACACTAAGGATGCACCTAAGGTTAGTTGGACATATGGGACTACCTGAGGTCCATGGTTAGTGGAGGGTACCAAAGAGAAAAAGCTGAAGCACACTTAGAGCTCTAATTTGGGATGCTGCCTAACCAGCTAATTGGAAACAGATCGAGAACCGGAGCTACGAGAGGGTCACATTATACCGTTAGTGGAGGCTACCAAAGAAGAAGAATCAGAATAGCAATGGATCACCAACAGTCTTTGAAACTGATGGGAGAGAATTGGAGCCTCGGGGGGTCAACACCATTATCTGGAGGCTACCAATGAAAAAGAAATAAAGAAAGTAAAGATTTTTCATTACACTAGGGGTATTTATACTTGAAAAATTACTTTTCAAATTCTTGAAAAAAAATAATAATGATAAAGTGAAGAAAACTCTTCATATTCTTAAAACCTTCATATACTCATTCTTTTCATCTTCTTAAGAAAAGAGAGAAGAGAAAATAATTCATATTTATATAAAAGGAAGAAATTCTTCATATTTCATTTAAGAAAAAACTATTTATATTCTAAAAAATCTTATCTTCTTTAAAAAATGAAATTCTTCATATTCCTCATTAAAAAAAAAACTTTTATTTTTATGGTGAAAATTATATATATTCTATTCTTCATCTCCTTCTTAAAAGAAGGACAAAATGAAAATAAGATATAAAAATTTGTTGGGATACCAAAGAAGATTTTATTATGATCATATAAGAGAAATGTATCTTAAAGATAGAAGTCAAATGGAAATCACCTTAATATGGAAAGGAGTATGAGTCTTCAAAAATGTACCAAAGATTCTTCTATTTTACATGAAAAGTAAAGGTTTTATTTTAAACAAAGTTTGTTAAAGTTACATCCTAAGAATAAGATCTTAGAATACTCACAAAATCATTGTCTCCAAAGATTTTGAAATGATAGGACTATCAATCGATATTTTTAGAAAGTCTGGGATACCAAAAGGAGGAAGTTTTATCAAATGAAAAAGTGATGCTTAAGATACTAAAGCCTAGAAGATCCCAAACTACCTTAATGATTGGGCTTTACATTTTTGAAATTAAATTAACTTGTTTGAGTTAAATTTTATTAGAATCTCTTATAATTTCATGATACAAAGTCATGGAAATCTAAGAATAAGGATTTATGCTCAAATCTCAAAAGGAAGTAGTAACCTGAACATAGAATGTGGGAGCTTTGGTGAGGAAAAGTACAACCTAAATCTAAGGCCAAAATAGTGTTTTCTCACAAGAGAGATTCCACAATTGTTGGACTTACAATGAGGTGGTATAACTCTTATAGTTTAAAAAAAAGTAGGAAGTCATATGTTTATGCATGATAGCAATTGTTAATTATTTAGAGAGACTAAGTCCTTAAAACACACTCCCAAGAGCTAGATCATGAGGGCATGCTTAATGACTTATATCTAAGAAAACACTAAAGGACAATCAATTTGACATAGGCTTTAGGATTCTTATGCTTAATGCATGAGAAATTAGTTATGAGTAAAATAAAAGATAAGGTGGTGTGCACCATGGCTCTCACATGTCAAGCTAACTCAAAGGTGAAATCCTAATCAAGAGTGAAATAATAGATGTGCATCATGTTAGAAAAAAAAAGTACACATAGCTAAGGGGTTGCAATTCTTTTATCTTGAAACATAGCTAGATGAGGTTATGAGTTGAAATTTTGAGTTGATTAATTTGATAGAAGATACTAAGAGCAATCTCATCTAATACATCAAAGCAAGGATGAAACTAGGAAAAGATGTCATCTTTAATGACAAGAAAACAAACATAATCAATTTATAATTAAAGAATAAAGATCATTTCTATCCTCCATAACAATAAAACTAATTGATCTGAGATCAATGCAAATTTAAAATGAATAAATTTTAAAGCAAGGAATTCATGTTATTTCTTCATTATTCACTCTTCTTCTTTCTTTTCTTTCTTTCTTCTTTTCTTTTTTATTCTTTCTTTTTTTCTTTTATGGTTGAAATTAGTTTAAATTTCACATGGAACATAAGATAAAAATCTTATGACCAATGCTCATAAATAATAATCTTTTGAAATCTAATTATAAAATTACATGAAAAGGAAAAGTAAATCTATAACACCTACAAAATAGAGATAATCTAAACAAACCATACAAATCCTAATGTATGAGCACATATTGAACTTAAAAAAATGGGTAAAAGTTCATATTTAATGATTGTTATGGCATGAAAAAAAGTAATTTTATATTTTATTAAAAGACACCTTAAACACAATTACATAAGACAATGAGACTAGATGTTATCTTAATGACATTAAACATCCAAATAAAATATCACATCAAAAATAAAGAAATATCAAACCATGACCAAACAAAGTCAAAGTGGTGACTTAGTCAATGTGTGTTATTTAAGATGAAGATGTACTTACTTTAATCTAAGTATGAAATTCAACTGGTTTTCAATTTTCTTTTTTATTTTGGGTTAATTATTTTGTGTTTTGATTAGGTTTGAATGAACCTATGATTTACATAAGTTAAAAGAGGAAAAGAGAAGTTCTTTTACAATAAAAGGTAGATACATTTATTCTTTTGAAGAAATATAATTATCCTAAGATACCCTAAAAAAAACCATTCAAAAGAACATTTTAAGATTAAGTAAAAGGAATTAACAAAATACACATATCATCCAACATGTAATATGAAAGAATAATCTTAAACATATCTATACATGCAAATGAAATGTACATTAATATTGAATGCTAAGTAATATTATTTTAAGAAAATTATTTTTATCATGCATGATTTTGTTTGAAAAATTTCTTTTATCCATTTTTCACATGTATATTTATATGTATGAAAGGAATAAGTGAGTACAATGATATTAGTGTGGGTGAAGGTACAAGACCACAATTATTTAAATCTCATAATTTTGTCAGACTAATATCCATTTTCCTAATCATATGAATGTATAAAAAGAAATGATAAAAAAAGAAAGAGCAAAGGTTTAATTTTTTTTGTTTGATTTGTTTATGTAATTTATATATGAGTTATTTTTTAATTTAGAATGTAGAAAAATTTAAGAAGTTTGTTTTTTCAAATGAACTATCACTCAATCATTCAAAAATATGAAAAGAAAAGAGAAGGAAACTAACTATGCATATCTTTATATTTTACTCAATGCAATTATAATTAGGTATATTTTATTTTTTATTATGATAAATTTTAAAAGATTGGTTTATTCTAAAAAATTGAAAACCCATAAATAAAATGAAAAAAACAAAATAATATTAATTTTCATTATTTTTTTTTTTTCCTTCTTTTTTTTATTTCATAATTTTTATTGTATAATGATTAAGCAATAAGAAAATAACATAAATATAATAAAAAATGAAATTAACTACTTCATCAAATATTTTCTAATTTTACTCACCTTAACATTTTTCAACTTAGAAGTTGATGGAATAATTATCATATTATGAGACCAAAATATTTTGAAAAAAATTGGATAATGGTTCTAAAAAAATACCTACCAAGTATTAAAAAATAAATAAAAAAATGTATAATATAAGCCTATTATACATAAATTAATAATACCAAGGTTACATATAATTATTTGTTTATTTTTATAAAATTTTATATTTAACAAAGATAAAACCAAAACCAAAGTTTTACATTAAAACCAAAATAAATTCTAAGTTCAAACCAAACCAAATTACTTAAAAAATTGTTCATTTTTTTTTTTAAACCAAATAATGCACATAAAGCTTATAAATAATCATAAGTAGTATACCTTCAATTTTGATAATTGATTTATAGTTTTGAAAATAATTTAAATTTAATAGTGATAATAGTTCATATTCTTATTTTAGAAAACATGAATTTAACATAAAAGGAAACATTTCATTTTAATTTGATTTTTTAAAAGCATGAATGCATGAATTTCATATTGCATACACATTTAGCATGTTAGGAAAGAAATAAAGTGATGAAAGTAAATTCATTCTCTAATTATCTAAAGACAATAATGAATAAGATTATTTAAAGCAAATAAAATTTATTTTTAAAGAGAGTTTGAATTTTGTTTGAGTTTGATTTTAATTTGAGAAATGTGAGATATTTTCCTAACCCATTCCCTCATGTGTGATTGTTTAAGTTCAATTTTATGATTAGATCAATATCTTAATTTAATGTGTGAATTAAGTGTGTTAATTACATACACCACTTTAAATATATTTAATCACATAATAATGAGTCAATGATATAACATAAAAACAAGGAATTTAAATCAGAATGCACCTAGGAAAGAATGGGTCCAATGCAATTAGCTCACAATTAGTGATTAATTAAATTAAAGGGTTTAATTTAAGTACTTTCAATACACATGTGTTGGATTTTGATTTCTTTACCACTTTGTATTGAAAGAATCTAAAGATGAATAAAGTTCTAGTGTTTTGATTTTAAAACTTTGATTAATTAAGTCATTATTAAGTGATTGAATTATTTAATTAATTTTGCATTAATTAGATTTTAATCTAAATGAAATAAACTGGGAAAAGATATGGAAAGAACTAATCTTATTTAAGTAAATGTTTAATAGCAAAATAAATTAATGCATTTATCACTATTTAAAAAACTTAATTAATCATTTAATAGATAAGAGTAATTAGAATGACCCAGCATTTCTAATTAAGCCATTAATAAATTAAAAAAAAATCATGAGAGTATAAAGCATCACATTAATCAAATTTAAAGTTTGGAATTAATCAAGAATAATTATGGAGTAATTAATGTATACATTAATAAAACCCTAATTTAGAAAATATCATTACTAAAATCAAGTGAAATTAATTTTAAAATATTCCTCTTTGAATTATCTTTCCAATGGTTTTATTTTGTATTTTTCTAATTTTTTTATAATTAGTTATGAATATTTGAAGTTTTCATGATTATTAAGCAATTAATTTAATTATATGGCTAATAGAAAGGATTAGTATTTTAATGTAAGACATACCACTTAAGTTGAATCATAGATCTCATCAAAGTTAATTTTTCATTTCAAAGATGATTTGAATTAAGTCATTTTAAGAGGTTAATCCATGGATTACAATTGATCATTTTCATCCAAAATGATGGAGATGTTATCATATCTTTAGGGAGAGGACATATGTCCAATTTAGTGGATTGAGTGATTAGTTCAAATTAACCCACACCATTATCATGAAGGAGATTATTAATCATATTCTCTGAGTAAGAATTTCTTTCACAAAAAGACCATCATGGCTAATTTAAGCTCTTTGAGGAATAAGAGGCTATCATTTTAAGTTTGAATTTTTAATAATAAACTTATTGAAGGTTTCAATTGGAGTTGAGTAGATTTCTATGACCAATCTTTTAATTTGAAACTTGATCAAAGTAATTTTAAGAACTTAAAAGGTTTAGTTTGATTGATTCATGAAGCTTTAAGATGAATTAATTGATATGGAGTATTGGCTAATATTTCCTTAATCATTTTGGTTTGGAATGAATGGAGAAAATTGAAGAATTATGAGTCTTATGCTACCGACTTCTATTATCAATCAATCAAGAGAGAAATTAAGTGAATTAAGTATATCTCCCCTGAATTATTTTCAAGGTTTGCCATTTTGATTCAATAATCCTTGAGTGGGTTTTATTTGAGTGTCATTGCATTCTTGGTAGATAGTGGAGAAATGCCATGTGCTTGAAATGAGTGGAGGAAGGATTCTCATGTGCTCATTCATGGGGTGGTTGGTTTTCATCTTGGTTTGAAAACTCAATGGGTCATGTCACATGTCAAAGTGACCATTTGGCCCATTAAGAGGACCAATGCCCATGAAAGGAATGACCAAATTCCAAATAATTTTGATTTAGGTTACCCATGGCCTAGTAAAATGGTCATTTGATCTTGATTTAAGTTTAATATTTGGTATGATTCAAAATTACCAAGTTCCATTGAATTTGGAGTTGGTTTGATATGATTTGGCTCATGACCCATTTAGTTAAAATGGGTCAACTTAGTCAAGTTGACCAATTAATCAAATTCGGTCAAACCAAGGGTTAGGTCAAGTTCATATGACCATTTGAAATGTTTTGGCATCATTGTTTTGGTTCAATTTGATTTAGATTTGGCTTTGGTTCATTTGATTTCATTTAGGTCAAATGGGTCAAGTTGACCAATTTGCCAGTCATGGGTTGGTTTATGTTTGGTTGATCATTTAAAATAGATTGGTATCTTTGTCTCCAATCAATTTGGTTTATATTTAGATTTTGGCTTAACATGACCCTTTAGGTCAAGTTAGGTTCAAGATCAATTGGGCTAGGTTAAGTCTGGTTGGCCAAGTGAAGCTTTGGTCAAGTTCAATAAGTGATTTGGAATGAACTTGACCCATTGGTTTTAATTAATTTAGCTTAGATCAAGTTTTGACACATTTTGACTTTTTAGGTCAAGTTGGGTCAAGTGGCCAATTGGGCTAGGTTAGGCTCAAATGATGACTTGGTCAAGTTCAAACATTGGCCATGAATGAGTTTCAGCTAATGGTTTAAAATAATTTGGCCTATGATGGATTTTGGCTAGTTTAAGTTTCATTTTGGCTAAGTGTTGACTTAGTCAACCCTTAGGTTTGACTTGGTTTGACCTAATTTGAGTGATTGATCATCTTATGATGATTGTTGCACAATGTGAGGCTTAGTTAGTTCAATCCAAAATTTGGGGATTAGAATTTGGCTCAAAAGGGTACTTTAAGTCACTTTGGGTCAAATGAGCCAAAGTGGGTCTAATGGCTTGGTCAAAGCTTGATTTTAGTTTGATTGAACTCACATATAGACTTATGATTGAAATATAAATTCATTTGCAAGTGATTTGAAGTCAAATGGGTTTTGATTCACTTGACAATTTCAAGTTCAAAAGGGTGAACATAAGTTTGACTTGGGTTTGATTTTTGAATTTAGTTTTAGTTTGATGATTGGAGTTTGTATTTATATTTAGATTCATGATTGATAGATTGATTGAATCATGAGAAAAATTAAGGGTTTGGGTTGATTTTAGTTTGATTTGGCTAAGTTCAAGAATTTGACTTGAAAGGCTTAGGTTGAATTTTGATTGAATTTGAGTTTGAATTTTGAATTGATTTTTTGGATATTTGAATTTTTATTTCAATTATATTTGTGAATATAAATGAGAATATAAATGGGTTATGAGAAAATTCCTTGAATTTGAATTGATTTAGATTTGATTTAGGCTAAGTCCATAAGATAGAATCAAAGTGACTTAGGAAAGATTTTTGATTTAGATTTGAATTTTGAATTTGGTTTCATTGATTTGAATTTATATTTCATTTATATATGTGAATATAAATGAGAATATAAATGGGTTGTGAGAAAATTTATTGAATTTTGAATGGATTTATATTTAGGCTAAGTCCATATGAGGGAATCAAAGGACTTAGGAAATATTTCTGAATTTGGAATTTCAATCATGTTTCAATCACTTAGAATTGATTCATGATTTGAGAAAATCCATTGAATTGATTTGAGGTTTGAGTTAGAGTTGGAGTTGGTATGAGTTTGGAGTTTAACTTGAAAGAAGGAATTGATGATTTGGTTTAAGCTATAGAGTAGACAAATTTTTCTAACACCCCTAAGGCATAACCTATTTCTATGGTTAATTCTTTTAAGTCTTTAGGACTAGGTTAAGTGTCCACCTAATCACTATATATATCTTAAGACTAAGAAACTCTTAAATTCTAAGAGAAGTCCTATATGGCTATATCTAAGATGGAGGGGTTTAGAGCTCATCCTAAAAATGAGGTCAACAATCTTCTTCAAAAAAAAAAAAATCCATTTTTCCGTCTTTTTCTTTTCTTCTCTCTCTCTCTCTCTCTCTCTCTCTGGAAACATGAAAAAATATATATATATATTATATTAAAAATAAAATTGGGTCCGTGATCCCCTCTTTTCAAACCGAAATCAATATACATATATATATATATATATATATATATATATATATATATATATATATATATATATATATATATATATATATATATATATATATATATATATAATAAACTAATTTATGTAAATTATCACTTTATATAATATAATATAATATAATATAATATAATATAATAAATATTAATAACTAATCCTAAAAAATTTTTAGTTAAAATAATTTTATTTTTGGATGAAATAAATTTTATCATCCAAAAATAAATGGGCAAATGATATATCCCTCTAAAATTTATAAATAAAGCACAAATCTCAAATTAAAATATGTATATATTCAAATTAAACGACTCAATCAGACGAGTTCAACAATACTAGAAGCAGGTTAGATCGAGCCCAAATGAAGCTCAAATAAAGCTCAAAAGCTACATATCAAAACTTCAAAACACTACTAGATGATCAAATAACTTTCAAATTTGACATGCTTATAGTCGAATTGAGTGGCTCGATGAGATGAATCCAACGAACCTAAGATCACTCAAATCAAAGATTATTTGGATAGTCAAATCACTAAAATACAATCTATGATTGAATGAATCAATATACACCGTCCGATGAAGTATTTTTGGATTTTGGCTACAATGACCAAAATCCCTCTCTGAGAATCCTATAAATAAAACGCCATTCTTGTCATGAAGGTAAAGGAGCTAGAAGTGAACTTGGGAGAGAACTAAGAAGTCGTTGCCACCATTTGCCGCCGCCGACCGTCAAAACAACCGCTTTGGTTCAACCACTATTAGTGTTTGTTACGATGAATTTCTACTATCAGGATTTCTCACATACAATTTTGTAATCCCGCAGTCGGGAAGACTTAAACTCTGTACTCCAAAGAAGATATATAGTGAAGCTTTTTTACTGGGCTAGGCCCCGTAATTTTTTCCCCTTATTTACGGGATTTTTTTACGTAAAAATCATGGAGTTTCTTATTCTCTTTTCAACTATCTATGTATGTGCTGAATTTCCCAATGAAATTAAGACGTGAAGTTTTATTCTACTGCTATAAATTTTCTCGCACGCAACACATATAAATATATTAAAATTTTATGATATATGTGTAATTTTTGTAGTATTTTAATGAAAAATTATCTTATAATATCACTACTAGAGTATCGTGTTTCTACAACCTTCATAATAATTGCAAAACATCTAATTCATTGTTGCAGTGCATAATTAGCGATTAGAAAGGTTGTAGCAATAATGATCCCTAAAAATATAGTCAAAATTTTATTTATTTATTTATTTATTTTGACCATGCAGGGCAACTCAGCAAGTCACAAATATGTGTACCCGTTGTAGCCTAAAAAAATAGTTAAATGTTTGTTAATTTGAGATCAATTTTTTTAAATTTTTACTTTTATGTTATTTTTAAAAATATATTTATTTAGCACATATTTTAAAATATTTTTTATTTTTATTTTAAAAATTCTCAAAATAATTTTTTAAAGTAATCATCATCACAAAATATATTTTATTTAGAATGAAAAAAGTAAACAAAATAAACTAAAAAAAATAAAATTATCCCAAATGACTTTAGCAACTAATTATAGTTACAAACCAATAACATTCATATCATTTACAACTCATTATTGGTCACAAATCACAAATAGTCTTATAATAGACAACTTACACTATATATATATTTTTTTCTAGTACATGTAAATAAATAAATTCATTGCATATTCAACAAATTTTCATATAACTACAAAATCATCCGATAAATATACACCTAAACAAATAACATTCAATTCATAAAAACTAAAATAAAACAATATCAATGACACAATAACAATTCAAACTAGTATTTTCAATAAACAAATTATCCAACTGTTTTTAAAAAGAAATCTTAATAGAATAAAAATAACTAATATTTTAATTAGAAATTTTTTGAATATATTAATTTAATTTTGAAATAAAATTTCAAGATAATATTTTAACTATGTTTTATTTCTAATCATTCGATCAAACTCAAAAAGTCAAAATTTAATTAATATTAGAGGTGGTCGATTCTTCAACAATTAGCTTAGTTCATCACTTCATCGATTCAATATATGACTTTATTCAAAGGATTGAACTGATGGAAGGATTGGTTTGCAGTTGAACTAGTAGGACTTGTCAGTTCAATTTAATTTTTTAAAATTAGGATCATATATGCAGCCATGCAAACACACACTTTGTAAGAATGCCTCCAAGAATTTCTTCCAAGTAAAGGTGAGCTGAACGTAATCCTCTTTTAAATTTTCACCATAGCTACATCTGAATCCTCCAAAGTCTAGACAACTCAAATAGTCCAAAGTATCCTCTCCCTCATGCTCAATCAAGACTCCACCTCAAAAATTCAAATCACATCATATAGTTGTATCCAACATAATAATATGTACTCAATATTACAAACAAAAAAAAAACTTTAAAAAAGATTTTATTTTGAGATTAATGCAATATTATTTATCTATATATTATATAGTAATATTTACATATATGTCAAACAATTCTAATATATTTATATATCAAACACTTAATGATATTTATATTTGTAATAGTTTATCTATTCATGAAAATATGTATTAACTTTTAAAAAGTTAAAAATAGTGATGTTTTTTATGTTATATTAAAGTTTCAAGTGCTACGTATGTAAATATCAAAATTTAGATGTTAAATATATAAATATATAAGGTTTTTATCGTATGCATGTAAATACCTCTATTATATATATATATATATATATATATGTTATAGCACATCTAAGAATTTTGAACTTCATTTCTATCAAAATTTTAGTTAAGATATATTGACATTTTTTTTTCCTCCCCACATTACTTAGCACATGACCATATCAATTACTAATGATTTAGATTCTTATAATTGCATATATTATAATACAATATAATATAATGGTATGTTTGAACCCTATAGACTTACTAACACAAATGCATAAACTACACTACATGAACTCTTGTAACAATTACTCTTTAAGCACCATAACCAATCTAAAATGAAAAGAATTGAGGGTGAATTCACAACTATTGGAGTAAATCATAATCTATCAACTAGGAGAGTAATAAATTGAGATATGCATATTTGTAATAATCATAATGACTCTATGTGAATATTGACCCAATAAAATGAACAAATATTTATAAGTAATTATGTCACAAATCAATATACTCACTAATGATAATAATAAATGAAATACAAGTAGTTTATTTAAAACAAGGTTAAAGGTTTCATAGAACTTTAGATTCAGATTATAATATATTATTGTGTCATGATTTTAAAAATTAGTTAAGAGTTATTCAAATATTCAAATGAGGTGTGTATAATAAATGAATAGATATTATTGAAATTATCGTATCATTTTGAAAACATAATCTCTAAATCAGTATGCTACTAGCTAATCATATGATATGAAGTAGGCAATCAAATGAAGATTAATTGAATATTAAAATTTAAATCTTAGAATTCAAGAAAATCCTAATTATATAAAATAATCAAACTACATAAATGCTCACTAGTTAATAAATTATATGATATGATCTAATTAAAACTTTAAAAAAAATGAAAATTTCTAGCTAAATATATTTGATATACATAAGTGATTTCTAAATAAAGAGTGGATCCATGATGAAGTTTCGGGTTCAGTTCACTTTAACTAGCTTGAGTCTTAGCAAGTAGTCATATAGAGTGGCTTAGGTGACTAGACCTATCAAGTCATTAAAAACTAAGTTTCTTAGTCGAGTAACTTGCAAACTACTGACTCGAAGGAAGGTATCAACTATTATTACTAAACATTTAAATAATTTAAAATTTAATGAAATTTATGATGGGATTCATTCATTAGCATAAAATCATCCTTAGTTTTGTGAATATTAAGCACAAACTTTAAGTTTTTTAAATAAAATCTCCCAAATTTGAAATAGAATTAAAAGATATCTAATTATCCTCAAATCTATTAAAATTGAATTAAAAAAAATTATAAATGTCAATCAAAATAATATAAAAACATAATCTATAATTTTTCTCAAATAGAGAAATGATGATAATAACATTATAATTTGTCTAATTTGAAGTTTTTATTTTACAAGTATAAGATCCTTGCAATTAGTAGGTTCTTGATCCTCGCTATCATTGAATATTTTACCATTGATGACTTATTGCTGACCTAAGTAACTGAAGAAATTTTTTAAAAAAAGAAGAGAAAAAAAAGGAAGATGAAGTAGTAGAAGATGAAGATTAAAAAGATATTACTTAGGTAACTATCAAAAATCTCTCCTTGAGTGCATACTCTAGACAAGTCCTCCTTCAAGCACAAAAGAGGAGATAATTTTTCATCTTTAAAAATTGTTTACACCCCCTCCATTATATCTATCAAAAACTAAAATTTTAGATTCAAGATTAGTTGACTTTTTGGCTCTTTAAAATAAATCTATTTTATTTATTCTTAAGGATCATTGATTGTATGATTGAAATCTTCCATTACTGTAAATGAAAGAAAAATTTAGAAATGTATTTAACACCATGCAACCTCATAAACTTAAATGTCATAGTAAGAAAGCTGTTAGGATTAAGTAGATGGTTTTAGGTGTTAAATAACACACTTTTAAGAATTAGCTAGAGATTTATGATGGCATAGAAACACAATATATTCATGTGATGAATTTTATCTTTGTGATCAAGGTTGAAGAGGAATTCACCTCATGTCTCAACATTTCTATCCTAAGTTTCATATTCAAATTGTGGAAGTTTAATTGTTTGTCCAAAATAATGCATGAATTTAACTTATTTATGAAGGTTGGAGCTTCATCTCTCACGTAAATAAAGCCAACATCAAACTCATGAGGAACCTCATAATAATCTTAAACATAGGTAAAATGGTGCAACCCTTGCATGATTAGTTATATAATTATTTTATGTGAAGAAGGAAATAAGGTTCTTGTTTATCACAAAATGGATAGTCAACTTAAATATTATTTGAGGTGGTAAACATCTACCCTTCTTGTATGTGTACATGGAGCATTTCCCTTGGGAATGTGTGCTTAGATTGGACATTTATTCAATATGTGTTACTTGAAAACAAATAATACATATTTCAAACATGTATATGTAAATCTAAAATGGCAACATTCAAAAGCAATAAAGTTTACACCAAAATATAAAATATATTGTTATGCAATTATTGCTTCAATCAAATATAAAGCAAGCTTTATTGATTGAATAATACAGTCAATAATAAGCTAAATCACAAACAAGATTTTGGATGAAGAATCCACACATCTAAATGCTATCAAGGATGTTATTTTTCATTTTAAATGGAATCACTTTTAAAGTGGAATTGGCTCAATTATTAGGCGAATGACTTGTTCCTTAGTTTCATGATTCGGCTCTCCATAGCCATCTCCGTATTGATAGAAGTATTGTGTTGTTCTTGGAAGATTTAACATAGATTTGTTGAAAGACTCCATAGTTTTTGAGCGTGTAGTGCACTCTAGATTCAACTTTTTCCAATAATTTTTTATTAAACTTCTAATATTATCTCGAGCAGTTGATTCTGAAATATTTTTTTGTTCTTTCATATAACATTGAATTGATTTTGAAACATCTCCTCTGCTGATCTCTACCGTAATAAAAATACAATATCATTCAATTGTGAATATGTAATTTATACAAAAAAAATAATATTAAATTTTTATATTTGTTTTAAAAATAAATATTCATAACTATTGTGGTTGTTCCCAAATCATCATATAGTCGAAGAAGCATACATGAATGATGAATAATATGTGGATAAAATTTCAAGATTTTAAGCGCTTCAGTGGTCAAATCATCACTTAAATAATATGATGTAATTAGTGGACAAATTCCTCCTATGGTTACCCATGCACTCTAAGTACAATAGTAACTTTGGTTAAAAAATTATACCAATAGGTCATCTTTATATAGTTCAAAATTTTTTGCTAATATATTGCTTGAATATAATTTTATAACTAAAATAAGTCAAATGAGAAGCATAAATATATTTTAAAACTTAAAAGAAATATATTTATTGAAATAAATGTTGTATTGCTCTCTTTAGGAATGGAAGAATATCCAACTCTTTTCAAGTAAGATTGAGGAGGCCATGTCATTCATTGTGTTGAATAGTGCCATCAAATATGTCTTCATGTAATGGAAGTTGTTGAGCTTTCCATCTAAGAATTCCAAGTTAATTAAATCATAATTTATTCTAGGACTATTTAAATATATAATTTGATTGTATTGAAGTCACTACATTAATATTGTTTATCAATATTTGATAACCATAGTTAACTATTACTACCATATGCATATCAAATTATTTCTTACGCTTAATTACTCTTCTATAGCATTTGTAATGATCTTTAGTTCGTTCAAGGTGCCATAAATATCATAAATGTCATGAAGTATTACTGTGAGACAAATAATCTTGGTAATTGTTTTCCTACTTTTCCAAAATTTAGGTTGAGGTGTAAAACCTAAAGCCCATAAATAGTTCTCCACAAGTCTATATCTTGCAAAATTAAGCTCTTCACAAGCAAGACCAAGATTTCTCCACCACCTAAGGATCAAATGCAATGGAAATCAATATTTCTTGAAATAAAAATTAGAAAATTTAGATATATATATATATATATATATATATATATATATATATATATATATATATATATATATATATATAAACATGAAAAAATTACCTAGACATTTCTTGAAGCTCCACCTTGTGGATTCTTTACACTATGTTAAAATCTAGTTTAGCCAAGTCAAGCAATATGGGATTAACATTCTCTTGTCTTTCATAAGCATTAATGAACCACCTCGTATGTAGTCTTGACATTCGCCAATGCAAAGGCATCTCAATCACATGTTCAATGTCTTGAACAAGTTGTGGACTTAATAAACATATTTCAACATTTCTTAAATACTCCATTGCAAACTTTCCTGCCTTATATAGCTCTTCCTCTCCTTCGATGATGAGGAAGGAAGCCTCATACAAACTAAGCATTCCTTTGACATGATGTTGACCATTAAGAGTGATACTTCCTCTCACTTTTGTAATGTAGGTAATCAAATCATCAACTCTTCCAATTGATTAAAGAAAAAACATTTTAGGAAAATTTGTGGAGATGGCATAAATTTAATATAGTATTCAAAGTTTACTAAGGCAATTGCTTTGTTCATTGTCATTTAAAGCATATTCTATGTAATAGCCAAACTATATTATAATAAAAAAAAAGGAAGATCATTTTCACTATTGGCATTTTAAATAAGATTATATTAGAACATAATCAAACATATTGCATTTGATAGCATGGTTATCTTAATAGTTTTAGCATATATAGGTAATATTTTATTTAGATTTATACCAATTTAAAATAAAAAAAATCCATCATAAATATTTCATTACTTGAAAGCATAAGGTCAATTTGAGGCTAGTTATATATAAGAATAAGAAAATTATATAAATTTTCACAAAGAGGATAAAATGAATATTTAGTTTTAAAGAAGATCATGGGATAAATTCAGTCTTGTAACCTCTATTTTGCCTTAAAAAATAAGGAGAATAAAACTTAAACTAAAACTCTTCAATTTGATTTACATTGAAAAAAAAACTCTAAAATAAAAGATTGATATGCATACTTATGTTGCAATATACCTTAGTAAAGTATTAGTAATACCATGTTCTCGTTGAAGCCTAAAGAGCAAGGTCAAGCCATGAAGATTGTTATTCTCTATCAAACAATATATATTTTTCATTGATGAACTAATAGAATCAACAAATTTTAATCTCTATATCAAAATGATAGTCCGGTCCGAGCTGGCAAATAGTATCCACAAGTTCAAGCTGTTCAATAAGGCCATCTTGTTGGCCAATTAAACTCCTTACTTTTGCCTTTAATTTTTCCCTCTAGTGTGTATACTTCTCTTCCTGCATTCATGCAATGATTGCTCATCACTTTGTGTTATATAAATATTTATGCTTATTAAAACTTCATTCCATTGTCTTCACTTTTATCCAAACAAAACTATAAATTTTGTAAGTAACAAGAAGTAGGATGATGAAATAACTAATTATGAAAACCAAACAACAAAACATTGTGCTTTCTAACTAATGAATCCACCTAAGAACATTATGCATATATGTATTGATTATGTAGCCAAATTAAATTATAATAGTTATTATTATTATTATTATTATTATTATTATTATTATTTCCATTACATGAGATATCAAATTAATAACTCCCATGGATTTTCATAACTAAGTCGAAGATCATCTATGCATCATACATTTGATTGAAACAAGTTATATGAGAGTAATTAAATTAATTTACTATAACTAAGTCAAATATCATCTATGCCATACATTTGATTTTCATAACTAAGTCAAGGGCTTAGTCAAAAGCTTTGCATTTAGATAATTTGGATCATGTACTAAATTAATTTAAAACCATTTTGGATCATAATATCAAATCCATTTCACTCATATAACTAAATCAAATATTTAAATACCAAATTTACATTAGATGTTATATGTATAAATATAAAATTTTAAGTTTCAATTATATGTAAATGCATAATTGTGGCACCAAATGAGAAGATCTATTCTAAGTGCAAATATAATAGATTTTTTTAATAATTACTGAAAATAATTTAAATGATATCCATCATTGGCAATCATTTGTATGTAGCTATCATCCCAATGCTTGGTTGATAATTCGTGAATGAGTAGAAGAAGAAAACGATGTCACACTAATTGAGAGGCACAACATGGGATGAAACTTGCCATTATTTGTTGAAGAAAGAGAAAAGATATTGAGAGAAAGAAGAGCTCATGAGTGGTCTTCTTGCTGAATAGAAGCAGAGAAAGGTCAAGATACAATGCCATATTGATATATGTATTCAAAGAATAATTCTGTAAAGACTTCATATCAAATGGGAAACCATTATGCCTATTTATATTGAACTTTCTATCATTTTATTAGTCTGTTGTGGAGATATTAAATTGAAACATAGTTTATGACCGGACTCAATAATATCATGTGATGCAATAAATACACAATTATTGTATATTGTTATGTATTGATGTAATATTAATTGCACATTAATACAAAGCATTTATATATATAGCAATATTATTAGCTGAGTGCCACATGAAACAATGTTATTGGAGTCTAGATGTAGAAGCTATATTCGGACTCCTTACATCATAAATTTTTTATATTGTGATAGTTGGCATTGGATACGAATTTTCATATAATAAAACTTTTCAAAGTATGGTTGAATCTTTTATTAAATATAAATTTCTGATTTATTTATTTATTTGTTATTCAAATATCAAAAAATCATGTATTAATCTAATTATCTTAAAGACATTAATTGCATTAGAAACACCAAAAAAAAAATTAATCTCAAAAGTCCCTTAACAATTCTTCTTTGTCTTTTGTAAAGTTTCTAAATGTCAAATTTATATATTTTTAAATCTTTTATTAGAGATTCAGAATTAAATGAGCTCCTATTTAACCAATCATCTTTTTTATTACATCATTATGCAATTGAAAAATGTTCACATACTTTGTCTTTTTTTCCCTTGTAAATTTATATATTTTTTCAGTTATAGGTATTAATTAATTTAATTATTAAAAACTTTAAAAGTTGTTAAAATCTTAAATTTAAATCACTTACATCATAATGAAATCTCATCTTCTCGAATAAAAAAATTATATTTTCAAAATAAAAGTTTAGGATCTTAAAACCAACATAATCTTCATTTATTTCACTATTTTTTAAATTAATATCAAAATTTAATTTAATTAAACTTTGGTGATATAATCATAATTGTTCTTGCCGAGTACCCTATATTAAAATAAATTTGATATCAAATTTAATTTTAAAGATTTCTATTTCACACCTTATGTGATGCTCATCAAACAGTGTAGCTTTTAGGTATCCTTTAATTCAACTTTAGCCTTTTGATATCTAATAATGTAATTTGTCTCAAATCTTTAAATTCTAAGTCACACAAGAAAAGCCTGAGGATAATGACACTAGAGTCTAGGGCAGGTCAAGGTAAACGCGTTAGTGGGAGACTTTGTATTTAAAGATCTTTCTACGCAATTTTCAGTATTTTTCTTAACCTTTCTCTTATTTTCTTGTGTGTAAGATTGAAGCGAGTGTTGTAGAGTGATTGAAATGTGGAGAGGCTCTAGATAAGTGCAATCTATATTATTTTCTTCAATTTTTGTTTTCATAGTGGATTTCCTGGTAGTGTGGTTCGATGATTTTTTATTCCAATTCTCGGGTTTTTTCACATTAAATCTGGTGCCTTTTATATGATTGTTTTTACTTTAGTTTCACTAGTTTCATATATGCTCTGAAACACTTGAACTAATTTTTCGTACGTACTCTGTGATCTCCCAATATAAAAGAGCAAAGTACTTTCATATATTACAAAAAAAATGTCATATCCAATCTTATTACATCAAAGTATCTGTGAAAGACTAAGAGATTCATGCAATTATTTAAAGAAACTAATTCTATATTTAAAATAAGCCCATGTCTCACTCAATTGTTTCAAAACTTATGCAAGCATTCAATGAAATGATTTCACTGCGAATGTTGCGAGGCGACCTTCAAATCAATAGCCTGAAAGCACATGCAGGTGCTTTAAGAAATGAATATATAATAATATGCATGTAATCTTAATAACTCGAATGAACCTTGACAAGATGCTCACTGTGTATTCTAATGTAGGATGTTGTGGTTCAATGTGAAACAAATCTAAATTCATTCATCGTATGCTTAATATGTGTAGTGCTCAATCATATGGTCTGAGAATGCTATACAGACTCAAACTAAAATCAATTTGAGCTTATTCTAACCACGAGAATTATGAAATTATTCTCGATGATCAACAACTATTTTCATAAAAAATATCATACCTCTTTTTTGAAAGCTAAACTTAGATCTATCAACTATGCATATTCTTGAGCAAATCATTCTATCTACACATTAGCAATCATTAGTCTGATCCTCCTCATAAGGATTGGAGTTGACAGGACTAACCTCAACGCTAAATGATTGCTCTTAACTAAATATTCTATTTTAAATTTCCATACTATTAATGATATTACAAAGAAACTTCATATTCAAAATTTAAACATTGAATCAAGTTGGGAATATAATTATGAATCCATAGACCTAATCCTCTATTGGCAAACAGGCAGAGTTGATAAGATGTAAACTCTGATAATGACTATATTGAATGAAGATTTCAACCGTAGGAGATTCTACAATCGATATTTTTTTAAAATTTTAGATTAAATTAGTCTAAATCAAATATCAATATAGATGCAAAATTTGATTAATTATTAAGCTCAAAAGTATCAAAATGAGATTTATCAGTTAATAATTGAAAATAAAATTTATTCAATCCATCTTCTGTAACTTCTTATCGGAGATGACAAATTAAAAAAACTCTAGCTCATAAAGAAGTTAATGTCAAGTCAAGTGTATAACTATATTCGCTTTCAAATAATATCACACGAGTAAGGGCATGACCCGTGACCTTTGTCTGTATGGTTTGGTTAATAGGCTCCACATATTAAATAGGTATGACCAGAGTCATATATCTTGATAACTTAGCTCTTCAATGGTCACACTATATTACAGTTACAACTATAGCCCGTATATTACCCAATAGTTCTGCCTCTTGAGTTGTGAATCATAGAGTACATCTTGATCGGGTAAAAAGCCCTATATTAGCTAAGATGAACTTAAAATTGCATCCATAGACAAATATAAACCCAAGTCTATAATATCTCCTTAGATGAAGCAAACCATATATGCTGATAATAATCCTTCAATCATTGGGTTTAGCTCCTAACATTGCTTCGTTCAGTTACGTATTGCTAAACCATAGAATATTGATCGGACGCATCATCATTTCCCCCACTATTCGCTTTAAGTTAAAGATAGTGAATTGCATAACTCCAAATTAAAAATTCTGCTTGTTGCTATTATATGCTAAGCAATTAGCAATCTAACAATTATGCTTAATCAAAAATTCTCTCTCAACATTAATAAGAGTAATTAACTGTAGGTGCTTGCGCATATAGAAAACTTTGAACCATATCTAATGTTCTCACAAAATAAGGGCGAAATTTTTAAGTGGTGCCTTATCTACAATCCATCTATCTTCAAAAAATTTGATCGATAAATTATAAACTCTTTTCATCGAGGGGTCAAACGTGAGTTTTAGATCCCATAGTTGTCGGATCAAGTTCGGATGAGTTGGCAATTACCATAAAACTTGTTGAGAAATCATGAGATGAAACCTTTTTAATACTTTGTGTCAATGTTAGGGCATTTCCTGGAAGCAATATGATGTATTGCCTGAATAAAGTGAAAAGTGTGCAAGGGCCTCTACAATGATGCTAGGGTGTAATATTAAATAAGCAAGGATTCCCACATTATGGATGGATGTGAGCAAATAAACTAGCCCATGAAACTAGAATTAGCATATGAACATAAAAATAGAAAAACACTCTTAGGAAAATGAATGGAATTAATAAATATTATGATTCATAAAAATATATATATCTTATGTATTCAAGAAACTAAATAAGTTGAGGGTAAGACAATAAAGATTGATAGTTTAAATTTTATACTTTAGTATTTGCATAGAAGTCATGCTTAAAATGATGTTGGTGTAATTATATATAAGAGTTTGAAGGACAATATTGCATAAATTTAAAGAATTACATATATAATTATAGCTTTAAAGATTATTGTTATTGCTAATATTATTAATATTATAAGTGCTTATACACCTCAAGAAAGTTTGGATGTATACTCAAAAGAAAAATTTAGTAATGACCTAGAAGAATTAATAGATATAATATTTCTTAAAAAAGTGTATTTATTGGAGAAAATTTAAATGGACATATTGGTAGAGTAGTATAAAATCTTAAAAACATTCATGATGGTTATAGCTATGGTTAAGAAATGTAGAGGCATATCTAAAAATACTTAGAAAGTATAAAAAGGACCTTAATTTATTAGGATTTAATGAGAATATGACAATTAATAGGACACACTAGAGAAAAAGAATTCATATAGGGAACTTTATGTAGTGGGATTAAGGCTTATTGTTATTATAGTTGTATTCATGGTGGCTATAAATGGGTAATGACGAAGAAGGTTGAATTATATTGAATTTATTATATGATTTTGTAATTGTTAATACTTTATTTAAGAAAAGATATGAGCATATTATCACTTATAAGAATGGACTAGTAAAGAAAGATTGCTTATTTTCTTATTAAAAAAATGAATCATTTATATTGTAAAATTATAATGTCATTCTGGAAGAAAAGTTAAGCACTCAATATCGACGACTAGTTTTGAATTTTAAGATGAAGGGTTGGAAGATGAAAAATAAATCGAAGTACTGCCTTAGGATCAAATGGAGGTATTTAAAGAACAGTAATAAAAATACTTTTAAGAATAAGATACAAGATCTTAAGATTTGGTGTGCTCATGAGTAAGCTAATATTATCTAAGAAAAAGTAACAAATAAGAATAAACTAGTTGTAAAAATTATGCTTCAAAAATCAAAAGAAAAAATTCTTATTAACAAAAATAATTGGTATTAGAGTCAAAATTTGTAAAAAAATATTAAAAAAAATATTATAAAAATTAGTTTAAATATAAAATCTTAAAGAATTAAAACAAGAAATAGAGTGGCTCATAAAAATTCTAAAAAAAAAATAATATGTGATACAAAGAATTCAACATTTTGTAATTTCTATAATAAATTATATAATAAAAAGGGCCTAAGTTGTATATAAGATAAGCAAAGATTTAGTTGAAGTGAAATGCATTAATAATAAAGATCATAAAATACATTCTTTAAAATAGAATATTCAATATATGTGGATGAGTTATTTTGATAAATTTTTTAACAAAAGTTGTGAGCATATAATTGACTTTAGAGATCTTAGTACCCCTAAATTTTATATATATATTTGTTTTTATCGTTGTATTAGTAAACTGAAGTTGAAGAGGCTTTAAAGATAATGAGATGTGGTAAAGTATTGGGCTTGATGATATTTCAATAGAAGTGTGAAAATGCTTGGGAGATCAAAAATTTTCTTAGAATACAAATATTTTTAATATAATTTTAAAGACTAAAAAAGATATCATATGAGTGGATAAAGAGTTTATTAATTCCTATTTTTAAGGATAAAGATGATGTACAAGAGTGTAAAATTATAGAGGAATTAAATTAATGTGTCATACATTAAAATATATGAGAAAGTAATTGAGTATAGATTATGATGTTATACAAAAATTTCTCAATGCCAATTTAGATTTATGTCAGATAAGTCTACCATGGATGTTATTCATTTATTGAGATGTTTGATGGAGAAGTATAGAGACAACAAAGATGATATACATATGATTTTTACTGATTAAGAGAAAGCATATGATAAAGTTCTAAAAGAAGTGCTTTTGAGAATTCTAAAAAAGAGAGATAATATTATTCATATTCAAGTTATTAAGGATATGTATACTAGAGATGCCACTTGTATTCAAACACAGAGGTTTGACCAAGTATTTTACTATTTTGATTCAATTACATCAAGTATCAGCTTTAAGCCCATTTATTTTTTACTTTAGTTATGAATGTTTTTACCAGACATTTAGAAGAGGATGTACCTTGGTGTATGCTTTTTACTAATGATATGTTTCTTGTTGATACGACTAGAGGTGTTCAAGAAAAACTTGAATTATGGAGGCCAACTTTAGCGTATTAAGGCTTTCATTTGAGTAAATCTAAAATCGAATACATAGAGTGTAATTTTAGTTGTAGAGGATCTAGTGGCGGATTAGTGATAATAGGTGATCAAGTCATTAAAAAGAGTGAATATTTTATATATCTTAGGTCTATTGTTTAAAGTGATGGTGATATAAATGGGGATGTTATTAGTAGAATTCAAGTTGGATGGTTGAAGTCGAGGATTGCAGCGGGCTTGTTGTGTGATAGGAAAGTATCGATTAAATAAAAGAAAAAAATTATAAGATAGTGGTGAGACCTGCAATGCTTTATGGTGCAACATATTGGCCAGTAAAAGAGAAGCAAAAAAGTTAGGTGTTCTGGAAATGAAGATGCTCAGGTAGATGAGTGGCTTTACACTTAGAGACAAATTGAGTAACAAATATATACGTGATAAGGTTGGAGTAGCTCTAGTGGTAAATAAGATTAGAGAGAATCACCTTAGATGATTTAGTCACATAAAATGACAACTGTCTGATGACCTAATTAGGAGAGTAGATGTATTAGATTCAGCCTATATTAAGAAAGGTAGAGGTAGACCTAAAAAGCTTGGTTAGAAAGTATAAAAAATGACATTAATTTATTAAAATTAAACAAGAATATGACACTTAATAGGACACATTGGAGAAAAATGATTCATATAGCCGACTCCATATAGTGGGATATAGGCTTCTTGTTGTTGTTGTTGTATATTTATGAAGAGATTAAGAGGGAGTTGGGTTGGAAGTCACGAGGGTATGACTACTCAACTCTTTAAAAAGCTTAAGATGTGAGGAATAAGTAGATTTTAGTGAGGCGAGTTAAGAAGATGTCAAATTATTAAATTGAATGTATTATAGATAATTTAAGTATTATGCAAATAACTCGGTGTATGAATGTGGGGATTGAATGAGAAACTCTAAATTAATAAAGGGAAAATAAAAGAAGAAAATAGAAGAAAACTTGAGAAAATACAAAAGAAAAAAAAAACAAGAACCACTCTCTAAACAGAGTCATTCTAGATCACCAAATCAAGGAACAATGTACTGTCATCAAGTAATCAACTAAAATATCATGATAATTTCTTCAAAAACTGATTTCATTTCATCAAAGATATATTTCATTCTAGAATTATTGACATTTATAAACAATACAAAACATGGATTATTCAAAATATTACAAAAATGAAAAAGATAGCAAAACACTATATTTATATTTGCGACAAGGCTCTTAAAATGATAGCCAAATAAGCAATTAACTTTGACTCTGATGGATGAGTCATCAAGGTGAAGTGACAATGACATGGCAACATTTAACTCTTCCCTTGGACTAAAATTTAGCTCACATGACACTTAACATTTTAAATGATTTTACACCACTGGTATTTCTACAAAACTCAATAAAATTATATTCTTAAAAATACAAAGTGCAAAAATAAAAGTAATGTACAATAATATTATAAAATTGAGCCTTATAAAAATTGATAATGTTATTAATTGGAGAAGATTAAACATCAAACCTTAGAATTTTTTCCCATTTTCATAAACATCCACAAATCTATCATTCTTGTACTACATCATGAGGTGGTAGAGCCATCATCTCTAACTCCTCTCATAAACTAAATTTGACTTTTGGAAACTAAATTTACTTTTTACTACGGAATAAATATTAGAAAGAGAAGGAAAACAATAGAATATCTACCAGGAAAAAAAGAACTTACATTTCATTCAAGTGAAGGAGCCACGAAAAAGGAAATTTCTTTCTTCAATCAGAAGTGTAGCATCTATCTATATGGGTAAGCTGTCACATATTCCGTGCCTTCAACATTAACATTTGAGCTCTTGACTTTCCAGCATCCATTTTCTTCCTTCCAAGTGATTCCGAAAAGACATGAATGGCTCCTAGGAATAAAACCTTTTGTATCATTTCCTCATAAAATATGCATGAGTTTCACCTTCCCGTCCAACAAAGTCCACGCACAAGCGTGTATGTTCAGATCTAGGCGATATCCCTTTAAACATATGACCCAAGAAATCTGAAGGATCCTCATCCATTTTTTCTTTACATGACAACTTAAGTATGGGAGTATATGTCTTGATATCAGGCTTGCATGAGGTTTCCTCCATTTTCATAAGTAGTTTCAAAGCATGCTCCTAGAATGATAGCAGGAGAAATTAAGGTGTTGAATGTTGTCACATTTGGAGATTTCTCTTTCATGCATCTCCTCATATACATTATAGGCTTCTCTTAATTGACTGCTAGCCAATATGTAAATTAAAGAGTTGTAGGCTGAAGCATCAGCAAACAACCATCACTCTCCCGTGAGTACATATTATTATAGGGTTGTACTCACCTCATTAGGAGTACTATTTGTAAGCTATTTTGTATTTAGTGGATTCTAGGGGTGACTAGGCATGGACGTGCCAATTTTGGGTTTGGTACTACATAAAATTGTGTGTATTGTCTCTCTTTACTTCTTGTACTTTTATTTTCATTAAGAATTGTATCTTATCATTATAAAATCAAAATTAATTTTATACTAAAACTTAAAATTTAATATTTAACTTTTAAAATTTTAATATCACCCATTCACTCTGGTGCTGACTCACAATTGATATCAGAGCCTAGGCTCTTTTATTGGCTTAACATCTGAGAGTAGATCTTTTCACTATGGCACAAGGTTTCCCAAAGGGTTCAATACCAGAGGGACAATCCACTCATAGACCTCAACTTTTAGATAGTGTATCATTTGATGATTGAAAAAAATAGAATTAGTACATTTTTAATAGGTCAAGATGCACTCATGTGATATATGTTGACACATCAATATCATACACCCACAGTAGAAGTAAATGGCATTAAAGTAGAAAAACCTTTTGAGGAATGGACTATAATTGAAAGATAACTTAATAGATTAAATGCTAGGGCTTGTAATACTTTACATTGTGGTTTATGACCTGATGATTACATGAAAATTTCTATGTTAAGTACAACAAAAGAAATATAGGATAAACTCATTATAACTTATGAAGGAACTAGCGAAGTTACAGATGCTCACATAAACAGACTTGTTCATGAATATGAGTGATTTTATATATCTCCTTCTGAATCTATTTCTGATATATATGCTAGATTCATGAAAATAATTAATATATTACATTCTCCTGGAAAATCATATAGGAATCAAGACTTAGTCTATAACATTGTTAGATGTCTTCCAAAAGAATGGGAAGCTAAAGTAACAGCTATTAGTGAAGCTAAGGATTTATCTACTTATCCACTTGATCAGCTTCTGGGTTCTTTGATAGCACATGAACATGTTATTGCTCAAAGGGATAAGATGGATAACTCAGCAAAAAGGGACAAGGGGAAATGAAAAGCCATTGCATTACAAGTTGATGATAGTGATGAGCATAACACCTCAAGCTCGGATGGTGATAGTGATGAGGTGGTTATGCTATCCAAAAGGCTTGGAAACTTGCTAAGGAAGAAGAATCAAAGGTATAAAAAAAAAATCTAAAAACTATAAATTTCAAACTAAGAAATTTCTTGCACATGAAGGGATCATTTACTACCATTGTAAAAAGCCTGGACACATAAGAGGTGATTGTCCAGAACTTGTTGAATCAATGAAGAAAGAGATTGATGTGGAAAGAAGAAAAAATATGAAGGAGAAAAAGTACCATAAGAAGAAGAAGAAGGATTTATGGGCCAATCTATATTCAAATGAATCAAGTACTTGCTCATTCGATGAAGAGGTCAACATATGTCTTATGGCAGATGGAGAATCTTACTTCGATCCTCAAGTGGTATGTAATGATATATCTTATGATAAAGTAGATGATGCTTTTAATGATTTAGTTAGTGAATATAAAAAATTAAAAAGAAAATACAAAACCTTAGAATAAGAACATAAAAATTTAGATATACATTTTTGTGATTTAAAAAATGAATGTGATAATTTAAAAAGTAAAAATAATTCTTTATTAAATTGTTCCTTACTTGTATGTAAATGTGAAAGAGAGAATATCTTGTTAAAAGCAAGATTAGATTTATGTTTGAAATCACAAGTTCATTATAATGCTTCATCAAGTAAAACATTTAACAAAAATTATTCACATCATACACATCCCACTCATATACCTTATAATTATCATGCTAAGCTATATGCAAACACTAATGTTTGGTGCAACTATTGTGATAGAAAAGGGCATATTTCATTTGATTGATATGCACATAAATTACAAAACACTAAAAATCATCATATGTATGGGGTTCTAAAAGGTACAAGCACTATACAAACCACACGTGCTAGATATCTTGCTTTAAATTTAGAATGTTGACCCAAACATGATTGGGTTCCAAAAGTTAACATGTGATTTTCTTTTGTAGGAATTCCTTCAAAGCAAAATCAAAGAAGGCATGTGGTACTTGGACAGCGGATGTTCAAGACATATGAAGACAGATAAAGATAAATTCACAACTTTAAAATCAAGTGATGGAGGATTTGTTACATATGGAGATAATGCAAAGGGAAAGATCATTGGCATTGGTTCTATTTATAAGAATTCTATCACTTTAGATAAAGTTTTTCTAGTAGAAGGATTAAAACATAATTTAATTTCTATTAGTCAATAATGTGATGCATGTTTGAATGTAGTATTTCTTGCATCATATTGTATTATAAAAAAATAATGAAAATGTTTTGTTAGTAGGACAAAGACATAAAAATATTTATATCATTGATTTAGATAGCTTTCATGATATTTGAATTTACTTTGTTTTAAAAGCACTCATGATGATATGTGGTTATGGCATAGGAGACTATGTCATATTAACATTATCACACTAAATAAAATTGTTAAACTTGATTTAGTAGTTAGATTGTCTAAATTAAATTTTCATTCAAACCATGTTTGTGATGCATGTATTCATGGTAAGCATTCTAGAAGCTTATTTAAAAGTAAAAAAATATTGTTTCTACTTCTAAACCTCTAGAATTATTGCACATGGATTTATTTGGTCCAATTAGCACCACTAGCTTAGGTGGAAAAAAATTATGGTTTTGTGATTGTTGATGATTTCTCTAGATATACTTGGGTTTTGTTTGCAAATTACAAGGATGATGTTTTTGGTGAGTTTAGAAAGTTTTCTTAATATATTCAAAGAGAACAAGACCTTTTGATTAATAGTGTTCAAACTGATCATGGTGGCAAATTTGAAAATAAATTATTTGAGGATTATTATGATGAACATGGGATAAGACATAATTTTTCTACACCTAGAACTCCCCAAAAAAATAGAGTAGTAGAGAGAAAAAATAAAATTTTAATTGAATTAAGTAGATCTATGCTTGATGAGTATAAATTGTCAAAATATTTTTGGGTAGAAGCAGTAAATATTGCATGTTATGTGATGAACAGGATCTATTTTAGACCAATTTTGAAGAAGGCACCCTACGAATTATTTTTTGGAAAGAAGCCTAAGATTGAACACTTTCTTGTATTTGGATGTAAATGCTTTATTTTGAATAATGGAAAAGAACATTTAGCTAAGTTTGATTGTAAATTAGATGATGGTATTTTCTTAGGATACTCTCTTCCTAGTAGAGCTTGTAGAGTTTTCAATAAGAGAAAAATGATTGTAGAAGAATCAATACATGTTATTTTTGATGAAAATTTAATTAATTCCATTAGAAATGAAGTGATTGATGAAGAGATTGATAATTTTAAGAAAATATCTTAAGAAGATAATGTGGATGATTCATTGCCTAAAGAATGAAAATATAATAAAAATCATCCAAAGGAACTAATTATAGGAGATCCTTCAAAAGGAGTTATGACTAGAAGACATAGTAGAGAGGTTGTAGATCATTTAGCATTTTTATGTGAGGTTGAATCTAAAAATTTAGAAGAAGGTTTATAAGAAATGATGTTTGGGAATTAGTCCCAAAACCCCAAAATAAAAATATCATTAGAACAAAATGGGTCTTTAAGAATAAGCTAGATGATTTAGGTTGTATTGTTAGAAATAAAGCTAAGTTAGTTGCACAAGGGTACACACAAGTTGAAGGCATAGATTTTGAAGAATCTTTTGCACCCCTAGCAAGACTAGAAGCTATTAGGTTACTCATTCCTTATGCTTATTTTAGGGATTTTAAACTTTTTCAAATGGATGTCAAGAGTGCATTTTTAAATGGATTTATTGACCAAAATGTATTTGTAGAGAAGCCACCTGGATTTGAGAGTCTTGATTGTCCAAATCATGTGTATAAATTAAAGAAAGCCTTATATGATTTAAAATAAGCTCCTCGTGCTTGGTATGATAGGCCAAGTAATTTTTTGATAAATCATGGATTTAGAAAGGGTAGAGTAGATACCAACTTATTCCTTAAGAGCACAGATGATGATTTGATTGTGGTACAAGTGTATGTAGATGATATATTATTTGGAAGTACAAATGAATCTTTGTGTCATGAGTTCTCATCTTTGATGTCTAAAGAGTTTGAAATGAGTATGATGGGAGAACTTAATTTTTTTATTAGGACTTCAAGTGAAGCAACAAAAAAAATGGCACATTCATCTATCAAACCAAGTACACAAATGAATTGCTTGCGAGGATTGACTTGAAAAAAAAAAATTTTAATCTAGTAAACCTCTTGAGCCCATCTACAAAATTAGATTTAGATGAATTAGGAAAATATGTTGATCAAAAACTTTATAGGAGTATGAAGGTTCACTTTTATACCATAGGAGATAAAATATGCTGCTAGTAGGCCTGATATTAATATTTTATGTGTTCAAGAAACTAAATGGGTTGGGGAGAAGGCAAAGGAGATTGATAGTTTAGGTTTTAAACTTTGGTATTCCAGTAAAAGTCAAACTAGAAATGGTGTAGGTGTGATTATAGATAAAAGTTTGAAGGATAATGTTATAAATATTAATAAATGTGGAGATAGAATTATTGATTTAAAGATTATTGTTGATACTAAGATTATCAATGTTATAAGTGTCTATGCTCCTCAAGTAGGTTTGGAGGTAAGTGCAAAAAAAATTGAATGAATTAGAGGGATTAATACAAAAGATACCTCTTGAAGAAAAAGTATTTATTGGAGGAGATTTAAATGGCCATGTTGGTAGAGTGGTAGAAGATTTTAAAATATTCATGGTGGTTATAAATTTAGAGTGACTAATGAAGAAGGTAGGACTATATTAGATTTTGCTTTAGCTTATGATTTTGTAGTTGCTAACACTTTATTTAAGAAAAGAGATGAACATATTATTACTTATAAAATGGATCTAGTAAAACACGATTGATTATTTTTGATAAGAAAAATAGATCGTTTAGATTGTAAAATTGTAAGGTCATTCCAAGTGAAAATCTAAGTACCCAACATCGATTGTTAGTTTTAGATTTTAAGATGAAAGGTTGTAAGAGAAAAAATAAACCAAATTATTATCTTAGAATTAGATGGGAACACTTAAAGAACACAAATAAAAATATTTTTAAGAGCAAGCTACAAGAGATTAGAATTTGGGATGTTCATGAGGAAGCTAACATTATGTGGGAAAAAATAGCAAGTGACATTAAGCAAGTTGCTAAATATATGCTTGGAGAATCAAAATGAAAAGCTTCTTTTAATAAGAATAGTTGGTGGTGGAGTCAGAGTGTGCAAGAAAAGATAAAAAATAAGAAGTATTGTTATAAAACTTGGTTTCGATGTAAAAACTCGGAGCATTGGAAAAGATATAAAGTGGCATGTAAAGATTCTAAGAAAGCAGTATATGATGCAAAAATTTAGCTTTTAGTGATTTATACAATAGATTAGATACCAAAGAAGGTGAAAGATGTATGTATAAGTCAGCCAACCAAAGAGATTGGAGAAGTAAAGACATAGTTCAAGTGAGGTATTAAGGATGACAATAATAAAATACTTTTTTTAGAAAATGATATTGAAAATAGGTGGTGGAGGTAATTTGATAAACTTTTCAATGAAGGATCTAAAAGTATGATTGATTTTAGCAACCTTAATATCCTAAACAAAAATAGAGAATTTCATTTTTATCGTCGTATTAGTAAATCTGAAGTTAGTGAAGCTTTAAAGAAAATGAAATGTGAAAAAATAGTAGAACCGGATAATATTCCAATAGAAGTGTGGAAATGTTTAGGAGATCAAGGAATTTATTGGCTTACAAATCTTTTTAATGTCATTTTAAAGACTAAAAAAATGTCAGATGAGTGGAGAAAGAGTTTGTTGGTTCCTATATTTAAGAATAAAGGTGATGCACAAGAGTGTGCAAATTATAGAGGAGTTAAGTTAATGTGCCATACATTAAAATTATGGGAGAGAGTAATTGAGCATAGGTTACGATGTGATATAGAAGTTTCTCACAATCAGTTTGATTTCATGCCAGGTAGATCTACTATGGATGCTATTTTTTAAGGGGTTTGATGGAGAAGCATAGAAAGTAAGGAGGATCTACATATGATATTTATTGATCTAGAGAAAGCTTATGATAAAGTTTCAAGAGATGTTCTTTGGAGAGTTCTAGAAACGAAAGGAGTTAATATTGGTTATATTCAAGTCATTAAGGATATGTATACTAGAGTTGTTACTTGTGTCCAAACACAAGGAGGATTGACAAAATATTTTCCTATTTACATCAAGGATCAGCTTTAAGTCCTTATCTTTTTACTTTAGTTATGGATGTTCTTACTAGGAATTTATAAGAAGATGTACCTTGGTGTATGCTTTTTGTTGATGACATTCTTCTTGTTGATAAGACTAGAGATGGAGTCCAATAGAAACTTGAATTATGGAGGTCAACTCTAGAGTCTAAAGGTTTTCATTTAAGTAGATCTAAAATTGAATATATGGAGTGTAATTTTAGTTGTAGAAGTTCTAGTGATAGTGTTGTGACATTAGGTGAACAAGTCATTAATAAGAGTGAGCGTTTCATATATTTAGGCTCTATTGTTCAAAATGATGGTGAAATAGATGGAGATGTTATTAGTAGAATTCAAGTTGGATTGTTAAAGTGGAGGAATGCATCTGGCCTATTATGTGATAGAAAAGTTCCACTTAAACTTAAGGAAAAAATTTATAAGATGGTGGTAAGACCTGCAATGACTTATGGTGTAGAATGTTGGCCAATAAAAGAGAAGCATAAGACTAAGTTAAGTGTTCTTGAGATGAGGATGCTTAGGTGGATGAGTGGCTTTACTCTTAGAGATAGAATGCAAAATGAGTATATTTGGGAAAAAGTTGGAGTAGCTCTAGTGGTAGATAAGATTAGGGAGAGTCGCATTGGATGGTTTGGCCACATAAAGCGTCGGCCATCCGCTGACCCGATTAGGAGAGTAGATGCATTAGATTTGCCTTATGGTAAGAAAGGTAGAGGTAGACATTAAAAGACTTGGTTAAGATGTATAAAAAATGATCTTAGTATACTTGATTTAAATGAGAATTTGACACATAATAGGACACAATGGAGACGAAGGATTCATATAGCCGACCCCACCTAGTGGGAGTAAGGCTTGTTGTTGTTGTTGTTATTGTTGTTATGATTTTGTAATTGCTAATACTTTATTTAAGAAAATATATGAGCATATTATCACTTATAAGAATGGACCTTGTAAAACACAAATTGCTTATTTTCTTATAATTTATATTGTAAAAATTATAATGTCATTCTGGATGAAAAGTTAAGCAGTCAATATCAACGACTAGTTTTGAATTTTAAGATGAAGGGTTGGAAGATGGAAAATAAATCGAAGCATTGCCTTAGGATCAAATGGAGGTATTTAAAGAACGGTAATAAAAATACTTTAAGAATAAGCTACAAGATCTTAAGATTTGGAGTGCTCATGAGTAGGCTAATATTATGTGAGAAAAAATAACAAATAAGAATAAACTAGTTGTAAAAATTATGCATCAAAAATTAAAAGAAAAAATTCTTATTAACAAAAACATTTGGTATTAGAGTCAAAATTTGTAAAAAAAATATTAAAAATAAAAAATTTATTATAAAAATTTGTTTAAATATAAAAGCTTAAAGAATTAAAAAATAAATAGAGTGGCTCATAGAAATTCTAAAAAAATAATATATGATACAAAAATTTCAACATTTAGTCATTTATATAATAAATTATATAATAAAGAGGGCCTAAGTTGTATATAAGGTAAGCAAAGATTTAGTTAAAGTGAAATACATTAAAAATAAAGATCATAAAATACTTTTTTAAAAGAGAATATTCAATATATGTGGATGAGATAATTTGATAAACTTTTCAACAAAGAGAGCATATAATATATATATATATATATATATATATATATATATATATATATATATATATATATATATATATATATATATATATATATATATATATATATAGTAAACAGAAGTTGAAGAGGCTTTAAAGATAATGAGATGTGGTGAAGTATTGGGCTTGATGATATTCCAATGAAGTGTGAAAATGCTTGGGAGATAGAAAAATTTCTTAAAATACAAATATTTTTAATATAATTTTAAAGACTAAAAAGATATCATATGAGTGGATAAAGAGTTTATTAATTCCTATTTTTATGGATAAAGATGATGTACAAGAGTGTGTAAAATTATAGAGGAATTAAATTAATGTGTCATACATTAAAATATAAGAAAGTAATTGAGCATAGATTATGATGTTATACAAAAAAATTCTCAATGCCAATTTAGATTTATGTCGGATAAGTCTACCATAGATGTTATTCATTTATTGAGAGGTTTGATGGAGAAGTATAGAGACAACAAAGATGATATACATATGATTTTTTTTCGATTAAGAGAATGCATATGATAAAGTTCTAAAGAAGTGCTTTTGGAGAATTCTAAAAAAGAGAGATAATATTATTTATATTCAAGTTATTAAGGACATGTATACTAGAGATGCCACTTGTATTCAAACACAGAGGTTTGACCAAGTATTTTACTATTTTGATTCGATTACATCAAGTATCAGCTTTAAGCCCATATATTTTCATTGTAGTTATGAATGTTTTTACTAGACATTTACAAGAGGATGCACATTGGTGTATGCTTTTTACTGATGATATGTTTCTTGTTGATACGACTAGAGAAGGTGTTCTAGAAAAACTTGAATTATGGAGGTCAACCTTAGCTTATTAAGGCTTTCACTTGAGTAAATCTAAAATCGAATACATGGAGTGTAATTTTAGTTGTAGAGGATCTAGTGGCTGATTAGTGATAATGGGTGGTCAAGTCATTAAAGAGAGTGAATATTTTAGATATCTTAGGTCTATTGTTTAAAGTGATGGCAATATAAATGGGGATGTTATTAGTAGAATTCAAGTTGGATGGTTGAAGTCGAGGAATGTTGCGGGCTTGTTGTGTGATAGGAAAGTATCGATTAGACAAAAGAAAAAAAATTTATAAGATAGTGGTGAGACCTGCAATGCTTTATGAAAATTTTATTGGCAAAAGAGAAGCAAAAAAGTTAGGTGTTCTGGAGATGAAGATGCTCAGGTAGATGAGTGGCTTTACACTTAGAGACAAAATGAGTAACAAATATATACGTGATAAGGTTGGAGTAGCTCTAGTGGCAGATAAGATTAGAGAGAATCACCTTTGATGATTTGGTCTCATAAAATGACGACCGTCTGATGACCTAGTTAGGAGTGTAGATGTATTAGATTTGTCCTATATTAAGAAAGGTAGATATAGACCTAAAAAGGCTTGGTTAGAAAGTATAAAAATGACATTAATTTATTAAAATTAAACAAGAATATGACACTTAATAGGACACATTGGAGAAAAATGATTCATATAGCCAACTCCATATAGTGGGATATAGGCTTCTTATTGTTGTTGTTGTCTATTTTATGAAGAGATTAAGAGGGAGTTGGGATGGGAGTCACGAGGGTATGAGTACTCAACTCTTCGAAAAGCTTAAGATGTGAGGAATAAGTATTTTGAGTTGCTTAAAGTGGTTATTTGTAGGTATTAGTGAGGCGAGTTAAGAAGACGTCAAATGATTAAATTTGGATGGATTATAGATGGTTTAAGTATTATGCAAATAAGTAGGTGTATGAATGTGGGGATTGAATGAGAAACACTAAATTAATAAAGGGAAAAATAAAAGAATAAAATACAAGAAAACTTGGATGATGCAAAAAAAAAAACAACCACTCTCTAAATAGAGTCATTCTAGATCACCAAATCAAGGAACAATGTACTGTCATCAAGCAATCAACAAAAATATGATGATAATTTCTTCAAAACTGATTTCATTTCATCAAAGATATATTTCATTCTAGGATTATTGACATTTATAAACATTACAAAACATGGATTATTCAAAATATTACAAAATGAAAAGATAGCAAAACACTATATTTATATTTGCTACGAGGCTCTTAAAATGATAGCCAAATAAGCAATTAACTTTGACTCAAGGATGAGTCATCAAGGTGAAGTGACAATGACATGGCAACATTTAACTCTTCACTTGGACTAAAATTTAGCTCACATGACACTTAACATTTTAAATGATTTTTCACCACTGGTATTTCTACAAAACTCAATAAAATTATATTCTTAAAAATACAAAGTGCAATAAAAGTAATGTACAATAAATTTATTTAATTGAGCCTTATAAAAATTGATAATGTTATTAATTGGAGAAGATTAAACATCAAACCTTAGAATTTTTTCCCATTTTCATAAACATCCACAAATCTATCATTCTTGTCATCATGAGGTAGGTAAGAGCACGTGCCATCATCTCCCTAACTCCTCTCATAAACTAAATTTGACTTTTGGAAACTTAATTTACTTTTTACTGCGGAATAAATATTAAAAAGAGAAGGAAAACAATAGAATATCTACCAGGAAAAAAAGAACTTATATTTCATGCAAGTGAAGGAGCCAAAAGGCAATTTCTTTCTTCAGTCAGAAGCATAGCATCTATCTATATGGGTAAGCTGTCACATATTCCGTGCCTTCAACATTAACATTTGAACTCTTGACTTTGCAGCATCCATATTCTTCCTTCCAAGTGATTCCAACAACACCACATCAAAACTTGAATGGCTCCTAGGAATAAAACCTTTTTGTATCATTTCCTCATAAAATATGCATGCGAGTTTCACCTTCCCTGTCTGACAAAGTCCACGCATAAGAAATGTGTATGTTCCAAGGTCTAGGCTGATATCCCTTTTAAACATATGACCCAGTAAATATAGAAGGATCCTCATCCATTTTCTTTTACATGACAACTTAAGTATGGGAGTATATTTCTTGATATCAGGCTTGCATGAGGTTTCCTCCATTTTCATAAGTAGTTTCAAAGCATGCTCCTCGAGAATGATAGCGTGTGAAATTAAGGTGTTGAATGTTGTCACGCTTTGGAGAGATTTCTCTTTCATGCATCTCCTCATATACATTATAGGCTTCTCTTAATTGACTCTAGCCAATATGTAAATTAAAGACAAATAAATAAACAACCATCACTCTCCATCTTGTTTAGAACCAAAAGCGCTTGAGTTTCCTTTGCCTTTCCAAAAGAATGCATTATGATGGTATATGTTATGACATTAGGCTGGCATCCCAGGGCTTTCATCTCATCAAGAATAGCTTCAACCTTCAGAAAATCTATTTTCGAGCAGTAAGCTTTGACCAAACTAGTATATGTAATTACACAAGGCTTAAAACCAAATTCTTTCATTTCCTCTAAAGTCTGCCAAGCTTCTTCAAGTTTCCTAGCTTTGCACCATCCATGAATCAATATATTAAAACTTAGTTAGGAGTTATTTCTCTTCTTAGACCCAAAAGGCATCTCTAACGCATAACACTCCTCTCCTTGCATAGAGAATCCAAGAATGTTCATAGCCACGATCTTTACTAATCCCAAATCCCATGCCATTAAAGGCTCTTATAGTTTACCCTAGCGACTCCTGTTAGCTTCTCATGACCTTAGTCATAGTTGATAGCTAATCCACCAAGGCGATTCATTTCCTCAACCAAGCCCCACATTGTCTTGAATTGCTTCGACTTTCCCAATATGTCAATCATCATCTCATTAGGGAAGTGCTTATATCCTATTTGAGCATCGGCCCACCTGAAGAAACCAAGGTAGGGATCCAATCATTGCTAAACCTTTTCAATATCTTATCTACCGAATCCTTTGAAACCTTTGGCGAGTAATTACTCAGAGTCAAGACAACCTCCTCAGGAGAATTGAACCTTACCTTCAGAACATCACTGACTTGATCAACATCAACATCTTCAAAAGGCTCGTTCCGAACAAAAGCCTTGCGTACCTGTGGTTTTCTACTGACAGACCTACCTTCCAAAATCTCCAAACGTTTGGGAAGCAAAAAATCATCTTCGAACCAAAATCACAAGCTTGCTCACCCTCCACAAACCTAAACCAATCAGGCAGCTCTGGTGAATAAACCACGTTAGAGAAGTAACCGAAGAGAGTATAGATCGCTGGAATCTTTCGAGGAGAAAATTTAAAAATTAGAAGTGAAGCCAAGCATTGATGATGAGCAGTCTAAGCAAGACCAACATGTCAAATCCAGGTCAAAAGACTCAAAAGCAAAGAAAACATTGTAATGAGCATTACATCGAGCTGTTGGTTATATAGCAAAGCAACCCGAAGAGGTATGCTTGTCTTTGGATAAGTAATAAATTCTTGTGCTTTCAAATGCATATCGCTTTGAATATGCAAGCACGCCTACAGTGATCTTTGGAGGCAGATTAGCGGGAAAGGTGGGGAGAATAACCACCTGACCAAGCCGATAGCCATTTAGGGGTTGTTTGGTTGCCTACATTTGGAATGTGTAAAGGAATCTGTAAAAATTTGTAATGTAAAGTAAAAAAGGATTACTTTATAGTTGTTTGGTTGAGAGCTTTAAAAATTCATGACTTTGCTTTTTTTTGTTTGATTGAAAATGTAATGTAAAATGGCGAAGGTTTGACATCGGCGTGGCGGCGACGGTGACGGCGGGCATGCAATCACCCATTGGCGGTGTATTTGGAATTTGCCATCCGGCGAATTCATCTACATAACTATCCTAATGAAATACATTACATTACGAATTTTACTACTTACATGCTTGAAATGTTCAAAAGCGTCATTTGATACAATACATTTTAAATCAGCAATAAACTTTAGTGCATTTCATATAGCACTGATATAAAATATCTATGTCATTTAATAAATGCATTTTGAATGTATTTTAGCTGTATTTTGAGATATCTGTGGAGAAATATTTGTTTTATAATCTGACCTAGTTATATGTAGTGGTGGCCATAAAATTATAATTTTATCTATTAAACAAATATATATATATATATATATATATATATATATATATATATACTCATCACAATTTCTTCGTACAAAAGTTTCTGTATCAACTTCATCATTGCTTTTTCATATATATGTAGTAGTCCAAAAGAAACCTAAATCAAGTGATTTGGATGTAATTATTTTTTACATTAGTAAGTTTGCCTCATCCACATGTTTAGTTTAATACAAATTTATTAAAATAGAAATTTTAATTACTTTAAATTTTAGAAAGATTTACATATATATCTGGCAATTCTTATGTATTTATATATCTAACACCTAAAATTAGATATTCACTTATTTAATAATTTCCTATGCTTAAAAATGTGCATTTCACTTTTTAAAAGTGAGTGATGATTATTTTTTTATGTGATATTAAAAATTAGGATGTTACATATGCAAAAATTGAAGTTTAAATATTAAATATATAAATACATAAAATTCATGAGATATGTATGTAAAAGTTTTATTCTAAAAATTTATAATTCTGAGACATCTAGATTCATATTTGATTAGGTGAAATTTTAGGTAACATATCAATGTCACTATAATATGAATCTAAATCTTAGAAGATTGATTTTGTCACTTTAGAAGAATAATTTCAAATCATGAAGTCCAACACGAGTCTTTCACGATCAAAGCAAAGAATTTGAAAGGTAAAAGAAAAGTCTAGACTTTAGCCTCCCATATTTAATATATGGGTGATTTTACCTACATACCACATAATTATGATGTATTTACTATCTAAAACTTTAATTTTAATTTTTATAAATATAATGTCTCAATATTTAATATTTTATCAAAGGTATCACTATCATCATTTTTATTTATACATTTTTAAACATATGAAAGTATTAGGTTAATAAATATTAAATTGTGAGAATCATATTTGTAAATGTATATGAATTGTATAATATATATGTAAATCTTTTTTGATAAATATATTATTCACAAGTGTTCAATCCATATTTACTAAAGATATTTACAAATCAATTACCTAATTTATATGTATTTATAATTTTGTCATTTTTTTTCTATTTCTTTTTCATCTATCTTATTCATGTATTTGCCTATGCCATGATCAAATCGTTAGAAAATTTATAAAAATGAAAAATCTAGTTTAGAATTTTGTTGTGAATTTCAATATTTGAATGCCAATTTAAAATTTTGAGATTGAAAGTGATTAATTTATAAATATATACAAATTGGATGATAGTGTATATAAATATGAGTGTAAATGAACTGATGCATTCATCGAACAGCTCGAACTCAACTCGATTAAAGCTCGTTCATGTTTATTCAAATTAATAAATAAATAAACTTGAACAACTTTTTAAAACTCGAAAGTTAAATAAATCGAACATGACATGATAAAACTTATTACTGATTTGTTGTTTGACAAATAATTTGTTAAATACTTGATATTAATCTTGCTAGTTATTTGATTCAAAAATTTTGGATGAATAAATAAGGAGTTTATTATTGAAGACTTATTTGAATATTATCATACTAATAAGATTTAAATTATATTAATTTCATAAACACTCAAGTACCCTTGTTTAAAGTTTATTCATTATCTTAATTAAATTTTTTATTTAATTAATTCAAATAAATCAATTATAGATTAAATTTGAACATTTATATTAAAATTCTGATAGAATTTGAAAAGAACATGAATAATTTTCTATTTTATCAAATAAGCCAAGATTTATGAACGGACCCGAGGGCCCCAAAGATGAAGAGGAGCGCTCTTCTTCGCCATGTGAGATCTGTCGGCAGTTTGGAACTTCTGAGCAGAAGTAGGAGGAGAGCGGAGAGTTGAAGAGAAAGGAAAGTGAACAAGTAGGCAAGTTCCCATACTTCTTTCGTCGATTTGAATGGGCAGTCTGAGGAAAGAATCGTGTTTGAGGTAGCCGCTGACGGAGGATAGTTATCGCTAGGGTTTTGCTTCATCGGTACTCTCCTGAATTTGTTTTTCAGTTTCTTCATATTTTGATTGCCATGACTTCTTCTCTAGTTGGAAATGCATCCATCTTTATGTATAAAGTGATGAGGCAGAATGAGTGTTGTTTGCTCACTATAGACTATGATAAGTAGTTTAGTTTGTAATTGGTTACTCGAAAGAGGGAAGGCAGGGCAGCGTGATTGACGGGTAACTTACGTGCCTTATATATGATAGAACTTACATATGCTATTGGGGAAAGGTGACCGAAATTAAGTCGTTCAAACTTGCTTTACTGTCGGCAAGAGAAGAGGACATTTGAGTTGGTAGTTCTTATTTGCATGAATTAAGCATCAAGGATGTCACTAGTTGTTTCCAATTGAAAGAAAATAGGCTAAATATGTGGATTCAGATTTGAAACATAGAATGCATCTAGTTAATTTTGAGTAGTGGAAGAATTTTTCTTAATGTTGAAAATTTTCATGAACTCAGAATACTTTGTATTTACTCTATCATTAAAGATCATTGCTAGAGGAAGTAGAGCTTACTTGTCTTTCTTGTTATCGGACATAATTTTGGGGTATCAATTTGGGTTGGCATGTTAGGTTTTGGCCAAACCCTAATTAGCCTGATATAAATCTGTTTAACCTTATTAAATGATATTTAGTTTGATTTTAAGTTATTTTGGTCAATATGAATGATTCAAATAATAATTGGTCAACCCTTTTAGAATTTTAATTTTTTAGTTGGATTTGGGTGGGTCATTTATTGAAACTCTTAACATGTTTGAAGGAAAGGTGAAAGTATGCCATATGTTTTCTCTTAAAGTGGAGTATAGTTAGAGACAAACCTTCGTTCTCAACAATCAAATGTCATGGGAAAATTATTAGATGAGATATCACACTTTTCTCTACATGCAAGCCAATTTAAGCACAAAGTTGTACCCTAACCCAATCCCAAATTTGGGCTCATTGGCTCGAGCCTTAATTTGAACTTGCTCTGTTGCCCAAAATAAGCAACAATGATTTTACTAAAGATGGAATTTTCTATTAGAACCCCAATGCTTGCTGAGAATTCTTTTTTTTTTCTTTCAATTTGGCAATAATAAAAGATGTCAATGTCGAAGAAGGATGAAGTCTAGCTATCAATCATTCTCCTTTTGTTAAATTAATGCATCTTTCTTGCTATGTGTGACTCTCACACTCATTTTGTTACTGATGAAACCCTAACTCTATCTCAAGATTTCTTTGCCTACCAACTTTTATCAAAGGGCAACTATTTTCATTTTTATATCACTTGTTCATTGCCCTCATTTTTAGGAGAAAATATTACATGCGGAGTCCGGATGTAACTCTGCATCCGGACGCCAATCAGATTGGACACGTGGCAAAGTTTAAAATATTGATTTTTTACTTTACGTCGTCGTAACGACGGGACTTGATGCCGTCAACATTACCGGGACCCTATCCGGCCTGTTAAAACAACGGATTACCGACACCGTTTTTGAACACGGTGGCGCCGTTTGATTCCAAGCGCGGAATAAATTTAGGTATTTTATTTTTTCTTTGTGTTCATTCGTGCGGATTGTATTCATCATCCTCTCGACGTGCATCAGTACAACCATCCGATCTTACTCCAGGGTTGTGCTAATTCTCGGACATTAAAATTCGAGGTATTATCTCATCTTCTTTGTTGAAACGACTCAATAAGGTATTTCTTAAACTTTAGAGATATTAGGGTTTCACATTTGTTCCGACTGTTACCATCTCATCTCCTCCGTCGAATACAATCACATAAGATATTATTCTAGACTCTTTTGAAGTTTAGAGCCTTTAGCTCAGTACATTTAGTGCACTCAAGATTATTCAGGGTTATTTTACGTTTATACACCAATGTATTGAGATTTGTGAGATTTGAGTTGTTTTCTATCTGTTTTACAGGTGTACAATCTGTACACTCTAGAGTGTACACCTTTTTTTAAAATTTTAAAACACTGTGAGACTTTTAATAATGAATTTAAATGGTATTATAAGCTATTTTGAGTTCTTCTAGGATAATTTGAGCTTTTTTGGCTATTTTTCAAGTATAATAATACACTCTGGAGTATACACTTTATTTTTTAAATTTAAAGCACATTATGAGACTTCTTAAATCCTCTTGAAATGATATTACAAGCTATTTTGAGTTTTTTCCAGGAGGATTTGGATAATTTTGATGCAGTTTTTCATGTGTATACTTTTGTACACTCTGAAGTGAACACTTTTTTTTAAAATTTAAAGCATTGAGAGACTTCCAATTATGGATCTAAATGTTATTATAAGCTGTATGGAGTGCTTTTCAACAAGATTTGAGTATTTTTTATTATTTTTCCTAAGTTACAATCTGGAGTGTACACCCATTTTTTTAAATTTTAAAGCACTGTGAAACTTCCAATTATCTATCTAAATATTATTATAAGCTGTTTTGAGTTCTTTCAAAGAGGATTTGTGCTATTTTAGTGTTATTTTTCAAGTGTATAACCTGTATACTTTAGAGTGTACATCTTATTTTTTAAATTTAAACACTATGAGACTTCCTATATCCTCTCTAAATGGTCTTACAAACTGTTTTGAGTTCTTTTCAAGAAGATTTGGATACTTTTGGTGTAGTTTTTCATGGATACACTTTAGAGTGTACACTTTTTTATTTAAATTTAAAATACTGGAGGACTTCCAATTATGAATCTAAATGTTATTATAAACTGTATGGAGTGCCTTTCAACATGATTTGAGTATTTTTTTATCATTTTTTTAGAGCATACTCTGGAGTGTATATCATTTTTTAAAATTTTAAAGCACTGTGAGACTTCCAATTATGGATCTAAATGTTATTATAAGCTATTTAGAGTTCTTTCCAAGAGGATTTGGGCTATTTTGGTGTTATTTTTCGAGTGTATAATGTACACTCTGGAGGCACACTTTATTTTTTAATTTTAAAATACTGTGGGACTTCCTATATCCTCTCTAAATGGTATTAGAAACTATTTTGAGTTCTTTCCAAGAGAATTTGAATAATTTTGGTATACTGTTCCTTGTGTATATTCTGGAGTGTACACATTTTTTAAAATTTTAAAGCATTGGGGGATTTTCAATTATGGATCTAAATGTTATTATAAGTTGTATGGAGTGCCTTTCAACAAGATTCAAGTATTTTTTTATTATTTTTTCAGAGTGTACAGTCTGTACACTCTGGAGCGTACACCCTTTTTTTAAAAATTTTAAAGTACTGTGAGACTTTCAATTATGAATCTAAATGTTATTATAAGATGTTTTGAATTCTTTCCAGGAAGATTTGGGCTATTTTGGTGCTATTTTTCAAGTGTACAATTTATACACTCTGGAGTATACATATTTTTTTTTAAATTTAAAATACTGTGGGATTTTCAATTATGGATCTAAATGGTATTAGAAGGCTTTTGAATTATGTCCAAGAGAATTTGGGTTGTTTTCTATCTATTTTGAGGTATACAATATACACTCTGGAGTGTACATTTTGAAAATTTAAATGATGAGGCTTCCAATTATAAAATTTAATAATATTATATGCTGTTTGGAGTGCCTTTCAATAGGGTTTGAGTATTTTTTTTATTAATTCTCCAGAGTGTATAACCTGTATACTTTGGAGTGTATACCTTTTTTTTAAATTTAAAGCACTTTGAGACTTTCAATTATGAATCTAAATGATATTACAAGCTATTTTGAGTTCTTTCCATGAGAATTTGGATAATTTTCGTGCAGTTTTTTATGTGTACACTCTATACACTCTAGAATGTATATGTACACTCTGGAGTGTACACCCTTATTTTTTAAGTTTAAATGATGAGAGGCTTCTAATTATGGATCTCAATGATTTTATAGGCTATATGGGCCTTTGAACATGAATTGAATTTTTTTTTTCAGTTTTCAAAGTGTCTATGTACACTCTGCGGTGTACACCCTTATTTTTAAATTTAAATGGAGACAACTTCCAATTATGGATCTAAATGCTATTATAAATTGCATGGAGTGTCTTTCAACGATTTGAGAATTTTTTATCATTTTTCGAGTGTAGAGTCTACACTGAGTGTACACCTTATTTTTAAATTTAAAAGCCTGAGACTTCCAATTATGAATCTAAATCTATTATAAGCTATTTTGAGTTATTTTCGGAGAATTTGGGCTTTTGGATCTATTTTTGAGGTGTATAATCTGTACACTTTGGAGTGTACATTTTTTTTAATTTTAAAATACTGTGGGACTTAATAATGGATCTAAATTGTATTAGAAGCTATTTTGAGTTGCCAAGGATTTGGGCTATTTTTTATCTATTTTTGAGGTGTACAATATGTACACTCTGGAGTGTACATTATTTTTTGGAATTTTAAATTATAAGGAGTTTTTAATTATAGATCTTAATGATATTATATGATGTTTTGAGTGCCTTTTAACAGGTTTGAGTATTTATTTTATTAGTTCTCCGGAGTGTACACCCTTATTTTTTAAATTTAAAGGTTGGGGATTTTCAATTATGAATCTAAATGGTATTATATACTATGTGGAGTGCCTTCTAAGAGAATGAGTATTTTTTATCAGTTTTCTAGAGTGTATAATATGTACACTCTAGAGTGTATAGACTTTTTTTTTATCTTAAAGCACTGTGGGACTTCCAATTATGGATCTAACTGGTATTATAAGCTATTTTGAGTTCTTTTCAGGAGGATTTGAAAAATTTTTATGCCTTTTTCGAGGAGTACAAGTTGGTTGTAATGTTCTCATTAGTTCACTTTTTATTTGAAGCTTAAAATGTCTGCGAAACGGATAACCTTCAGATGCAGGTCATCCACCTTTAGAACATTACTTGATTCCATTTCAGAACACTTCACGGAGGAAGTAGTTGAAATTTTAAGAATGCTACATATTCATCAATTCATTAGGATGCTTGACACTCAACAAGATTCGACTGCTATCACTTTGCTTATGTCCTACTGGAATATTGAAAAGCAGGCTTTCTATATTGGTGCCCACTACCTTCCCTTCACAGTTGATGAAGTTGCTTTGATGATAGGGATGCCAAACAGAGGAAAGAAGGTCACATGGCAGAAATTCCCATTGTCGAAGTCTAATTCCATATGTTTTAAAAAAAAATTGAGAAACTCAATCGTTCGTTGAGTCGACAGTTTGTGCGGTTATATCTGATTTTGATTTCAAATCTATTTTTATATATCACAATTATAGAGTGGCTTGGACGATCTCATCTACGACAATATAGACAAATTTGCTGATTACAATTGGCCAGAAGCCATACGAAGCTTTCTGGTTTCACAATTTGATATGATTACTTCAAAAATTTTAACAGAAAGCACCTGGGTATATGAGTGGCTTTGTCACTCTTTTGATGGATACGTATTATATTTTCGGATTTATTTTGTGTTATACATTCAAGCTAATATATGTAGCTCTTTCCTATAGATATGGTTTTCGGAGCACACAAGAGTGCTAAGCCCCACAGTTCCTTCTGCAAAGCCCCGTATGTTACGGTGGCTAAAAATAAAATTTACAAAAGAATCTATTAGTGGTTTGCAAGAAGACCAGGTAATGCTAATTAGACTTATTTCATTTACATCAACATTGATTTGTTTATATTCGAAATCGTCAAGCTTTTTTATTTATATAACATAGGTCTTCCAATCATTTGAAGACATAACAGAAGATGAGACATGGCTCCTTCAAACAATGTCTTCTATCTCGCAGTCATCTCATATTGATACACATAGGAGTGCAAGTCCAAGTCCAAGGAGTGAAGCCCCGATTGAATCTCCTTATATCTCTCCTCGATATTCTCCTCCTTCATATGCATCTAGCCCGCCATTTGCTACTACACCTCTAGGGAGTGATGAGAAGAATGAAATACTTTTATTAATCAAGGCCCTGGGGGATAGATTGTCCTATTTTGAGGCTACAATAACTCAAAGATTAGATGATATTGATGTTAGGCTTGTTGTCATTGAAGCAAGGATTAGTGGACAAAAAAATCCAAACATGGGAGAAGCTGCTGAGGAGGCTTGCACTGGGGTAGCCACTGAGGCCACACATCCAGAGGTGTCTCTAGAAACTACCTTAATGAAGGATGAGCAATTGATTGTATACAAAGGCCCCACATCAGAAATTGATGTTGCTCAGCCTTCAATGGGTAGCATAAGCATGTGGCGAGCGAGTTAGAAAGAGGAAAATAGTAGATCCTCTTTCACAAGGGTGTATAGGAAGACGGGGAGCACATCAAAGCTTGTTGTTGTTGCCACACCAGATGCAGAAAGAGTAGAGGAGGTAGTTTCTTGTCTATTATCATATTTAGTTCAAAAATTGATGTTCAAAATACAACATAATAATAATGGATTAGAATAATTTCAATCAAAATGAGCGAAAACCGACATTTATATGAACATATGAAAATTGGGCTTCAACTAAACATAAAAAGTTGTAATTGAAAAATATTTGTCTCTCCTACATGATATAATGTCCCTCTAATGATATTCATCATCGGTTTGGTGTATCTTTTGCGGCTAACTTGAGTTGGAGTGAAATTCCTGATATATAAGAACATCATATCAGTTGCTGAAATCTAACAACAGAAATAAAGTATTATACTTGCAAACCTCTGAAAAGCACTCTGATATTACAGAAAAAGGTGTTGTAATGAGTGACTCTTTATGTTCTCCAGTTATTGCAACTTATTTTGTTTTCTCTGTAACATGAAAAATATAATGGATGAAATTTTGATAGTAATATTTGAAGAGTATAATTTTTAAAACTTGATGAAAATTATTCTTGCCTTTCTTATTTCTCTCCTAATATTCTTTCAATCTTGCATTGGAAACACCTTTCAATCGCATCTTAGTTAGGTCCTTTAGTAAGTCAGGAGTACATTTGAAATCTCTTATAGTTGACTTCTTTTTTATATTTGTTTTGCTAATTGGAGGTTAATTCTCACATAATATAGAACCAACATTGTCAGATAATTTCTTCGAAGAATCAAACATATACTGCTCAACTTCCTTATTACCTTGTGTTCTGGTGTTTATTTGATATGAATATCTACTGATGTGATTCTGAAAAATAATGTCAGTAGGATTTCCATAATTATCTTGTCTGTACTTCAAGTCTTTGTAAGCAATGTCAAAGTAGATATCATTCTTTGTTTTAGAAGACTATCGCATGAGAAGATACCTCTCAAGAATCCTCATAATATCTTCTAGACTCAAGACTCTAATGCAATGGGCACAGAGTAATCCCATCTTTCAAACTTTTTACAACTACAAGTTATATTCAAACATGTCTTGTCCAAATGAACAGTCTATGTCTTGGAAATGCTGGTTTTCTCTAAGTTGCTTATCAAATATTTCATGGGATTGTTATCCAAGACATTTACTGCTAATCCACCCACTCCATGCAAAAATTCTTCTTCAAAAAATGTGTAAATTTTTTGTGTAAAACATAGCAACTTGCTTTAGTATAGGACTAGTCTTAACAACTGGAACAATTGCTGACTGGCTACATTTGAAATTTTTATCATATTCATTTCATCGCTATGTGTCCATAACTTTCTCCAAACTTAAAAAATAATCAGTGATAGAATTTGTTGGTTTAGAGATTTCATGACATACATTATTCGTTCATTTCATCGCTGTGTCCATAACTTTCTCCAATCTTAAAAAATAACCGGTGATAGAATTTGTTGGTTTAGAGATTTCATGACATACATTATTCGTGGACACTGCGTTGTTGATAAAATATCAATGGAAAATGAATCTTTATTTAATGTGGTAAATCACTTCTAATTCTATATAGCTCAGCTAATCAAGCATGATTTTGCAAATTCCCTTCTTCTAATATCTTAGACAACTCAAACTCTTCTTGAATCACATTTACTGCATGTATAGAAGAGTCTTTTATGCGATCTTATTACTATTAAAGCAATATACCTTTGAATGAGCTTTCTTAGAAATATGCTATTAGCACAACCTATGGCGAGTATGAGGTAATGTAATTTCAATAGCTTTCGTCATTGCTTGATCTTGATTAGTGAATATTGTTATAGGATTCCTCTCATTCATTAACCGGAGAAATGTTTTAAATAGCCATGTGAATGACTTAATTATCTTTTTAGATGAAAATGTTACTCTAAATAATGTTTTATCAATGATGATTGACTCCAACAAAAGGTGCATAGACTAGATTATATTTATTGATCGATAACTTGTAAAAAATTATAACATCTTGAACTCATAGTCTATTTTTTGACATGTCATCGCTCAAAACAAAATTCATCAAGCTATCCGATTCATCAACTTGGACATCCCATGCAAACATTTTGTCTTCCGCTTGCCTTTTCTTGAACAATTGTATTAATGCATTAGTATCACTAGTAATCATTGATCTTCTTTCTTTTAATATAATTGAAAACATCTTTTTTGTAAAGCCAACATTCTCCACTCCGTCAACTTCCTCACTAAGATAGTTGAATGCATCAGTTGCTTTAATTCCAGTCTCTGTCATTGACTTTAACACAGCCGCATTCTCTTCGTTGATGTCTCTGTAAGATCTTAGAAGATGTAAGTCACTAAGCTTTGCTAATGAATGATTATGACTTTCTATAAATTTTTTAACTTTCCAATTCTCATCTAAATCAATAAAAAATCTAATCAAGGCAGGACAACCGATCATAGTATCTGTTTTCTGAAATTTAATTGAGCAGTTTAGATTGAGATCCTTTTCGAACCTGCTTTTGCACATAAATAATCCTTTGATTTCAAATTCTTCGAGTTCGGCCAATAATTAGCATGATCCTTCTGAATACTAAAATTCAATTTGATGTGCATAATCACAATAGAGTTTATATGCCTTCTTTTCATTATGAACATTAGTGTCAAGGAGTTTGACTATAATTGGTTCATGAGACATAACAACTTCGTCATTACACTGATGCTTTGTCTTATTTACCTACATAGACGCGCATGCGTATTATGAAAATCTATATAACATGTATAACTATGAACTTAAAACAACTTATAATAGCATTTAAATCCGTTATTGAAAGTCTCTCAATGTTTTAAAATTAAAAAAAAATGTGTACTCTCCAGAGTGTACAGATTGTACACATCAAAAACAAATAGAAAATATTTCAAATCCTCCTTAAAGGCACTCTACATAGCTTATAATAGTTTTTAAATCCATAATTGGAAGTCTCATAGTGCTTTAAAATTAAAATAAAAGATGTACACTCTAGAGTGTACAGATTGTACATCTGGGAAATTGCACCAAAATTACCTAAATCATCTTGGAAAGAACTCAAAACAGCTTCTAATACTATTTAGATCCATAATTGGAAGCCTCCATCATTTAAATGTTAAAAATAGCGTGTACACTCCAGAGTGTATAGATTGTATACTTGAAAAATAACACCAAAACAGTTTAAATCCTCCTGCAAAGAACTCAAAACAGTTTATAATATCATTTAAATTCATAATTGGAAGTTTCACAGTACTTTAAAATTTAAAAAAAGGGTGTACACTCTAGAGTGTACAAACTATGCACTTTGAAAAATTGATAAAAAAATACTCAAATCCTGTTGAAAGGCACTCCATACAACTTATAAAAATATTTAGATCCATAATTGGTAGTCCCCCAGTGCTTTAAATTTAAAAAATAAATTGTACACTCCAGAGTGTACAGAGTGTACACATGAAAAATTGAACTAAAATTACTCAAATCTTCTTGGAAAGAACTCAAAATAGCTTATAATAGCATTTAGAGGGATATAGGAAGTCTCACACAGCTTTAAATTTAAAAAATAAAGCGTACACTCCAGAGTGTATAGAGTGTACACATAGAAAATTGCACCAAAATTATTCAAATTCTTTTAGAATGAACTCAAAACAGCTTATAATAACATTTAAAGATGATATAAGAATCCCTCCCAGTGCTTTAAATTTAGAAAATAAAGTGTACACATAAAAAACTACAACCAAGTTGCTCAAATCCTTCTTGAAAGAATTCAAAATAGCTTATAATAATATTTGGAGAGGATATAAGAAGTCTCCCAATGCTTTAAATTTAAAAAATAAGGTGTACACTCTAGAGTGTATAGAGTACACATGGAATATTATATCAAAATTATTCAAATTTTTCTGGAAAGAACTCAAAACATCTTATAATAGCATTTAAAAAGGATATAGAAAGTTCTTCAGTGTTTTAAATTTAAAAAATAAGACGTACACTTCAGAGTGTACACATGAAAAACTACATCAAAATTATCTAAATTCTCCTAAAAATAACTCAAAATAGCTTATAATAACATTTAGAGAGGATATAGGAAGTCCCACAGTGCTTTAAATTTTAAAAATAAGGTGTACAGTCCATAGTATATAAAGTGTACACATAAAAAATAACATCAAAATTACTCAAATCCTCTTAGGAAGAACTCAAAAGAGCTTATGATAGCATTTATAGAGAATATATGAAGTCCCCCAGTGCTTTAAATTTAAAAAATAAAGTGTATACCCTAGAGTGTACATAGTGTACACATGTTAAATAGATAGAAAACAACCCAAATTCCTTCTGGAAAGAACTCAAAACAGTGTACAAAATTTTTATTTCAAAAAATAATTTCAAAGAAAATCACTAAGTGTTTCAAAATAACTATATTTATAAACTATGTAGAAAATTTACCGATGCATTCATATTTATGATATTATCCGCTAAATTGGTCACCATATCCATCTTCACAGTTTTTGTCTCAATTGAAATGAGAGATTTTTGTTTCTCTTCTCTCTAGTTCGTCTGAAAAAAAATCTAAATATGCTTATTCTTTGTTTGAGTGCTCTAAATTTATTTATATATTATTTTTAAATTTCTCTCGCGCATTCAAACGACATCCAGCGTTGCTCGGGAACAGTGTCCAGCAGTGTAATCCTGTTGTTTTAACGGGTCGGGTCGTGTCCCGCTCACATTAATGCCATCAGGTCCCGTTGTTACCGCGTGGTAAAGTAAAAAATTAATATTTTAAGCTTTGCCACGTGTCCAAATCTGATTGGCGTCCGGATGCAGAGCTACATCCTGACTCTGCACGTGATATTTTCTCCATTTTTAGATAGTTTTTTTTATCTTTTGTCCATCGAAGCAATTACCAGACATTGATATTTTATGAGTCCTTCATTGGTTTTTTTTATTTTTTATGGGTTATTCAATAGTAAGAAATGATAAGATTATTTTGTGTGTCAATATATTATTATGAATATAATGACTTGCATCATTATATATAGTTATGATATTTTTATACTATAATATTATTTCTTGGTTGCACACACCATTTTACAATGCTTTATTAGGAAGATTTCTATTTAAGACTATAAAGGTGTTGTTTTGAAAAATTATTGAAATATAGCATTGTACACTTATAAGACTGACAGTGCATGTGTATAAAAAATGAAAGAACATAACTTAAAATAGTTGTAAGTATTGTGCAACTTGAAATTGAGTTTACAAGATTATGTATTTTTATATACAACACAAAATATGAAAAGCATGCCCTAAAACAATTTTACATATGAATGCATAGCCTTTAAATTGATTATATAGGGCTATACACCCATGTACAACAAAAAAAAAAATTGAAGAACATGCAAGCAATTCTCCATAAGTGTATACAACTCTAAAATTGAGTTTAGAGGACGTATACACCTATGCACAACATAAGGGGTGAACATGCTCCAAAACAGCTATATTTAAGTGTGTGCAACTGAAAATTGAGTTTATGTCACTATACATAAATTTGTATGATATAATTAATTGATGATCTTGGCTCAAAATACTTGTAGGTTGATGCATAGAACATTGACATTTACAGATCTATGGACACCTATGTGCAACCAAAAAAAGGGAAGAACATGTTCCAAAATAGCCATCCATATATGTGTAAACCTTGAAATTGAGTTTGCAAAACTTGATATATCAATGTCTAATACAAAAATAAAAATAAAAATAAAATAAATAACATATCTTAATGTAATTATACATATGTGTATAATGTATATAGCTCTACAATTGAGATTAAAAGGTTTTACACACCACTTTAAAACACAAAATATGGAAGAATATACACTAAAATAGCTATATTGATAGCATTTTTTTATTATAGGACCAAATAGTAGTGAGATCGATAAATGATGAAAGGATTGTTAAACACAATTTACCATAAAAGATTTGCAAAAAGAAAAAAAAATTATAGGAATGAGAATTATTCACGATAAATTGGATTGTATTTTAAAGTTATTTTAGTTTGATTTTATTAAGAAGATGTTTTTTAGATTTAATATGTTAAATCAAAATCCCTAAGCGTATCCTTGCCTTTCTTATTTAAGCTCTCCAAGAAACAATAAACTAAAATTAAGTGGGATATTAAAAATATGACCATAGTTTCAGATTATCCAGAACTATACTATTTTATGTCATAGTTTGCAATTAAATTTTATATACCTCATTCGGTGAGAGCAATTAGTAGATACATGTCAAAACAAGAAAGAAATATTGTGAAGTTATGAAATGGGTTTCAAATCGATGTCGCTCTAGCGTTGATTCAATTACTTAAAAAGGTACAGTAAGATATATCTAAACTTTAGGTATCTAAACTTTAGATGGTATTGCTATTAGTCATGTATCACATTTACAAGTAGCAGTTATCTAATATAGAATTTGTTTTAGTTATTGAGGCTACCAAGGGAATATCTTGCTTAAATAATTTATTGGAAGGAACAATTAAGAAAAGAATAAATTGGTAGTGTTCTTTTTGTTATGATAATAAGAGTTATACATCTAGCTAAAAAAATGCAGCATTTTATTTTTGGGCAAGGTTTATTTGGGTCAAACATAATTTTATTCAAGGTCTAAAGGAAAGTATCTTACTACTGAACAAAATAACGGGATATATGAATCTAATAACAATCTTTAAATAATAGTCACTACTAGCAAATTAAGACTTTGCAAAGCTTCAGTTATTTGTGATGGATGATTGAGAGAGAGGAGGTGGAAAAATTTTTCTCTTTAAAAGGGAGATTATTAATTTTTGCAGCCCAATTCTGTCTACAAGGTAAATATAAATTCAAAAGAGGTATTATGGATTATTAAATACTTTAAAGTTTGTTAAAAGTTTTTCGTAAATTTGTTAAAAGTTAAAAGTTTGTTATAGTTTATATTTAAACAGATTGAAACTTAATTTATTTTGAATTCCTACTTCTTAAGTTTAAAAGTGAAGACCTAAAAGGTATGTTGTAGAGAATTTAAATTCCTGTAGCCATGGGAATAAAGAGGATAGTTGAGTGCTTTTAAAGAAAATATGGAGGGAGGGAAAGTTATAAAAGAGATATTAGTTGTTCTCTATCATAATGGAGATATTTATGTACACAGTCATAGATGGTGGTGATGTAAACTCACCTAATCATCTAATTTTGATGTCTTTTATTTGTAGTTTTCTCCACCTTATTTTTTGTCCTTGCTATTACTCTCTCTCTCTCTCTCTCTCTCTCTGGCATATTTTTCTTGAACTTATAATATGTCTTTTTGTTCCAAGAGGTCTTGAAAATTTTTATTTTGTCAAGGGGCAGTTTGGTTTGCTTAAAAATGAATACATTTCTTTTTCAGTGTTTGGTTCATGAAAAGGTACAAGGTAAAATTTTAATGCATTTTTTGTTTCACTATTTGGTGTGAATGGGGAATCCTAGTCAAGGTTCATTAATATCTTGTCCTTAAGCCTATCACTTTGAAGTTTGATTTTTATCATTCTACTGAAAACATAAAAAACTATTAGAAAAGCTTATTAGCTGTTCTATCATAATGGAGATATTTATGTACACAGCCATGGATGGTGGCAATGTAAACTCGCCTAACCATCTAATTTTGATGTCTTTTATTTGTAGTTTTCTCCACCTTATTTTTTTGTCCTTGTTATTACTCTCTCTCTCTCTCTCTCTCTCTCTCTCTCTCTCTCTCTCATATTTTTCTCAAAACTTATAATTTGACTTTTTGTTCCAAGAGGTCTTCAAAATTTTTATTTGTTAAGGGGTTGTTCGGTTGCCTGAAAATGAAATGCATTTCTTTTTCATTGTTTGGGTTGTTGCAAAAGGTATGCAAGGTAAAATTTCAATGCAATTATTTTTCACCTAGCAAGTTCAGAAAAGGATTTCGCTTATTTGGGCTATTTTACTTTACACATGTTGATGTAAAGAAAACCGTTGTTCGTCCCGACTCATCGTTCGGCCGTCGTTTCCACCGCCACGCCATCGCTCACATTGCCGCCGTTGCCCCTGCCGTCATATCTCCGCTGCCGCCCATCGTTCGCTACCGCCACCCACCACCCACCGCTAGTGGCGCGCCAATCGTGCTGATCGCCGCCGCTAATCGCCGCCGATGCCAGAGGCCGGCTACCACCACCTCCGCTAACCGCTACCAGCTACTACAACCGCCAGTTATCGCGACCAACAACCACTACTATTGCTGCCTCCGGATACTATTTTTGAAATTTACATTACTTATACTTTGACTCAAACTAAATACCAAAAAATAAATTTTTGAATTTCATTTATATCCATCCAAACAATCACAAAGTATTTCAAATATACCATATTCCCTTTAAATTGAATTATATTTACATTATATTTCTTTTTCAACCAATCAAACAGCCCCTAAAAGATATCTAAGTACTTCTTTGTTTAGAATTTTTATGTGTTATTGTTTCAGTTTGATTGTCTGAAATTGATAGTTCTCTTGAGTTCGATGAGGATAACATAGAAGACTGCAAGTTAGGTCCTAAAAAATATAATTCATAAATGATAGTTATGTTTTTGAAGTTTATTGTTAGTATGTATGTATCTTGTTAAGGGAGCTTGATGTACTTACAAATTAACTAACTGTAATGCTAGTTTCTCTTCTCTGATCTCATGATATTCTTTAAAGTATGGTTAGTTTTTGGATATTTAACCATGTTACTTCAAAGAATAGTTATTTTTTTCTCCTTTTCCAGCTAGTTGATACATGCAAGACAATAGGACTAAAATTGAGGAATTTAATTTCTACATTGTCATCTTGTTATATGTATAATCTATTTTCTATTGTTTACTTTTTGAATGTTTGGTTTTTTTGTTTTTTTGTTTTTTAAAATAGCTAGTATGTAGTTGGGGCATGTTGACTTAAGAAAATCTGATTACTTAATTTGTATTTTGGATTTTATGATCTAATCTATTTTCTATTGTTTAATTTTTAAATCGCCTGGTTTGTTTTTTTTATTGCCGAAATGTACTTGGGATATATTGACTTAAAAAATTTGATTACCTGATTTGTATTTTGGATCTCATGACCTAATAGTAGTTTATAGCATTCACAACACTTTCTGCGTGATTGCTATCCATATTTTTGCATGATACTTAACCTCTAGCATATATAATATGTGTAGTTATTCTTTAAAAAGAGATTATAGTTCTTTTTGTTTTAACATCCATTAAATGAAAAGATCCTTCCCATGGAAAATAGTAGACTTTATATCATTGAGTGACTCAGATTCAGATTCTGAGGGAGATAGGCAAGATAGAGCGAAGTGTGGCAAGAAGGATTATTCTTCCAAAAACCTCAAAGATATTACATCAGAAGGTAATATTATTAAACATTCTATATTTCATTTATTTGTTTTTACATTATTAATTTTATTTTTTCATAGCTCTAGTGATCATTAGAATATTATCACTTTTAAACTTTTAAATTGATTTGATTTTAATCTTGTGTAATCTGCATGTAATCCTTCATATCCATTTAGTTGGTGTGGTGCATCCATGCGAGGATGAATATGTGATTTGAAGCATTATTTTGATTAAAAAAAGAACAGATTGAGTGTGAGCATGGCTTGGGTTCATATAGGTTATAGTATGATATGTATGGGTTGCTTAAAAGTATCCATGGATGTTTCTTCAACTATCCATCCCAATTTAAACCATCTATTGTATCAAATATATGATTCTTCTTTGTTTATGGAGATATTTAGTATTTTTTGTTATTTCCTGCAAGCTATCACCTTGACCTTCCTATACTATATTTTCACCAAAAAGCTGCATCTACCAATGAAGCCATTTCTCCCTTCATTATGTCCATTGTTGAGAATATTTGATGTAAATGAGAGAAGCAGGAGTGAAGAATTAGGTGAGAGACTTGAGAGAGGATTAGAGAAATGTATTAGAGCCAACTAATAGAGAATATTAGGAGAAATATCTTTGATTCAATTTATTCTACAATTTTAAATTATAGCCTTAAATTTAACTTCATTGAGTTTTTGATACAAAGATACTACGCAAAGATAAGATCAATTATTTGAAATTAAATTTAATCTTATTTAAATTAAATCTAATCTTAAATAATTTGAACTAGGATTATCCAAAAAAGATAGCAAATGCTAATTGCAAATACACTTAAAATCCATAAATCATGATTTAAATTAGAGGGATACTTACATGCCACTAAAATCTACCTTTGTTACAAAATTATCGCTACAATAACAACAATAACAATAACAACAATAAGCTTTTATCTCACTACATGGGTTAGCTATTTGAGTCCTTCTTCTCCATTGTGTTCTATTAAGTGCCAAATTTTCTTTTAATTTCATTTAAATAAGGTTATTTTTTTATACTATCTAACTAAGTATTTTAGGTTTGTTTCTATCTTTAATATAGGTTGAATTTAATACATCTCTCATAATTGGGTCATCGGACGACCGACGTTTTATGTTACTAAACCATTTTGGGCGACTCTCTCTAATCTTTTCTGCCTTGGTGCTTCTCCAACCTTTTCATGTATATATTCATTTTCTATTTTGTCTTTAAGTGTACAGCTACTCTTCCACCTGAGCATCCTCATCTCTACAATACTTAATTTTATACTTCTCTTTTGGTAGCCAATATTTTGAGCCATAAATCATAGCAAGTCTCACCATCATCTTATAAAATTTTTCCTTACGTCTAAATGATATTTTTCTATCACATAACGACTGATGCATTCTCGACGCCGACATTCAACTTGAATTCTACTAATGATATCTTCGTCTATTTCACCGTCACTTTGAACAATAAATCCGATATATTCAAAACGTTCACCCTTTTTAATGATTTGATCACCCAATGTCACAACCACACTATTAGATCTTCTATAACTAAAATTACACATAATATATTTTGTTTTAGATCTACTCAAACCAAAGCCTTTATATTGTAAGGTTGACCTCCTTAATTCATTTATATTGAACTCAAATCTTTAGTCTTACCAAAAAAAGAAATATCATTAGCAAAAAACATACACCGGGGTACATCCTCATGTAAATGTCTAGTAAGAACATCATAATTAAAGCAAAAAGATATGAGCTTAAAGCTGATCCTTAATGTAATCCAACTGAACAAGGAAAATACTTTGTCAATCCTCCTTATGTTTGAACACAAGCAACAACTTCAACATACATATCCTTAATGATTTGAATATAAGCAATATTAATTATTTTATTTTCTAGAACATTTCAAAGAATTTCTCTTAGAGTTTTAATATATGCTTTCTTTAAATCAACATATATCATATATAGATCCTCCTTACTCTCTCTATACTTCTCCGTCAAACCTCAATAGATGTATAGCATGCATAGTAGACCTACTTAGCATGAAACCAAATTGATTTTAAGAAACTTTTGTATCATGTATGTGTCACATCACCTTTATTCTTAATAATATGAACCAACAAACTCTCTCTTCACTTCTTACATCTTTTTAATTTTTAAAATAATATTAAAATAATTAGTAAGCCAAAAAATTCATTAATTTCCTAAGCATCGTCACACTTATATTGAAATATCATTAGGTCTTGCTAGTTCTTCACACTTTATTTTTTTTAAAGTCTCTCCAACTTGAATTTTACTAATACAATGATAATAATAATAATATCTATTTTTATTTAGGGCCACGAGATCGCTAAAGTCAATTGTATTCTCATAACCTTTATTAGAGAATTTATCAAAATATCTCGTCCGCCAATTTTGAATATCCTCTTTTAAGAAAAGTATTTTTTGATCTTCATTCTTAATGCACTTCATTTGAACTAAATTTTTTTACTTTTCATATCTCTTTGCTTAGCTAGTTTATACATACATTTTTTTTTTCATATTTTTAATATCCAATTTATTATATAAATCACTAAATATTGAATTCTTTGTATCACATATTATTTTCTTAGACTCAATGCGGATCATTCTATATTTTTCTCAATTATCTAAGTTTTTATATCTAAACTAATTTTTATAATAAATATTTTATTTTTTTATTTTTCTTTGCACATTTTGACAATATCTTCAACTATTTTTTCTAGGAGTTTTCTATTTGATTCTCTATGCATATTTTTTATAATTTGTTTAATCTCACTTGCTATTTTTTCTCACTTAACATTAAATTCTTCATAAACATCCTGAATTTTAAGATCTTATAACTTATTGTTTAAAATATTTTTATTATCATTTTTAAGTACTCTCATCTAATTCTAGGATTATATTTTGATTTATTTTTCATTTTTTAACCTTGAATCTTAAAATCTAAAACTAGTAATCGATACTGAATACGTAAACTTTCAGTTGGAATGACATCACAATATTTACAATCTAAAATAATTATTTTTCTTATTAGAAAAATAATTAATCTGTATTTTACTATGTCCATTCTTATAAGTGATAATATATTCATTTCTTTTTTTTTAAATAAGGTATTAACAATTATAAAATCATAAGCTAAAGAAAAATTTAATATCGTTCTACTTTGTTTATTAGTCACTCTACATTCATAGCTATTATGAATGTTTTTAAAATCTTATAACACTCTACGAGCATGTCTATTTAAATCTCTGTCAATAAAAAATATTCTTTGTATTAATACATTTAGGTCATTTAAAAAATTTTCTTTTGAAAATACATTCAAATCTATTTGAGGAGCATAAACACTTACATATTAATAATCTTAGCATTAACAATAATTTTTAAAGTTATAATTTATCTCTAATCTTATCGATCTCTACAGTATTATCCTTTCAACTTTTATTTATATCACATCTACATCATTTCTAATATGACTCCCACCTAAACACCTATGTTTAAAATCTAAATTATCCTAAACTATCAATCTTCTTGACCTTGTCTCTAACCCATTTAGTTACAAAACTACAACTAAAAATAGTTAAGTTATGTATTTGCATGTGTCATTATCAAACCATTGAGACTCCTACCTAAATACCAATATTTAAAATCAAAACTATCAATCTTGTCCGCCTTCTCTCTAACTCATTTACTTAAAAGACCAACAATTTAAAAAAACAGCTAACTTTATATTTGCATGTGTCATGATCAAATCAATGAGAATTTGATGAGAACTAAATTTTTGTGTTGGAATTTTATTGTGAATTTGGATGTTTGTGTGAGAATTTGGCAATTAGAGTCAGATGGTATTAGTTTCTTATGTTGCATTAATTTTAGGCTCTATAAAACTATTCTAAAGAATTATGAAGAAGCCCTCTTCTTGGTAGTATGATTCTATGATGGAGGCAGCTGTGAAATTGATTTATGATCATCTTTATCATCATCAACTTATGTATTCTCAACTTGGAGAAAAATCTTAAGGCTTTGAACTTAGGTGGCATCATACATCATAACCTTCTAAATTGTATGATAAAATATATCATGTCACATAGTGGTGGTAGCAATGGCAAAACAAACTTAATTTTTGATAGAGTGCGCTCTAGCTTGGCAAAGGTGCAACCTACATCTCTACACGTAGATGTTGGGAACTAATACTCATAACAGTCAATTACATTTATAACGTTCAACAAAAATTATTTTTTCAATCCCCGATTTAAACTCATCTTCATACTTGGAAACATCAAACTTAAACTCATCTTCAAGTTGAAGTTTAATCATGCCAACATGTTGAAGCTCAGGCACGGCAGGAAGTTAAGGTGATATTAAAAAAACAAAAAACTTATAGTAATGACTTGTTTCAAGAATATTAAACGTTATTCGAAGTTGTTATTTGATGTGAACTAATATTCATAAAGCTCAGCACTTATATTCAAGAGTGTGACTTATATTTTTTAGAACTTTTGAATTTCATCCAATTTCTATAAGCCTCTCATCTTATCCAGAAATTATTACATGCGGAGTCAGACACACACTATGTTCTCGTCCGTGTACACAGTAATCCAGACATCCGGACTCCATACGTAATAATCTCTCCACTTTATCACCCCTCTATGATCCTGATTATCCTCAAATGCTATGCAGGTGCCCTAATCCGAATGGCAGGAATGTACCAGGACTACATGAAACGCACGCCCATCCCTACTTTCGGCGGCTCTGTTATTCCTTTCACATCCTGGCAAGGCTTGGCCAAATCCCTGAAGCAGCTTTATGGACAGCCATTACATTATCTCACAAATCGTCTCTAAAACAGTGGGATAGAGAAAGGTTTGGGAGCGATGATGAGCATCAGCCACTAGATGCTGTAGTCCATCCCCTGAAGGCTCAGACCCTCATCTGGCTCACAGAAGAACTCCATAGGCTCACTGCTTCTCCCCACCATTTTGCCGAACTATGGGCTTCTGATCCTATGTACCATTCCCTTATCGATCCCTTTCTTTCCTGCTGAAATCTGTAGGTGCTGATTAACGTTAAAATTATTTTATTTTTATTTTTATTTTTATTTTTATGTTACTCCGCGTAATTCTTATATATTGACTTATCAGATATCTAAATTTATATAGATAACATCTTAATATTTAATATTGTATTAAAAATATTATTATTATTAATTTTTTAAAGTTAAAGATATCTTTTTCATGCATCCAAAAAATATTATATATATAAATATTAAAATTTAAGTATTAGATATGTAAATGCATGAGATTTGTGTGATATGTACGATTAATTTTTGTTCATTATTTTCATATGTCAATTAAATGATTAAATCATGATTAGCAACTAGTGGAAAGATAAATTGATATATGCATTTTCATTCATATAAGAATCATTCCTATGACAATATTGATTGATAATGATGACCCAAAATATTGTGTCATGAAGTGAAAGTTTTGTCAAAGTAATGCAGATATTTAGATTGAAATGTGCATATATCATTCAAACATTTTTTGATCATATTATTTAAAAAGTATAATAAATAAATCATTTTGTTTGGAGCTAATTATTTGATATGAAGTAGATAGTTAAATGTGTAGTAATATGTATATCTAAGGAGCCTAGGAACTCTTAATTACTATAAAATAATCATACCATCCACCAATATAATGAAATGCCCTTAAATTTAGATAAAGTTAGTTTCAACACTAAGCTAGAGTCAAGACATTCAATAATTTCTAATTAATGATTGTTAGATTTTAAAACTTGTAGATAATGATTATCACTTGAGTATTTTTATTTTTTAAGGGCATATTGAGGATAGTTGTAATTGCCATTATTATAAATTTTTATTATTTTTAAAAAGTAAGATAATAATTTTTTTAGTAGTCATCATATTTTGTTAGATCAAGTTAGATGTAATTTTTTTATCATAATTTTTTTGAAATAGCCAAAAAGTATTTATCCAAACATCATCTACAATATAATTCAAATTGTATCATAAATAAAAAGTTATCTCAAATGCAGTCTAAGATTTATGTAATTCTATTTTAGTAAAAATTATAAAATTATGAGATTCATTATTAGGCATAAAATTATCCTCTTTTTTTCTTTTGAGAATCTTAAAGTAAATTTTCATCATTTAGTTTTTCTTAGATAAAATCACCCAAATTAGAATGTGAATTAGGAATAAACTTAAATAGTCTCAAATTTGTTAAAATTAATCTAAAATATTAGTACATGTTTCTCACAAAAATGATTATTCAAGCTTAAATGATATTTAAGGTGAGGATCATCTATCCTTCAAATATCTCTATTTCAAGTATTTCTCTTTTGTACGGTTGTAATAAATAACTCTTTTTACTCTACATGCATATGCAAATCTAAAACAAAAGCATTCCAAAGAAATAAACTTTAGATGCAAAATATAAAACATATTGGGATGAGATGTTTTATTTAATAATAAGAAACAAGTTAAACTTTAATTAATTAGGTAATGCAGCTGATCAGAAACTAAATCCCAAATATTTTTCTCATTCATTTAACATTATATTGATTTTGGAATATCTTATTTGTGGATTTCCCTAATGGGCGGTCGTGCCACCACTCAACGGTCGCCAACTACCCCCGTTGGTTACCAACCGCCACCGCCATCAGCCGCCACCACTGATCTTCGCCGTCGTCAATCTCCGTCGGTCTCCATCATGAGGACCTTCATCGTCAGTGGCTGTTTCTCACTGTTTACCATCATTTGCTACCACTAGCAACTGTTACAACCTGAACGTGACTATGGCTGTTGTTGTCTGATTTTAGAATTCTCATTGTTAGCTCTTCTCATATACAATTATGTAATCTCGTTATCGGAAAAACTTGTACTCCAAAACAAATATATAGTGGAAGCTTTTTACTGGGCTAGCCCCGTGATTTTTTCCCTCTTTTTGAGATTTTCCATGTAAAAATTCTGGAGTTTTCTTGTTCACTCTTTAAATACCTATGTGTGTGTTGAATTTTACAACAAGGCTAAGGCGTAAACTTTCATTTTAACGCAACTGGTTTTTTAGCACGCAACAATATGCATGGTCAATATATTTTTTTAACATTTCTTTAAACATCATGCTATAGGTTAATGTTAAATGGCAAGAAAAACATGTCTGAAAAAAAAGAAACGGAAAATATTCCAATGACTATTTTGTTCTTGTAATTAGCAAATAAAAAAAAAACAGCTTTGATAGAAATTTTAGTTCATTCACCTTAATTTAAGGTAGTCATTTTCTAATTTTTCAGCATTACTTCTCATTACATATGGGAAAAATCTAATACATAGCCATATTTTTTGAGGCATGTAATATGAAAATTATGTTGAAAATGCAAGCAAGCAATATAGGAGTTTCAATCCCTTAAGCTTCAATATCGATCCCATTTATCATACTTCTCAACACTTAGCCACCAAATGCAACAGGTAGATTGGATTTCAGTTCAATTTTTGGTTTAAGAGCATAACCATTTATGAGTCATTTTTCAGTTTATTTTTGGATTTGCTAGTTACAAGTTAGTTTGAAATGATTTTCAAATTTCAACTGTTAGTCTGAACTGATTTGATCTAAATTAAAGAATCATTGAAGTGTAATATAGAAAGAAATATAAGATCAAAGTCAAATTTATAAACAATGCATTTTGATTGTTGCAACTTTATATAGATTGCAAATTAATTCGCTCAATATATTAAATTAAATTAAAGTAGTGTAAATAAGATCAATCCAAAGATGTTCGAGGAATTACACAGGTCAGAAGAGGAGTAGAACCACATATATATTCTTGCATTATGTGAGCTCCAAAAATTCGCCACCGACCTCTCGATTAAGAGAGTATGATTTATGTCAGTTAAATTTTCAGAAGACAGATAAAATAGTAGATAAGACACTACCGAGAGATTTCGTTCTCATTTTGTGAGGACTTTAGATCTGGTTCTAGATTTCCTATAGGCGTAAGAACTTATAGTTAATTACCCCTCCCAATGTTGAGAGGGAACTTTCAATTAAGGTTAGTCGTTAGATCGCTAACTGCGTAGTGTATAGTAGAAGCATGTGGAGTTTTGAAATTTAGATTTATGAAATTCATCATTATTTAACTTATAGCGGATGGTTGGGGGAATTATGACATACCCGATTAAGATTCTATGGTTCCGTCATCCCGGTCGTGATCTCTAATCTACTTAGTCAGAGGAGGTAGTCGACCCAACCTGACTGAAGGATCCTTGCTAGCAGCTATGGGTTGCGTCGTCCAAGAAAATCTTATGAACTTGGGGTGGTTGCCTAAAGAGACAAATTTAAGTCCACCTTAACTGACAGAAAGCTTTTTGTCCTATCAGGTACATCCTATGATTCACATCTCAAGAGTGAGCGATTGGGAACATACGCAACCATGACCGCAGTATAGTAAGTGTGTCATTTGGCGACTACCCGGTCGAGGACCGGTAAATAGCATCATATGTGGAGCCTACCGGCCAAATCACGCGGAAAGAAGACATGGGTCACGTCTTTACTAGTATGAGATTGATTGAGAGTGAATATAAAAATATACTTGACTTGACATTGGCTCCTTTGTGAGCTAGAGTTTATTTAATTTATCACATTCGATAAACAATTGCAGAAGGTGGATTAAATTTCAGCTTTAAGTTTTTTAGATTGATGATTTTCATTTAAGCATTTAAATTAAGTTTCTTTTATAATTTTTTTTTGTATTTGCATAAATTTGAATTTATCTGATTTGATATTGAACATTGAACATAACTGGATGGTGATATCCCCTCTGGTTGAAATCTTCATTCAATACAACCATTATCGAGGTATTTGATTATTAAATTTTTCTATTTAGACTTTTGATACTCATATGCAAATGTATAAATCAAATTCTCTTCTTGATGATTGAACATTTGACTTAGAATCAATACTGTCAACTTCTATTTTGCAAGGAGGATTGGATTGATTAAGTGGGACTTACAACTTCATCATATAGATAAAGAGGCCCATTCAAATTTATTTTCAATTTTATTGAATGTTGTGCAATTTAGAAATCTACACATTTTACGAGGTAGAATAGGTTTTTAAGTCTATTCAACACGTGCACTTCTCGCTGCACTATACTAGAATTTACTTCATTTTATGAAATACATGTGTGAATCATCACTTGCGTGAATCCTGAAGCATCGATTTCAAGTGTAAGCTTGCCTCGTAATGTGTGTCGTATGCAGTTTGAATTATCAGCATACATTTCAACACATTAATTTCGAATGTAAATTTTCTTTGAAATATGTGCTTAATTAACTTATGATCCTTACTTGCTTGCATGCATAACAATGCATTAAAAAAGGTATTGAACTTCCTCGAGATACGTGCACTATGACATGAAATTGAATGTGGATGTATGCTCGCTTTGAAGTATGTGCTACTCACATTCTTAAATCATTGGCACATATTTTTAATGTGATAGCTTGAATGTCAAAATATATTGAGATTTATCCAAATTTAATTAGCTTGCATGTACTTCCACATAATATATTTAAATATGAGATTGTCTTTATATGCATGTTAGACTCCCTCTAATAATTGATTCACACATATTTCAATATAACATACAACCATTATCGAGGTATTTGATTATTAAATTTTTCTATTTAGACTTTTGATACTCATACGCAAATGTATAAATCAAATTCTCTTCTTGATGATTGAACATTTGACTTAGAATCAATACTGTCAACTTCTATTTTGCAAGGAGGATTGGATTGATTAAGTGGGACTTACAACTTCATCATATAGATAAAGAGGCCCATTCAAATTTATTTTCAATTTTATTGAATGTTGTGCAATTTAGAAATCTACATTTTAAGGTAGAATAGGTTTTAAGTCTATTCAACACGCGCACTTCGCTGCACTATACTAGAATTTACTTCATTTTATGAAATACATGTGTGAATCATCACTTGCGTGAATCCTGAAGCATCGATTTCAAGTGTAAGCTTGCCTCGTAATGTGTGTCGATGTTTGAATTATCGCATACATTTCAACACATTAATTTCGAATGTAAATTTTCTTTGAAATATGTGCTTAATTAACTTATGATCCTTACTTGCTTGCATGCATAACAATGCATTAAAAAAGGTATTGAACTTCCTCGAGATACGTGCACTATGACATGAAATTGAATGTGGATGTATGCTCGCTTTGAAGTATGTGCTACTCACATTCTTAAATCATTGGCACATATTTTTAATGTGATAGCTTGAATGTCAAAATATATTGAGATTTATCCAAATTTAATTAGCTTGCATGTACTTCCACATAATATATTTAAATATGAGATTGTCTTTATATGCATGTTAGACTCCCTCTAATAATTGATTCACACATATTTCAATATAACATACCTTAGTACGAAGACGGGGCTACCTTGAGGTATGCATGTCTTGATGTGTATGCATTTTTTATTTTTTATTTTAAAATTATTTTCACATCTTTTAACATAAAGATTTGAAAAATATATTACCTTGGGAAGTACATATGACATGTTTAATCAAACATTTCATGAGGTATTCTTGTAATAACCAGAAATTAGGAAAAAAAAAAGCAAACAAAAATAAAATATCCAAATGCCGCACCGGTTGTCCGCGGATTGGAAAAGTCAAAAAGGGGGAAGGCTTGATTTCAGTTGTTGAAAACGAACCCCGAAATGCAAACACACAAGAGAGGGAGAGAGATAGAAAGAGAGGAAGAGGAAACCTCGTATTATGTTCTAGTTGAGTGAGGCTCATCCGACATCGGTCAAAGCTCATAATGACCGAGAGGAAGGAGGAAAGTCCCTTTATGGACCTTGCGTGAGCAAGAAGGGAGGAAGAAAGAGACCAATGTGCATATGATAGAAGGAATAATCGTCTAGGGCAAACCCGTGAACTTATAACATAAGGTAAGAAATTTATTAAAAGTTAATTACTTTTGATTTAATAATCAAAGATACAAAACCCAAAGTCAAGTTTGAAAGAATATATATATTATATGTATATATATATATTATATATAATATAATAATATATATTATTGTATTATACATATAATATATTACATATATTATTATATACATATATATATATATTATATATATACATATATTATAATATTATATTATATGTATATAATATATATTATTATTAATACATACATGTATTGCATTATATATATATATATACATACATATTATATATATACACATATATATACATACAATATTATTACATATATAATTTATATATTGTATATGTACATTCTATATTATATATAATATATAATATTATACATATATTATTATATAATATATATATATATATATATATATATATATATGTTTAAATTTCAGAATATATACAACCATAATTCTATTGTACTACCTAAACCCTTAAATAACAAATATTTTATTATAGGATAATAATAGATTTTCAAGAAAAGGAAATTTTTATTGAATTAGTAAATGAAAGAATTTAAGCCTTAATTGTTTAAAGATTTGTGAAAAATTGAGGTTAATGATTTTATAAAAGATAATTTATAATCATGAGATTTAAATTGATTATATATTATGATTCTTAAATCGAAATCATTAGAGAGAAAGATAAAAATTTTAATTTAAACTAAATTAAGAAAATAATAGGAATTAGAGAGTATTATATGGCAAATTAGACATATCATTATATTAAATGAATTAAAAGTTAATTTAACTCGATTTAAAAAATACATAATAAAATATTGATGAATGTGAGCGCTAAATAATAAAAGATATACACAAGTATCGTAGATAAGCAATGAAAATAATTTGTTTTCTAATATTAATACAATCAATATTTTATTTTATAGGAACTTCAATTAAGGAAAGAAGTGTTAAAGGGAAAGAGATTCAGGAAGAAGCTGCAAATTAAAGTGGGTAATTATGTTCTTACATTTATGGTAAAAATTTATTTATTTTCTGTGATTAAATGCATTTGTACATGATTATGACTTTTTCCTGTACTGTAAATTGTGATTGATTTTCCTATTTTTTCATGTTGAATAATAACCTGAATGCTAGATTATATCGTCACTTCATCATTTTATAAAGTTAATTGATTTACTGTTATGAATTAATATGCATATAGAGAAATTATATCCAACTCACATTCAACTCTTACATAAAGTTTTGTTTGAGGATTTGAGTTGGGTTCCTCTTTTTTTATTTGTGTTCATGATCTCAAGTCCTATAAGTCCTTTTAATTTTGCATTTTAATTTTATCTTACAATTTTTTTTATCTCTTATTTGACTTAATATCATAGGTTTGTTCACTTAGTGGAATTTAAGTCTCCTGTATGTGTATTTTTTGGCATTACTCTAGCAGCATTCCGGCATCTCCTCTCTAGGTAGGAAGTCGCACAAGAATACTGGGCCCGCCCACCACTCCAAGAAAGGTGTGTATGGGTGGTGCGAGCACCACGGCCAGGAGCGCCATCCTACCGCGCTAAGAAAGACGTGTATATGATCTTTCACCTGCACAAAAGAGCACATTTTCTCCGCCACGCTAAGAGAGGTGTGTATGAGTATTTAAATTTTACAACATTTGTAATTTATAACAACAAATTATATTTTTGTGAGAGTAAGCATCGAAATCAATGATGAAATCTGTAAATAAGTATATATATATTTAAACGTTTTATTTATTTTAGTTTTTTTTGTTTTGTCAAATCAGAGAGAGAAAGAGAGAGAGAGGGAGAGAGTCGAACGAACGGGACGTGTGGCCCATCGGAGAAGGATCTGATGGTCGGCGCACGTGCGCAGGTGGTGCAAGCTGAGTTGGGGTCACTGGGATGGGCGCGGTATGGAGGTCGACGGGCGAGAAGCGGTGCATGCGCGTGCAGAGGATCTGCAATCAGTAACGGAGATGTGCACTCGATTTGCATGGACGGGAAAGTGCCGCTCATGCGGCTGCGAGGAAGGAACGGAGAAGGAGAGGAATTAGGGCCGGTTGTGGATTTTTTTTGGGGCTGTGGGGAGTAGTTAGGGTTAAGTATAAGCAGGTATTTATAGGAGTTTCATTTAAGTGTTTAATTAATCTAATTTGAATTTTGTGCCGATATTGTTACATGGGCAATATGTCGATCTTAGGTTATTTCGAGACGAGCAATGCTTCGACGTGAGGCCGTTTGGTTCAAGTCGGCATTGAATTAGGTCAATTTCAGTTCAAAATTGCGCGTCATCGCTTCCGACCATTTTACATTTGTGCACACTCGTCCGAATTAATCGCAAATAGTCTCATTTGATAGGTTTTGACATTTCGATGATAACGACGTGATCAATTTCATGAACTGAGATCGTTTGGGCATCGTCACAGCCTCTCGACTTCGATATGCGCATAAGCGCGTCGATGGATTTTCTTCTTGATCAGTCAACCGTCAAATTGTACAATATGTATATTCTGATCAATTTTAACATTCTGAATATGATGAGGAAGTCCGTTCGTCTATTGGAGGTCACTTCGACTGATTTTGGCAATACCTAGTGCATTTTAGCTATAATTTGTGTTGTTGTATCCGATCGCTTGATATTCGAGCAAACTCGTCCAAATTGAGTGTGTACAGTCTTATTTGATAGATTTCGACACTAACAATGCGATCAATTTCACGAACAGAGGTCGTTTGGGCATCGTCGTAGCCTCCCGACTTTGATATGCGCGTAGGCACGTCGATAAATTTTGTTCTTGATCGGTTGACCATCGAATTGTGCAATGTGTATATTCTGATTAATTTCGACGTTCTGAATGCGATGATGATGTATGTTCATCAATCGAAGGCCAATTCGACTAATTTCGGCTTGCATTTCAGCTCCGATTTGCACATTTTTGTACTCAAAGTTTGTCGAATTCGGCTCGTGAGATCGACTTGATTGATGGAGCATGAGTGGAGGTCAACACATTATAGCACCCAAAATTGTTAAGTTAGGTGAACTTAAATAAAAATAGCCAACTGCATTGAAAACAACACACGAAATTAAATTAGGAAGCAAATTAGGCAATCCACAATAAAATAAAAATATAATAAAATAAGATAGATAGTACAATACAATACATAATGGCAACCTAAGATAAAAAGAGGCAAGAGAAATATCATATTGATAAAAAAGAGAGAAAAGGATTGATATTAATTAGGAAGGACTCAAAAGATTTTTTTTCTTTTTTAGTGAACAAGAGAAGTTATTGTCATCTTTTGTGAAGTAAGTTTACCGATAAAAATCTTTATAAATGCAAAATTGATTGAAGGAATAAAAGACTCATAAAAAACTAGGATAAAACTAGTTACACAAAGTAGGCAGGAAACTAAAGAAAAAGGACTCAAACATTCATCAATTATTGTAATAATCTAAAAGCTATATGTGTTAAACAATAATGAACATGGACATCCTACATAGGAACATAATTTTTTAGTTTCCCAATGCAATATTGTGTTATACAATGCAAGTGAATGGGGAGTTTCATGATGGATGTTAGAGAACAAACCTAGAGAAGTTAAAATTAGGCTTAATACATTGATAGTCAAACCTATTTTCAACCGAAAAATTTAAGCCTATGGTCCAATATGAGGTTAAAACCCAAACTCTCACATGTCTTAATAATTTCATTATGTGGAGCTTCCTCATTGATCATTTTCTGCCTCCAATGATTTTTTACATTATTAAGCATTATGCTCGAAGCACTCACTCAATCACGTGAAGACATCATGAGAATCACGACTTTTGAATATTGTGAAATTGGTTGAAGCTAACTTGCTTTTGAAGGTGAAGCCAAGTGATAGTGACAAGGATAGCTATTAAATAAATTTGGGTGTCTATTCAGCCATATGATTAGATGAGTAGAATTTGTGCAAAAATTTTGGGAGTGGTTTGTGCCTCTTTCTGCAATGTTGTAGATGCAAGATGGATTTATCACACTGGTGCAGGGAGATCATCTATTATGTAATATGAAGTTGAATTCACCATATTCTCAAGGTATGCATCATAGTTAACCCCAAGTGCCAAAGAAAAGTACCATCATTTTTTATTGAGATCAAAGGATGTAATTAGGCAACCTTTAATTTCTTTAGAAATTGATGATTATTTAGTTTTTGTGGAGAGAGCTCGAGGATTGTAAATTGATTTGCAAGCTATTTAGAGGTGTAGAAATATTCGTATGTGAAGGATTAATTTATAATTTAGAAATGTTTTAGCTTCTCAGCCTAGAAACTCGAACATAAAGAAGCCTAGATCCAATAGCGGAGATTGTAGTATTAGCTTGAGAAATTGTAAAAAATGTGGAAGAGCTCACAAGGTTAAATGTTTGTCAAGAATGAACACTTTTTTTTTAGTGTTGTCAGCCTAGACATATGGCCAAGTATTATCCTACACTTGGACAACTATTTTCAGGTAATATTATACCATCTTTAAGAAGCTTTGGTAAGCCGCGGATGGCTAAGTTGATGGTGTCAGTTCCAAGCCAGAATTCGACTCGCTAAAATGTTTAACCTCGAGTATATGCTCTATCCAAACAGGAGGCCATGAAATCACCAAATGTTATCACAAGTATGATGTTCATTTGAAATACTTTTATGAAATTTTCAATTTATATTAAGTTATATTATCACAAGAATGGTTATCATCCAAAATAAGAATTTTATTCAATACTGGTGCCTTACACTCATTTATTTTTTAAGATTTTGTTGAAATTCATGGATTGACTACAACCAATATATACCCATCCTTATCAAATGGAATGCACATAGATGTTAACATAACATGTTAAGTAAACATAGATTTTTATCGAAGGATTTCAAAAAAAAATACTTTTATTACCACTACAAGAGTTTGACTTAATTTTTTAGGATGGATTAGTTAATTGTCTAGCTATTTGGTCATGATAGATTGTGGCAAAAAATAGTCAAATTTAATTTCTTTGGAGAAGAAGAATTTAAATTTGTTGGAGATAGAGTAATCTTATCTATGATAATCTCATCCCTAAAGACATTCAAGTTATTGAAGAAAGGTTATTAGTGTTTTCTTGCCTATATTAAACATGTCATAAAGGAAGTGAAACATTTGAAAGATATACCAGTGGTGAGAGAATATCCATAAGTCTTTTTAGATGATTTATTAATTTTGCCACCAATCAGGGAAATTCATTTTTCTATAGATTTAATACAAGGTGCAAAACTAGTTGCAAAGGCATTGTATAGAATTTCAATTAAATAACTTCAGAGTTAAGAGGATATTTACAAGAATTATTAGATAAATGATTTATTAGACTAAGTATGCCATCATGGGCAGCTCGGTCCTATTTGTCAAGAAGAAAGATGTAAACTTGGGCATTGATTATAGGATTTTGAATAAACTTACAATCAAGAACAAGTATTCATTGCCTAAAATTAATGATCTATTCAATCGGTTGGAAGTAGCTTCGATATTTTTAAAAATTGATTTAAGATCAAGACATCATCAATTGCGAATCAAAGAAGATATACCTAAGATATCATTTAGTATAAGATTTGAACATTATAAATTTGTAGCAATGTCGTTTGGATTGACAAATGCCTCAACAATATTCATGGATTTAATGAACAAAATTTTTAAATCATTTCTGGATATATTTGTGATAGTATTTATTGATGACATCCTTGTATACTCAAAAAAATAAAGGTAATCTTTTTGATTACTCTCATATAGTATTACAAACACAAGGAAAATGAATTATATGTAAACCTTTCTAAATGCGAGTTTTGGTTGATTGGTGTTGAAATTTTTTACATGATCATTTTTAGTAAGAAAATTATTTAATGATTTTATATTGATTTGGTGAATTTAATAAGTATGCATGTTAACTTCTTTTCACCTTTGTGCTACCGTATTTTAGAATGATTATCCACGAGTTGTTGATTACTCATGTTTAACTAACATTTTCATGTTAAGATAACAAGATCATGATGAGTGAGAGAAAAAATCATTTATATAGTAGGTCGCACTACAAGAAAAATATTGTACTAGAACTATTTTAGTTTTTATTAGACTAATTTTGTAATTTGGTGGCTCATTCGTTATATTAGAAGTTGTCAACTTAGTTTCTTTTATATTAATTAATGCTAATAAATGAAATTGAAAATTTCCATTCGATCATCAGTTATTGTCCTTGTATTCTGTGCTTTCGAGCCAGGTTGTGATAGTAGAGGTCCATGACTATTTTTGCCTTCTAACAAGCTTAATAAATGATTGCTAAGCGCAATTAGATATCCCATTGAGGGAGAAGCCCTAGCAGTGGTAATAGACATAAGAGAAGCATCACAACGTGGATAAATTTGAGCGGTAATCAATGACATGTTACTTTGGATGTCGAGGGAAGATTGAGGTGAGTCATTGAGGATGATCAACATTGGGTGTGAGATATAGAGTACAAATTTATCTGAGCTTAGTGGGACTTAAATATCAAAGCGCCATTGAAGATCATAAGAATAAAGATGATATATGCATCAATACCAAGTAAACAATGTTCCACAATGAAAGTGTGAGTGCTATGTGGAAGTTCACTAACAAAACTAACACAATTGGTAGAATTGAATACAACGAGTGTGAGCATAGCTTAGTGCAAGGATACATGTGTAGCGGATGAGCATGTTAGTGCATGGAATAAGTAGTTGGAGGTGGACCTAGGCGTTGGGTGAAATGCTTGTTGATTTCTCAATAATTAATGTTGTTTCTTGATTTGGGGAGTGATGCAAAATAATATAAGGTTAATGTCATGACCCAGCCCAGAAGCTTGGAATACTAAGGTGAGCGGTCGGATGGATAATAAAAAAAACTTTACTTAACATCTTCAATAAAAATAAAACTACATATTTTTTCAAGTCATATAAGAGTCACTACAAGTTTAAATCATATTTAATAAATTTGTCCACACATATAAAATACTATTAACGTAAGTCATATAAAATCATAAAACATAAATTAACATAATATCTATCTCTTGAAGTTCCTATGATGGTAAACATAATCCTCTCTTCTATAGTTTATCTAGTTGGGAAGGTTACCTAAAAAATATAAATAACTTGCAATTAAATAAAATTTTCAGTGAATAAATTATGTTTTTACATTATAGTAAAACAAAAAAGTAGAATTAATATGCATGACAGGTTTTATTATAAACATAAACATAAACTTTCAGTAACATGCGATTTAACAATCCAACATATAAGATGTAGATGCAAATGAATATTTCTTAGGAACTTTATTTTCTAATTTATCAATCATTTCAGGAGTCTTTGTCTAAAATCTTTTTCATAACTCATCCAAAGGACAAGTAATTATCTAATTTACCTTCTTTTGCATTGCATCCCAAGTACCATAAAGGGTGAACTCCACTTTCGTGCATACACATTCATAACATAAAATTTATAAAACTATCTATACTATCTCAAAATAGTAAATCAATTAATTTTATGACATAAGTAACAACATTCAACATTCAAAGTTCATTCAATATGAAGAAAATGAGAAAATAAATCACAATTTGAAGTACAGAGACAATTTATAATCATGTACAAATGCATTCCATCACATGAAAAATAAGTAAACTTTTATCATAAATGTAAGAACATAATTACCCACTTTAGTGTGAAACTTCTTCTTGAATCTCCTTCTTTAAAATTTATTTACTTTGAGTCTATAGAATAAAATCTTGATTTGATCAATATTTGAAAGTAAATTTATTTCATTTTATTCATTTCTTATCTATGATATTTGTGTATGTCTTTTAATATTTAATGCTTACATTCATCAAAATTGTATTGTTTATTTCCCAAATTAAGTTAATTTAATTAGTAATAATGTTGATTAGCATATTCATTTGATTTAATCATATAATTTATTTAACATACATAATATTCTCTATTTCTCTATTCATCTAATTTGATTTAAGAATTTCTATCTTTTCTTAAATTATTTCAATTTAAGAATAATAATATATAATCATTTCATTTCTGGTTGTAATGTTTCTTTTATAAAATCATTAATCCTAAAGTTTCAAGAATCATTAAATAATGAAGGCTTGAGCTCTTTCATTTACTAATTTATTTAAAATTTTAGTTTCTTGAAAACTGTTACTTTCACTAATATTCTATAATCAATTATAGCTATTTAAGGATTTAGGTAATAAAATAGAATTAGGGTTGTAGGGTTGTATAATTTTTAAAATTTAAAATTATATATAGATATATTTCATTAAATTAGAGATAAATTATGTCAAATCTTTGCTTATCCCAAAATAAATTTCTTATTGATTTAATAATAACCTAAATCAATCCAAATTTAAAACTAAGAAAATAAAAAACGCTTATATATATAATGGCATTTCCTCAATTTATAAAAATCAAAAGAAATTTTAAAAAAATAATACCTCTCGATTTATGCCTTAGACCCAAAAGCCCGTTGGCTTCCTAATGCCACGCACGTGATTCCCCTCTCTCCCGTCGCTCTTGTTCAGACTTCCTCCTCTCTCGTTAGATGAAAGCCCATTTCGGTGTCGGCAATAGTGAAGCCGTCTCACTTGGCTAGGGCACGCAAAGTGAGTCTTCCCTTCTCTATGTCTCCCTTTTTCCCTCTCTCGCGTGTTTCCGAAATCAAGCTCCCCCCATCGATTTATTTTACTTTGCGGCTAACCGTCGTGACAGTTTTGAATATTACCTTTTTTTTCGGTTTGATTTTTCGGTTATTACAATCTCTACTTATAAAAATTTCATTCTCGAAATTTAATGACAATAATAGAAATAAACATTCATTTAATTAAACAAATGAGGATAAAGTCCTCGTATTTTTGATTCCTTCTTTCATGTAGCTTCTCATTCTGATCCATGTTTGCATAGTACTCGGACAAATGGATTTTATCTATTCCTGAGATGCTTAACATCATAATCTATAATTCTTTTTGGCTCCTCCACAAATGTGAGATCAGACTGAATATCAATAGGATGAGCAATAATTTTGTTGGCTTCATCAGGAACATATTTTTGCAGGAGAGAAATATGAAACACATTGTGTACTCAGCATATAAGAAGGTAAAACCAAGCTATAAGTCACTTTCTCGATTCTTTCCAATTGAATTTTCTCTATTCCTGAGATGGTTAACATCATAATCTATAATTCTTTATGGCTCCTCAACAAATATGAGATCAGGCTAAATATCAATAGAATCAACAATAATTTTGTTGGCTTCATCGAGTATATATTTTTAGAGAGAAATATGAAATACATTGTGTATTCCTTGCATATAAGAAGGTAACACCAATCTAAATCACTTTTTCGATTCTTTCCAAGATTTCATATGGACCAAAATAGCATGGACTTAACTTCTCAATCTTGCCAAAACATTTAATACCTTTCATGGGGCTGAGTTTAAGAAACACAAATTCTCCCACTTCAAACTCTACTAACCAATGTTTAGCATCATAATATTTTCTTTGCCTATCTTGAACAACTTTTAATCTATCACGAATTAATCAAATCTTTTTAGTGACTTCATCTATCACATCTGCACTAATGATTCTTCTTTCACCTGTTTTCACCCAACAAAGTGGTGTTCTACATTTCCTTCTATGCAATGCTTCATAAGGAGTCATACCAATACTTGCTTGAAACCTGTTATTGTTAGCAAACTCAATCAAAAGCAAGTGTAATTCCCAATTTCCCTCAAAATCAAGTGTACAAAGCCTAAATAAATCTTCAAGTGTCCAATTGTTCTTTTCATTAGTTTGATGATGAAATGCACATAGAAGTAAGCTTGGTACCTAAAGCTTTTTGAATTTTTCTCCACAATTTGGATGTGAATAGACCATCCCGATTGAACACTATAGACTTTAGCACATCATATAACTTCACAATTTCATCAACATACTTTCTTGCTAACTTTTCCACAGTATCAGATTGTTTAATAAGTATAAAGTGTGCAAATTTAGTCAATTTATCAATAATCACCCAAATAGCATCGCAACTTCTTCTGGATTTAGGTAAGCTAACCACAAAATCCATGACAATATCATCCCATTTCTACTCAGGTATTGGCAAGGGCTGTAAAAGTCTGCTTGGCTTGATGTTTAGCCTTAATCATTTGGCATGATGGACACTTGTAAACAAATTCAGCTACACTTCTTTTCATCCCTGTCACCAAAATATTTCTTTAAGATCTTGATATATTTTGCTATTGCTTGGATGAATTGTATAATGAGAGTGATGTACTTCATTCAAGATGTCTCTCCTTAAATCTCTAATATTTGGAATGCAAACTTTGCCCTTATAATTTAATAATCCCTCTCCTTCAACATTAAAATCTTCAATATGACATACTTTTTCCAAATTAAAATTTTCTGAAAGTCAACATCTTGAGGTAAAGCATCTCGTATCCTGTCTTTTAAATTTGATTGTATAGCCATTTGATTTAATAATAAAACATGATCATCTGTGAATTTAATAATTGAAATTTTTAATTTTTCTAAATCTTGAATCAACTCTTCCTATTGAGAAATTAACCAATTTGTACCAGCATATATTTTTCTGCCTAAAGCATCAACAACTATATTTACCTTCCCCGGAAGATATTGAATATCCAAATCATAATCTTTAATGAGTTCCAACCATCTCCTTTGCCTTAAATTTAGCTCCTTCTGGGTAAAGATGTATTTTAAGTTTTGATGATAAGTGAAAACTTCACGAAATACCACTTCTTGCTCTAGGTCATGGGTTGAATAAAATTTTTTCATGATTTTTCAATTGTCTTGAAGCATAAGCAACCACTCTTCCATTTTGCATAAGTACATAACCCAAACCTCTTAATGACACATCACTGTAAATTTGAATCCTTCTATCCCTGATGGAATAGTTAATACTGGTGCAGTTATTAAACAATTTTTTAATTTTTGAATGACTTTTCACACTGATCTGACCATTCAAACTTGATTGCTTTTTGTGTTAACCTGGATAATGACATAGTAATCCGTAAAAACTCTTCAACAAATCTTCTATAATATCCTGTCAATCTTAAGAAACTTCTGACTTCTGTGACAATGGTTGGTATAAGTCATTCAATTATTACTCTAACTTTACTCGATCTCCTTCACTACTAATCATATGCCCCAAAAATATGATGTTATTTAACAAAATTCACATTTAAAATTTTTTGCATATAATTTATTTTCTTTCAGAGTTTTCAAAATAATGTGAATATGATTTGTATGAGTTTCTTCATCTCTAGAATATATAAGAATATCATCTATGAATACAATCACAAATGAATCCAAAAATGGTTCAAAGATTCTATTCATTAGATCCATAAATACAGCTAGAGCATTGGTTAAGTCAAAAGGCATCATCAGAGACTCATAATGCCCATATCTTGCACTAAATGTAGTCTTTGATATATCTTTTTCTTAAAATTTATCATATTCATAATGACTCTTTGATTATGATCATACTTATCTCTAAATGTAAAATCTCGCTCGATACCACTCTTATCACGACGCCTAAAAGCTTTGGAATACAAGGTAGGAGCGGATGGTGGGATGTATAATAAAGAAAAACTTTACTTAACATCTTCAATAGAAATAAAAACTACACCATATTTTTCCAAGTCATATAAGAATCACTACAAGTCCAAATCACATTTAACAAATTTGTCCATACATATAAAATATCTGCTAACAAAAGTCATATAAAACATCTAAAATATAAACTAATATAATATCCATCTCTTGACGGTAAATATAGTCTTCCTTTCTATCCTCTATCTAGTTAGGAAGGTTACCTGAAAAATATAAATAACTTGCAATTGAATACAATTTTTAGTGGATAAATTATGTTTTTACACTATAATAAAATAAGAAAGTATAATTAATATGCACGACAAGTTTTATTATAAACATAAATATAAACTTTGAGTAACATGCAATTCAACCATCCAACATATAAGAAGTAGATGCAAATGAACATTTCTTAAGAACTTTATTTTCTAATTTATCAATCATTTGAGTCACCACTAAAACCTTTTATAAGAAATATTTTCCATAAGAAACCTTTTTCATAACTCATTCAAAGGACAAGTAACCATTTCTAATTATCTTTTTTCATGGATACATTGCATCCCAATCGATCATAAATGGGTGAACTCCACTTTCGACATACACATTAACATAGAATTTATAAAGCTATTCATACTTTCTCAAAACAATAAATTAGTTAATTTTGTACAATAACATAAGTAATAACATGATCTAACATTCAGATTGTTCATTAAATAAAGAGAAAATGAGAAAATAAATCACGAAGTGCAGAGATAATTTATAACCATGTACAAATGCATTCCATCACATAAAAAATAAGTAAGCTTTACTATAAATGTAAGAACATAATTACCCACTTTAGTGTGAAACTTCTTCTTGAATTTCCTTCACTTTAAAATTTTTTCCTTGCTTTGAGTACCTATAGAATAAAAATCTTGATTTGATCAATATTTGAAAGTAAATTTATTTTATTTTAGTCTATTCATTTCTTATCTATGATATTTGTGTAGGTCTTTTAATATTTAACACTCACATTCATCAAAATTTCATTATTTATTTTCCAAATTAAGTTAATTTAATTATTAATAATATTTATTAGCATATTCATTTGATTTAATCATAGAATTTATTTAACATACACAATATTCTCTATTTTCTCTATTCAAAGGTTAATTTTTTTCTAATCTAATTTGATTTAAGAATTTATATCTTTCTCTTAAATTATTTCAATTCAAGAATAATAATATATAATCATTTCAATTCTTATGATTGTAATTTTTCTTTTATAAAATTATTAATCCTAAATTTTCAAGAATTATTAAATAATCAAGGCTTGAACTCTTTCATTTACTAATTTATTTAAAATTTTCTTTTCTTGAAAATCTATTACTTTCACTAGTATTTTATAATCAATCATAGCTATTTAAGAGTTTAGGTAATAAAATAGAATTAGGGTTGTAGGATTGCATAATTTTTTGAAATTTAAAATTATATATAGATATATTTCGTTAAATTAGAGATAAAACTATGTCAAATTGTTGCTTGTGACACTCCCAAAATAAATTCCTTACTGATTTAATAATAACTTAAATCAATCCAAATTTTAAACTAAGAACATAGAAAACCCTTATATATATAAAGGCATTTCCTCAATTTTGAAAACCAAAAGAAATTAAAAAAATAATACCTCCCGATTTATGCCCTAGACCCAAAAGCCCGTCGGCTTCCTAATGTCACACATGTGACTCCTCTCTCTCCCATCGCTCGCTCTCGTTTGCACGCATCGGCTTCCTCCTCTCTTGGTCATCGGCGCACGAAAGCCCTTGGCGGCTCGGTGCGGCGGTAGTGAAGCCGTCTCACTCAGCTAGGGCACGTAAGGTGAGTTTTCCCTTCTATCTTTCTCCCTCTCTCCCTCTCCCCCTCTCCCCCTCCCTCACGTGTTTTGGGAGTTTGGTTTCAGCAAACCGAAACCGAGCTCCCTCCCCTTCAATTTATTTCACTTTGCGGCCAACCGTCGCGATGGTTTTGAATATTACCTTTTTTTTCGGTTATTATAATTAAGGTTTGCTAATGTAGCTAGAATGATGCAATGTATGTAAATATAAGGGGAACCTTGAATTCATAAACAAAATTTCTTAAATAAGCCTACTTTTTTTTAAAATTTAAACTTTAATTTTGAGGATTAAAATCCAAATATAATGTATATTAAATAAAGTTGAAGAAACAAACAAAAAAATTTAATCACACAAAATCATAGAGCAATTATAATTCAATTGCCATAATTAGTGTCCTAGTTGGGCCAAATTTGAACATAATTAAATTCACTTACAAGGCAATAGCAAGTCATGTACAACAAATTAGTTCAAGGAAATAATTCTAAGTAATAAATCTAGTCCTTGTTGACCTACATGTATGCTCCATCGTCAAGTTGAACTCACGAATTAACGAACGATCGACGACGTAAATCGAAGTTGAAATACACCGGCGTCAAACCAATAATGGTCGGCGAGCGGACTTCTGTCATCGTTTAAAACGTCGAAATTAATCATAATATACATATTGCATAATTCGATGGTTGACCGATCAAGAAGAAAATCTGATGTGCGCATGCATCTCGAGATCGGAAGATGCGCAAATGACCCGTTGCAAAATTGATCATGTTGTTAACGTAGAAACGTCAAAACCTATCAAATGAGATTGTCCGCGCCCAATTCGGACGAGTCTGCGTGAATGTCGGCGTCGGGAAGCAGAAACAAAATTGAGTCGATTCGTCGAATTTAATCAACGGCCTTCGATCTCGAAATGGATTGCGTTGAATCAGCCAAATTCTATAAATGATACCCATATTATGTAGGTTTAATTTCGACAAATTTCACAAAAATTTTGACATGATATCGCGAAAATCAAACATCGAATATAATTAAACAAAGTTTGATTTAATTTTAGTAATTAAATGATTAAATCATAATTTTTGCATGAATATAAATTAGTGATCAGATTGTACCCTTTCCATAAATACTCCTTAAGACATTCGAAATTGCGCTCATTGGAATATCCGCTCAATTTAATTTGGAAGGATAATTAAGCTATGATTAAGGCTCTTAAATCTCATTATTTCCTACCTAATATTCAGCTAATCGAATGGCAAGAGGGGTCCTTTTTTTTCGGGATTCACGGGATTCAAGCAAAAAAAAAAAGAGAGAGAGGAAGCTGTCTGTTTTTTTAAAAAATCTCTCATCTGCTCTCTATCTTGCCTCCCTCCCGTTCGCCCATCCGCGGTTCCTTCCTCCCAGCAGAAGCCGAACGAATCCCCTCTCGGTTCGTCCTCAAGGAGCTAAAATCCCGTAAGCCCATCTTCTCCTTAGATCCCAAAATCTGCCACCGCAGCCCGCACCGCCACCGCCGCTTTGTGTGCGCCACGCTCTGCTGCTCCCCTCCCATCGGCTCTACTAGCTTATTCGCTCGGCAGCTCCAATGCCCTCTTCTGCACTTCTCTCGACGTTTCCACCACCGGTATTCCATGGCGAGTCTCTCACAACCCGCGCCACCCTTGGCCTTACCAAGCTCATCGCCGATTTCCCTCCGATCACTTTCTTTACAAAGGACATTGATATCAATGAATGGAATGGTGATATGCTTGCAGTTGCTGTCTCCGAGAAAGATATGACGAAGGATCTGACTCCAAATTCAAAATTCCTATATTAAAATTGTTAGATGATCAACTTGGCGGTCTTTTATCAGAGACTTCCATAGAAGAGGATTTCAAAGGAAAATCGGGGCAGTCAATTGTTCTCAGATTACATGGTTTAGGTTTTAAGAGGCTGAGTTTGGTTGGACTCGGACCATATTCTCTTCCTCTGCAACAACTGCATATAAAAGCATCGGTGAGGCTGTTGCATCAGTTTCAAAGGCAGCTCAGGCATCAAATGCCGCCATTGTTCTTGCATCTAAACCTTCTGAAGATTTCAGAGTATATGCTTATTCAGCTATTGTTTCAGGAACTATTTTGGGCGTGTACGAAGATGACAGATTCAAGTCTGAATCTAAGAAGGCTTTGCTTAAATCTGTGGATATTATTGGTTTGTGTTCTGGACTTGAAGTAGATGAAAAGCTCAAGAATGCTAGCAATTTTGCTCTGGTGTAATTTTTGGGAAAGAGCTTGTTAATGCTCTAGCAAATGTGCTTACTCCTGGAGTGCTAGCAGAAGAAGTTTTGAAAATCGCCTTGTCATACAATGATGTTTTACTGCAAAGATATTTGACACGGAGCAGTGTAAAGAGATGAAGATGGGTTCATACTTGGCTGTTGCTGCTGCCTCATCAAACCCACCACATTTTATTCATCTGTGTTATAAACCGCCAGATGGAACTGTGAAGACCAAATTACCAATAGTTGGCAAGGGATTAACATTTGATAGTGGCGCAGCTATAACATTAAGGCAGATTCCTCAACCACTCTTTTTTTTTTTGAGGGATAACTTTGTCATTAGGAGTTCCCTCGGACTATCCCTGCAGCTAAACAACCCCTCTTCCTTTCCTTGTAAGCGATGGAAACCGAGAAGCAACACCGTCATCAAGTGGGTTCTCTTCTAAGTTTTCGACATTTCCACTATTTTTTTCAGCAAATAGCCCCATCTTTCCTTCCTTGCAACGACAAAACCGAGAAAAAACGTCATCAAGGTTCTTCTCTAGATTTCGACATTTCCTCACCTATTCAATTAAATAATCAACACTAATATCTCCTATTCAATCCCTGCTGAACTCATGCAAAATCATTAGTGTTGTGGATTGTGGATGTATGAAAATATGTGAAAAATATATGCATATGGTTGTGCTTCTTTATGTAGGTTTGAAGGCTCGTCATGCTCATCGAGTGACGAGATGAAAAAATTCGTTATGGTGTGCAAGACCGCTTTACGATAGGCGTCGAGCCAAAATTGTTAGATCAGACTCCTTTGAATGTGTGAAAATTGTATATATGTTTTATTCTTATTTATGCATGTGATCGAAGACCCACTAATGCTCAAAGCGTGAGTATGAAGACTTGGTTATGGTGTCAAGACACCATTCTTACTTCAATGTATATCGGGTAAGCGGTTAGATGTGCAGCACTGAGGATGATCGAAATAAATTGAATTTTGAATTATAAATGAGAATGAATTTGAAGATTATATTTCAAATAAAGAAAGATGGATTGAACTCAAATAGATTTATGAACTTGAGCGAATTGAATATTTTGGCAGTAAATATAAATTTGGTACTTCAATATATGTTATTCCAAGGGATCTAATAAGATATTAGAGCAATATAAAATACCTTCCACGCCACCGGATCTGTAATTTTTCGTACAAGCAAACAAAAGGCGATACTAAATTAAATGTTATACTAATTATGGAGCTTCCTTCAATCTAAAAATAAAAGAAATTTTATTCTAATTATGATTTTCAAAATTAATAATTTCATTAGATGAAATTATCTATATAAATACCTACATGTGCTCGAATATAGAGATTTAAAGTACAAATTTTAATGTAAAAGGCATGAAGTTGAGATTAAATAAATATGAAATTAATTTCATAGTTTAGAAATAAAATTACCTAAATTACTAAATACGCATGGGCCACATGTTGAATATTTAGATTGGTGTGAGGATTTAGTTTAAAAATAAAGGAAAAGAATGATGAAATCGATTCAATCCTTTATGATTATATGCATGCAAGCTAATGAATGTCTCCATATACTAATTCAAGCCAATGAAAGATATATTGACTCCATAGAATATATGATCATAATAATATGTTTGAAATAGATAGGGTCTATTAAATAATTAACTTTTAAATGAATTTGAATGCATATCATAAGACCCAATTCTATATTTGCAATAGAGTTGATAAGTGCATATGATATCATAAAGAATTTAAATTACATAAGTGTTGATCCTTTACTAGCAAATAAGTAGAGTTGACAAGATCTATCTCGATGATGGTCGTGTTGATTGAAGATCTCAACTTGAGGGAATATTATCATCAAAAGATACTTGAGCTCTAAACTAATTCATCATAAAACTAAATTTTAGCTAAGTAAACATCTGAACTAAATGAAATTTATTATTTAAATGCTTAAAGCAAACAATTCATCCACCTATCCACCATCGTTTGTTGGGGATGACAGTTTAAGAAAACTCTAGCTCACAAAAGAGCTAATGTTAAGTCAAATAAATAATTACAAACTCAAATAATCTCATGCCAATAACGACGTGGCGTTGTATGCATGGTTTGGATGTTCCACATATGATGCACGATTCTGACCGGTCCTTTGATTGGGTGGTTGCAGCCAAATGACACCATTGTATTACAGTCACGACTATAGCCCGTATGTTTCTCAATGGCTCAGCCCTTTGAGTTATGAATCATAGGGTATATTTGATAGGCACAAAGTCCTTTTGTCAGTTAAGGTGGACTTAAGCTTATCTCCTTAGACAAACACTACCCCAGGTCTACAAGGATTACTTGGATGACGCAACCCATGGCTGCTGACAAGGATCCTTCGGTTAGGTGACTACCTCTCGCCTAAATATACTAGGGACCGCGACGGATGACGGAACCATGGGATCTAGATCGGGCACGTCATCATTCTACCAATCATATGCTTTTAGTTAAATAATTGTGAATTTCATAAATTTTAAACTCCACATGTTGTTACTATACGCTAAGCATTAAGCGATCTAACGACTAGCCTTAATTGAAAGTTCTCTTTCGAGGGGAGTAATTAACTATGGGGGCTTTTGCACATGAAACAGAACCATATCTAAAGTTCTTACAAAATGAGAACGAAATCTCTGGGTAGTGTCTTATCTACTATTCCATATGCCTTCTAAAAATTTTACCGACATTTAATCAAACTCACTTCAATGTGATAGGTCGGTGGCAAATTTTCGGTGGTGAATCTCATATAACATGTTCAATATATTTCTTGTTTTTTATATTCATTAATGATGAATCTTTTAACATCTTCATGAATTGATCAAGAACAATTTATATATATAATTCTTTGTCATGCTCACACTAAATACGTAATCATGACTCATGAAAATATTAATATATTCGGAGTGCAATCTTGTGAAATTATGATAGCACTATTATGATATTGGCAAAATGAGGAATTCCGGTGTCTTAAACATGGACACGATCAATTGAATGTATGCTCTATAGATCAAATAGTTGAACATGCAATGGAACCTACTTATGTTGTTAAAAATTGTATCACCATTCTCAATTATTCTAATGTTGCACATTTATCTTGCTCTTACTTCCTCAAGTATCGAACGCTATAAATCAATTAGCCTATGTAGTTTTATATTCAATATTATTGATATTCATTGTAATTGAATTTCCTTAATATGCTTATTCACCTATGATAACTTACCGCTATATATGTTAATAATAATAGTCTCTTCAACACTTACTACTTAATATATGTAAAATATCAAATGATGAGTTTATTATTTTCTCCCAACCATCAACTTAAATAAGATTTATATTCCTTAAAATTTTTTTTCAACTTAATAGGATTGAAAACTATTACATATCCTTATATAAATTAAAATAGTGAAAATATCACTTTTAATCAAATTAGGGCTACTTGCCTTATGCTCCAACCAAAGATAACTTCACCTTAATTCATATCTTAGCTTGTAAATATTATATTGGTGTAACAATGTTGCATGAAATATATATGAGTTTTGATTGGACATTTAATATATTGTGATCGATAGTTTATTTTTTTGATAGTGTTGTCATTGTGGTAATAATGTTTGTTGTTTTAGTTATTCTTAGTTATTGTGGGGATGAGCGTATACTTTATGGTAGATTGAGAAGATAAAATATTCTTCTTTGAAGTGGAGAGTGATCATTATTTGTTTGATGGTCAACCATCTTTTGATTATTGGATACAACATGAAAACGGATAGGGATAGTATTTTAGTAGATTTCATAATGATTTGATAATTCATAGAGAATGTATATTTAAGAATCCTTTATGCAAATATTTCATTAATCACCAATCATTGAAACTTTCAATTGCAATACTCTATCTTGTACATATCATAATATTTTGTCATGTCATCTAAATCATATGTTGTCATAGATTTTGATGGATCTGAAGGATAATGAAATGATCTTGAAAATACAATAGATAATGCCTCACTTACACAAATAAAAAAGGACAGGCAATTCTAATGTTGCATTTTAAATTTGTAAGCCTAGAAATTTGAATTGAAAAAGAATGATTTTTCTAGGAGAAGAAAAGTCCATCGCAATGTTCATATGATAAATTTCAATGAATTTTTATTTTTGAAGTATATATGATTTTGTGAGGCACTATGATTTGAACAGGCAAAATTTTCTTTTGCTTCATGATTGTTTGATTTTTTGTCCAAACACTATTTTATACACATATTTGACATTTAATATCATAGCTGGTTGAATACTTCTGTATTTTCAACCTAATATGATCGATATGATCTTGTAGTTGTGTTAATTTTTTGTTTCAAAAATCTTGCCCTCCAACATGATAAATTTAGGTGTCTTCTAAATCTTTATTTTGTTAATATTGATTTTATTTTTCTTTATCAATCTCATTATCCTGTTGTTAGAAGGTTGCATTGGTTGTCATGAGTTGTCACTTTGAGAAGTACATTTTACGTATAAGGTTGGCTTTCTCACTTTTTCTCAATGACTACAAATAATTAAGTAAAAAAATTAGTTAACTCTTGATGCTTTATAACTAATATATTTCCCTTAAGTTGGATGATTTATGTTTAGTTCTTCATTTTGATCCGGTTGACATGGATGATGATATTTCACCAGGGTCTAATATAGGTGAAAATGGCTTCTATTACCATTGTTGCATGATTTGGAAAAGGATTTCTTGTGTGCATTTAATTAGGCTTCCTCCATTGTGATTTGGAGGTCATGGATTTGTGTCAAGAAAATAACCTCTTTGCAAATGCAAAGTTATGACTTGACAACCCTTTCTATGACCCTACATTGGTGGGAGCTTCATGTATTTGTTATGCTTTTTCTATAATGAGTCACTTGCTCTTCATGCTGGGATGTAGTTTGCAGAGAATTATGCAAAGAAGGGTCTTGTTTGACTCAGAGAAATATTTACTCCTGGGACACTTGAAGCTCCAAAAACTCAAGTAGCACTTAAAGAGCTTGAATCCATCCATAAGGTAAACAATCAAACCCCACAATATTATACGGAAATTCTATTAATATGAATTTTATGCTCCAAAAATTCTAAAATTAGTGAGATTTGTATCTTGTACTGACACCTGCTAGCTTATGTTTAGCATGAGGCTCTTGATTGAATTAATGTGTTTTAAATTTTTTTTTTTTTTGAATTTTGTTCGCAGCGTAAAGAAAAAAAGTTATGATCTAGGATTAAGATGAGGGCTATTGGATGCTTTAAACTTTTAAATAAGATAAGGCGACCTTCTTTTAGATGGACATCTTTTAAATCTTTAGAAAACCTAATTATATTATGACAACATACTTGATTTGGAAACATGTTTTTGTATGACAAGGTCTAATATTTTGATAGTTAAGATATGATGGTGGAACTTGTACCAAATTTGATTTCCAAAATAGGTTTTAATAAAGCTTTTCACGTAATATCTATACATTAGGATTGTTGCGTGCTAGAAAACCGATTCGTAGAATAAAACTTTTACCTTTGCCTTATTGAAATCCAACATACAGATATTTGAAGAGAACAAGAAACTCTAGGATTTTACATGGAAAAATCTAAAAGAAAAAAAAATGGAACTGCCCAAAAAAATGTTCCACTATATATGTTTGGAGTACAAAATTTAAGTTTTTTTTGATAATGGGATTACAGAGTTGTATGTGAAAAAGCTTGACAACAGGAATCTCAGAATCATGTAACAACGTATCAGTTGGGTTATAATAGTTGTTGGTGCGGCGATAGTGACAACGTTGTCGATGATCTAGCTTGTTGGTGGTAGCTGGCGGTGGTAGTGATGGCGAGCCGGCAGAGTTAGCGGCGGCGATGATCGATAGTGGTGGCCGATGGCGATATGCGATAGTTGGAAGAGGTGCGGTGTCGGTAGTTGGCAACCGGAAACCGCGGTGAGTGATGCGGATGCGATGTGTGTGGCGGTGATATACCGCGGTGGTCCGGTGCGGCGGAGCAGTGATGTGGCCGCGGCCGGTATGGTCGGAAGCTGTTGTAGTGAGGCCAGCGGTGGTGGTTGATGCGGTGAGGAGCGGGGTGGTAGTTGGCGTGATGATGTGGCGGTGGTCGGACGATTGGTGACGATTATGCTTGGAGGTTCTTTAAGCCTCGAGCTCTCTCTTCTCTTTGGGCTTAATTTGCCACCTCTCGATGAAGAGAGTGATTTAAAGTGTCGGTGAGATTTTGAAGAGATGGAATAGTAGATAAGACCACAGAATTACCTCATTTTATGAGGACTTTCGATCTGGTTCCGAGGTTTTTATAGTAAGCACCTTAGTTAATTACCCTCTCAATATTGAGAGAGCACTTTCGATTAAGGCTAGTCGATGAATCATTAATAACGAGTGTATAATAGCAGTGATTGGAGTTTAAAATTTATGAGATTTATTATTTCAATTTAAAGCTTATGTTGGGGGAACGATGACGCACCTGATCTAGTTCTCATGGTTCCGTCATCCTTGTGGTCCCTAGTCTAGTCGGATGAGGTAGTTGATTGACGACCAAAGATCCTCTCGGCGACACATCTTATATGTCAAGAAATCCAGAGTGGTGTTTGTCTAAGGAGACAAGTTTAAGTCTACCAATAGAGGGCTTTTCCCAATCAAGTATACCCTATGGTTCAACTCAAAGGCGAGCCATTGGTGAGCATATTCTGTGGCGTGATATAGTGGGGTCATTTGGCGACAACCGTTAGAGGACTCGGTGCATCATGCATTGGCCAAGCCACCGGTCGAGGACACGTTATCCTTCTTGACATGAGATTGTTTGAGAGTAAACATAGTTGTGTACTTGATTTGACTTTGATTCCTTTGTGAGCTAGGGTTTTCTTAATTTGTCACTTCCGACTAACAATTATGGAAGGCGAGTTGAATTTTTAACTTTAAGTTTTTTTAATATTGAATTTCACTTAGATATTTATAGCTCAATGATATTTTAAATTGCATTTAGATTAATATTCCATCTAAGTTAATTTGCTTTAAAATTGTAATTATATTTTGATAAAGTATCCCTCCAATTAAAATTTTCATTTAACATACCATCATCGAGTTAATTGATTGAATCAAATATAATTGAGAACTTTAGATTCTGTCAACTCTGTTTAGCTTCTAATAAAGGATTAGATCTACTGTCACATGACAGAATTAGCTTCTCAAATATTTTACTAAGTTGAAATTTTTATAATAGATTTTAGGTTATGTTAACGACTAAGACTAAGCAGGAATCAACTGCACATTTCTCAAACACTAAGTTTAAGCATTCAGCATAGTGTCGGGGCTCATGCGGGTTTTCAATTGCTTGCATATATAATCTCTTATTCATTTCATAAAATACTCATACATGATTCGAGGTGTTTGAAACTAAGGAATACTCTTAGAATGTATATGATCATCTCACCTTAAGTTATTCAAAAACATCAAATTTAGATATGATGTTGCTTTGTAATGAATGTAGTATTTCATCATTCAGGTGATATGCATCTTAATGCAAAAAGATTGAGCATATGATCATTTCGTAATGCATGTAAGAATCTCATTCATTTATTTGAAAATTTATGCAAGCATTGGAGTATTTGAACCAGATACAAGTTTATATGAATTTATTTTTCATCCGAGTATTTGCACATATCAAGGAAAAACTTGAATTGGATAAAATGTCACCTCTTATGTATGTCTATGTTCAATTCACTTCATTAAAATATTTGCATGTACTTATAAACATTTAAGTTGAGTTAATGGTCGCCTCATCTCATATATAAAGATCTCTCGATACACTATGTGAATTTCAAGACATATGTATCGAGTGTTCATGTATCTTAGAACGATAGACTCGAGTATAAGATGGATTTATAGTATTTACAAAGGGAGCTCAATCCTTTAGAACCTTCACATGAATTAATGAAGTGCTTGAATTGGAGTTGGATGTTATGTTATGATATGTACATGAAGCTTATTCAAAACCTCTCATATTCATGACTTCCATAATGAATTTTATTGTTTTCAAAACACATCATTAATGGGCCCCTTGATTTCATAATTAATCATTTATTTGATTGAAAATATCATGAGTTATGGTGGAGTCCACATAAAAGGTTGGTTCATGCCTATAAATAAAAAGGATTTTCTTCTCTTCAAACACACATCTCACTTGTCCGGATATGCTTGTGAATTCTTGCAAGCTCAAAACATTTGAGGAGGGTTCTACTTATAATTTAAGCAAAGTCCTTTAGTTTCTTTCATTCATCATTTATAGGTTAACTTTTTCTTGAATTTTAATTTAAGCTTGTTTAAGTAAATTATGATGATTTAAATAATCCCATTTAGTCCTCATTTGAATCTTTCATAAGTGTGAAATTGATTAATTATGGCCTCCTGTATCCGCAGAGCTGCATCGAGTCTGGTGCACCACCACTACAAAGAGCGCATATGAGTGGTATAAATCATGACCTAAGTCTTAATTTTCCCTACCATGCTACAAAGAGCGTGTATAGGTTACCTGCACAAAAGAAATCATGTAAATTTCCCAGTTGTGTCACGAGTGTCGCCTACGAGTTTTCCGTGCTACAAAGAGCGCGTATGGGTTCCGCTTGTCACGTCAAATGTGGCATACAGGATTTTAGGTGCATTTAAGATTGAGCATTTTATGCTTTTGCGTAAGGGTTGATGATAGCGACCTAAGTCTTCATTTTCCCTACCATAAAAAGTGTGTATAGGTTACCTGCATAAAAGAAATCATGTAAATTTCCCCGTCGTGTCTCGAGTGTCGCCTATGAGTTTCCCCGCTGTACTACAAAGAGCGCGTACGGGTTCCGCTCGTCACGTCAAATGTGTCGCATACAAGATTTTAGGTGCATCTAAGTTTGACTTTTTTCTCTTGTTAAGCTTAAGATTCAGCTCTCCTTCATCCTTTTTTGGTTGGGCATTTCAATAAGACACCTTGATAGTAGGATATAAGCAAGATTCATTTGCTTAAACTACGAGAAATGAATGACTCTAAATCCTCGAATACACAACTTATTTTGGTTTACTGCAGCTAGATTTCAGTTGTGAATGGGTAGGGAAAAAAGGAGTAAAGAGTTGAAGTTATAGTTAGCTTCTAACCAAAGAGTAAGGGTTATTTAAAAAAGAAATGAGAGGTCAGAAATGACTGTTATTGCATTTAAAATTGGAGGCTTTAGATTTTGCTTGTAGGTGGAGCTGTTGTAACAATAGGAGAAGATGAAGGAGAACATAAGACAAAATCTGATAAGAATGGAAAGGAGACTACCTCGAGCGAAGGAGTTCGATGGCTATTAAGTCGAATAAAGCCTTGTGAATGGGAGGAACAGGCTTTGGTTCAGCTTGCGACATGGACCAGATGGGATTGATGCGTGCAGCTAGTCTGCTCGACAACTAGGGAGTTCAGTTGCTGCTCATGTGCAGATAGAGAGCCGAGAACCTGGATTTCAGTTGCTTGCATGCGGAGGGAGAGCAGAGAGGCCGAGTGTTCGTGTGATGGTTGCATGAGACGGACATGAAAGAGAGGCTCGACCATGAGAGTCGGCGAGATGATTAGAATAGAGTCGGCCGTGAATAAGAGTCCTCCTTAGGGTTAGGTGTTAGGATATATATATATATATATATATATATATATATATATATATATATATATATAAGAGCATTTATTTATTTGAATAAAATTCAAAATTTTAATTTTTGTGGCGGTGATTATATAATTAATATATATGTTGATTAGAAGTTATTTCGATATTTTGGACACAACGACACTGCCCGTTTCGCTATCGAAGGTTGTTTAGTTCAAGTCGGCGTCGAATCAAATCAATTTCGTTAGTATGCGTCGCATCCACCGCGACATTACAAACTCATCCAATTGATGCAGCGGTCTCATTTAATAGGTTTTAACATTTCGCTAACATGATCGATTTCATGAACGGAGGTCATTTGGGCAACGTCGCAGCATCTTGACCTCGATATGTGTGTCAGTGTATCGGTAAATTTCCTTCTTAATCGATTGCCCATCGAATTGTGCGAGATGCATATTCTGATCAATTTCGACATTCAACGATGGCGAGTCCGTTTATTGATCGAAGGTCATTTTGACCGATTTTCATCACCGAGTGTATTTCACTCCGATTTTATTGAAGCTCGTTGAATTCACCTGTGCTCGACTTGACTTATGCGCATGCATTGAGGTCAAAATATCCCCAATAAATATGATTCGCGCATGGAGCGAGTCATATTTGTTGAAAAATTGGTTGACCCTTTGGGCAGGCCCTGGGTCTTGGATCACTTCAACTTTCAACTTCCATGGGCTCACTGAAGAGCTTCTTCCACCATCTACTCTCTGCTTTGATGGATTTATTGAAAGTCTCTTTCTTTTGTGTTTTTACAGATTTGATTTTCCTCCGATCTAACTTCATACTTGACTGAGTTGGATGGAGAAATCAATTTATTTGCTTTGAGATTTGAAATTTCTTTTGTCCTAGCTTTAAGCTTGATGAAATTTGATGAATGATTGACCTGATTTGTCCATATTGACTTGTCAGGAAGTGTATGTACGCCCTAAGTCTTTTGCTTGCTACTTTGACGGACTTGTTGAAGGGTTCATACAGTTGACCCACCTTTCGGCTCATATTAGGTCAATGTTGAATTATTAGTCTAGCAATGTGTATTTTAACAGACTGAATAACCATGAAAACCCTTTAGTTCAACTATTGCCTTTATGTGAACTATGAAATCGCTTTCTCGGTCATGTGTTTTTTGCTTTTGTGGACTTGATGAGAATTGACTTTGATCTGTGCTTTGTGCTTGATCAGATCATTTGAAAAGAGATTGGAATATCACCTTGTGGGCAATATATAGATTGATTTGAGGAAACTTTGAATTGAGAGTTTTCTTAGATTGTCTTGGTCCATCAATCGAGTGGAAAGATCTCTTGAATTTTATTTGCTTGTAGTCACTAAGCTGGATCTGGTTTGAGATTGAATAACTATCATCATTGGACTGATGAGCAGGGGCTCTTTCACTGCGGCCTTTTCTTGCGGCTTGTTGAGTGAGAAAAGCGTCAGTAACTTGGTCATTTATGGGCTTATTGAGTCCAACCTTTAGAACCTACTTAGGTCTTTGACTTAAGCTGTGATGACTTGGAGGTCTTGTCATTAGATTGATGAATGGGGGCTTTTTCACTGCGGCCTTTTCTTGCGGCTTGTTGAGTGAGGAGTGCATCAGCAACTTGATAATTTATAGGCTTGTTGAGTTCAACCTTTAGAACCCATTCGTGTCTTGGACTTGAAGATGTAGAGGTTGATCTTTTTCAACTTAATTTATTGAAGCTTCTAAAATTGGGAGTTCTTCTGATGACCTTTGACATTTGATGAATCTTGGAGGGAAACCTTTGACATTTAGGGCTGTCTTTTTGTGCATTGAAGTAGATTCCTTTTTTGTTCTTATAAGACTTGCTACTTTAATAATAATAGTTATAGATATATTCAGGGATCTCGGCACAAAGCTCAATGTCAACCTGAATGCATATACAAGAAGATCTCCTATTTCACAGGGAAGGATTGAACAACTTTGATTTATAAAAACTAAAAAAATATCCTCTGTCTAACAGGGGGATTGCAGACTAGTTCGAAATGCATTACAGAGTTTGAACTTCTTTAATATAAATAAATGGAGCTCATTCTGATTATTATATATATTTATCTAAGGATCTAGGCTTGAAGCTCAGCTTGAAGCATGATGTCAACTTAGCTAAATATATAAAAAATGCCCCCTGTCTAATAGGGGGAGACTTTCGCAATAACTTGAAAATGCATTCTCATTTTACGAGAGAATCTTCAAGTGACATTACATATATATTTGACATGAAAGCCTTACTAGTGCAAGATTCATTTAAGAATTTATATACTTATCTACAGTCAGTTGTTATATTTCTTGAGATATCGATCATTATTGGTGGCATCTGTCATTGACTATTCTTGTCAATAAGCTGGTAGGTTCCTCCTTCGTACACCTTCTCTATGATGTAAGGACCTTCCCAATTAGCTTCAAATTTACCACCGATCTTATGATGAGGGATGATTGACCTTCTCGGCACCATAACCAATTCACCTTTCTAGAATGTCCGAGGGCGTACTGAACTATTGAATGCTTTAGACATCCTCGCTCGGTAGAACTTTAAACTTTGTTGAGCTTGGAGTCTAACTCTATTGAGCGCATCCAACTCTTCCATTCACAAGCGGGTGTTCTTGTATTGAGTAAGATTGAATTGGACGGCTACTTGAAGTGATGGTAGCTCAACTTCTAGTGGCAGAACAGCTTCAACTCCAAATGTTGGAGCATAAGGAGTGGCCTTGGTTGGCATTTTGTAGGTAGTTCTATATGCTTAGAGTGCTTCCATCATTTTAGTGTACGACTTTCTTTATTCTTCGTGAGAATATTTTTGAGCAACTTTACTAAGGTTTTATTGAAAGCCTCTGCCAAATCATTAGCCCTTGGATTGTAGATTGATGAGTACCGCTAATCGATCTTGTGCTGATCAGCGAATATGTATATCTTTGCACTCTTGAAAGCTGGACCATTATCTGAAATGATTCATCATGGCACCCCGAATCTATAGACAATATTGTTGGTAAAGAAGTCAGCAACTCGATCGGTGGTGACTTCCTTAAATGGAGCAGCTTCAGCCCATTTGGAGTAGTAAGTAGCTGCTAAAATGAACCGATGTCCGGCTGATGATGGAGGATAGATCAGGCCAATTATATCTGTACCCCAACTTTCGAACGGCCAGGGCGCTATTGTTGGGTACAGAGGATTCAGAGGTTAATGAATAAGATTCTGGTGAACTTAACATTCGTGACATTTCCTGGCATGATTTATGCAATTTTTCACCATTGAAGGCCAATAGTACCCCATCATCTTAATTTTTGTACCATTTTAGGACGATTGATGCTCAAAGTCCTTCATGAATTTTGGACATAACTTTGTTGGCTTCATCTCCATAAGCATCATAGTCACATTTGTTGAAAGGATCAGGTGTCAATGAAATAAGCTGTATCGTAGGATTCTTTTGTAATTTGCATGACTAGTGATTTATTGCTCGGTAATTTGCTTTCTTTGAAATAATCGATGAAGGGTTGTCTCCAATCATGGAGCTTTTCCACCATGAATGCTTCATGATTTGTTTGTAGTACTTTTAAGTTTTCTCTCTCTTCTACTTGTTCTTTGGGAGAGTGAGGAGCAATTTGAATTGCTTCCTGCTGGCTTGAGTTTGATGTCCCCTCTACCTGTGGGGAGTATGGATTTACTAGTTGCAGAACTCGACGAGTGGACACTTTAATTAACACATCATCATCATCCGTGTTCGTCATTTCTTTTGCTAGCTTGGCCAGGCAATCTGCTTTACTTTTATTTGATCGAGAAACTTGAGCTAATTTAATGTATGGAATTTGCTTCATGAGCTCAAGCACTCACCTATGATAGTATGCCAATTCAAGCTTGTTAATCTTATATAGACCCAATACTTAGTTGATTACCAATTGAGAGTCTCCAAAGATTCTTAAACTTTGGATACCAATAATAACAACTTATTCGAGGTCTGCTACCAATGCCTTGTATTCAGCTTCATTGTTAGTTCTTGGTTCAGTCAACCTATATGAACATCTCATTATACCACCTTCCAGTGTTATGAAGATGAGGCCAACGCCAGCTCTTTCTTTCGGTAGATTTGGGGGTTGAGCAGACTTAATAAATGATGCACTTTTGAAATGCAATTCCCAGATATGCAATCTTTCTCTTTCATGAATAAGCAGAATCTATTCATCACGAAAATCATCATTGACTTCTGAATTTGCTGGGATAGGATGCGCAATGAGAAAATCTGATAGTATTTGCCTCTAAACAACTTTTTCAGATACGTATGTAATATCAAACTGTAACAGGAGTACTGCCCATCATGCCAAATGACCTATCAATGCTGGTCTTGTGATCATGAACTTCAGCGGATCGATCTTTGAGATGAGTGTTATCTTATATGACAACATGTAATGTCGAAGCTTCTGGGCAGCGAAGATCAGTGCAAGATAGTGCTTCTCGATCGGAGAGTACTTTGTCTCAGCTCCTATCAATCTTTGACTGATATAATACAACACATTTTCTTTGCCATTTTCATTGTGTTGTGCAAGCAATGCTCCAAGAGATTCTTCTAGTGCAACTGTATACAAAATGAGAGACTTTTTCGGGATTGATGCTGCAAGGATTGGTGGATTTAACATGTATCTTTTGATGTTATCGAATGCTTCTTGACACTTATTGTCCCATTTAAATGGTGCATTCTTTTTTATCAATTTAGCAAATGGTTGACACCTGCCTGATAGATTTGATATGAAGCACCGGATGAATGCCAAATGTCCTTATACGGAACGAAGCTGACGAGATTCTTCGGCGGTGGCAAATCCACTGTCGCTTTAATTTTATTAGGGTCGATCTCAATTCCTCTATGCCGTACCACGTAGCCAAGGAACTTTCCAGATGAAACCCCAAATGCACATTTAATAGGATTCATCTTGAGATCGTATTGCCTAATTTTTTTGAAGACCATCCTTAGGTCATCAAAATGATCTTTTCGATCTATGTTCTTGATGTAACATTCTACTGATGAATCATTGAGGTCATCCACATAGCATTCTACTTTTTGATGAATCAACATGTCGAAGATGAGCATCATAGCTCTCTAATAAGTAGCTCCAACATTCTTCAATCCAAAAGGCATGACTGTGTAATAGTATATATATACCAATTGGCGTCCTAAATGATATGTGCTTCTCGTCTTCCGGAGCCATCTTGATTTGATTGTATCCCGATGATCCATCCATAAATGAGAACATGTCATAGTTGGAAGTATTATCTACTAGTAGTTCTAATATTGGAAGCAAAAAATCATCTTCTGGGCACGCTTTGTTCATATCTCAAAAATCAATGCAGATAGGGATTTGATCATTATTCTTTCTCACTGGAATCACATTGGCTATCCAATTTGCATACTGTTCTTCTCGGATAAAGTCTACTTCGATCAGTTTCTTAATTTATATAATTACCTGTTCTTCAATCTTTAATCTCATTTTCCTAGGAGCTTGCTTAACAGGCGTTGCATATGGTTTGATGATAAGTTTATGAACTGCCACCTCAAGAGACAAGCCTGACATTTCATAGTATGTCCAAGCTTGCTTTTATTTCTTTGACATTTTCATCAGACAAAAGGGAACTGGCGAAGGTTGGGCGAGGATCATCCTCTGTTCCCAAGTTGATTTCCTTCAACTCATCCATGGTAGCTGTCTGTCCACCATTCTCAAGCTCTTAGTCTTTGGCAGCTTCTACTTCCTCATCATGGTTGGTGATAAACCTCATAAAGATTATCTTCATTTTTTCAATTTCGGTTTGAACTTCATTTCCTGCTATTGCATAATAAGATCTTCGAGGACGCCTACATAACCAAAACCTTTAAATGTATAATTATCACACTTTCGTGAGGTTTGTGGACTTTTTAGACCTCAGAGGGCATCAAAGAAGTGGGCCCATCATTTGTCTGTTCCAATATCGACTCCCAATTTGTGCATCATCTTGCGAATTCTTGAAGGATAATATTTTGACATTCTTATGAGAACCATATCATTAGATTCATTAAATTGTGTGTGAATCACTGATATCACTCCTCAGACTTATAAAATGAAATTCCATGCTCATCACTTCCAGGCAAAGGAGGCACATAGAAAGTCTTTAACTCTTCAACAATGTGGACTTCATGTGGAGTGATTTTTTTGAAAAGTTGAAAAGGAACCGCGATCACTAATGATTCTTTTGATATCAACAGGTCTACCGTCCTTCTTGAAGAGATACACTGAACTTCGCTTTCATAGGTAGGTTCAGAATCATACTTGGATTTGAGTATTCTATTATTTTCTTTCCTTTCGCTAGAGACTCGTTGGCTCCCTTAGGCCCAACGGGAGGATCATCCTCTTCTTCTGTGTCACTGCCTTTTTAGCTTATGTGATGCACTAGCTGCTATAGGAAGAGTTGGTGTCACCTTCTTTCTTCCTTTTTCCTTCTTCACTTCTTTGTGTTGTTTTGCAACCTTTGAGGTAGAAGCTTTGGATTGTTGAGGCTTGGGCTCATTCAACAAATAATATTTCTCATCTTCATAAATTTTAGCTTCATGGATTGCAAATGGCTGAAAGTTGCCAGAAATTCTATGTTCTTCCTCGTCTCTTATGTATTTCATACATTGGTGCAAAGTAAACGGGGCTATTCTATACTCATGTAGCCGGGATGCCCCAACAAGGCTGACGAGGTGTCGCATCAATGCCATGAAATTTGGCTTTTGTAAAGCTCTCCGAATCTTATGGCAAGGTAAAAGATCCGAGAGTCTTTTGCCATTTTTCATTGAAGTCGTGGATCATTAATTTGTCTCTTCCTAGATGTTGAATGTCAAGAGACAAACCTTTCAATGCTTTCAGACTCATGAGATTGACGATGAACCGATCAATTAGAATTGATTGATTATGACACCATCTCTGCAGACATATAACGGGCAATTGTGTTATGATGTTCCAAGCATAAGATCCTCCTCAGAGAAAGTGATTCGAAAGGTCTCGAGATTATAATACTTCAGTCACACACCGCTCGATGAAGTATGCTTCATATTTCTCTGGACTTTTAAGACCCTGAATTAAGGTTTCACAGAGATCCTACGACATCAAAAGGGTCTCATACACACTCAATTGAGCAGGGATCTTCCTCAAGTGTGACAGGATGTTGTAATCGATTCCTTTATCCATGTTAGACTTGTTCTTTGGATCTTTGGGAATGATATTTTCATTAACTTCTATGTTCTTGTCATAGCCTTTATTTGGCGTTCCTTTCTTTTGTGATGACGGCAACACCTTTCCACTTCTTAGTTGTACTGGGGATGCTCTATCTGGCTCAGATTCTTCTAAAGAAGTCTCCTCTTCGGAACCACTATTTATGCCTTAGGATCGGATGGAGCTTTCAGAATCACTTCCCTTCATCAATGGTGATATTGAAGACTCTGACTCATCTTCCTCCGAAAAGCATAAGTCTTCTTCCGAGCTATCATCTGTTTGCTTCACCATCAGGCAAAACTTGAATGCTACATCATTAGTGGTTCTTCTTCTTGGATTATCTTGAAGAAATGGATTCCATCAGGGAGTATCCTTGGATCTTTGAGATAACTTCGACTCTCTAGAAAGAGATTCTTCGTCATCACCTTCTTCATCATTTGTTTCAATGATTTGGAATCGACATGAAATCGAAGCTTAATTGATTGTCTTGCCGGTCATTGATATTCTTCAAGATTATTAATAATCTTTTGGTTAGTAGATTTCTTATACATCTTCTTTTGTTTGGCTGAATTTTTAGGAGTTTTTGGCAGGTTCTGGATAGGCAACTTCTCAGGTCGGGAAACACCAACCACCTTAGACTGTTTCTGAAGACCAGAACCTTTTGATGTAGATCTTTCCTTTGGTTCCAGTACTGGCTTGAACGGTGATCTCCACTTGACACCAAGAATGCCTTCTAATTGTTTTAGCATCTTCACAATTTTTTTGAGATCGAAGTCTCCCATCTATCATTCTCAACCATTTTTTCTTTTATTTCATTTTTCTGTGGGGGCATAAAAGAAGACGTAACCACCATTGTAGATTCTTTCTTTGGGTGATAAAGGACACTATTGGATAGTGTGAATTCATCTCTCTTGTACTTCCTTTCTAGCCAATCTTTGAATAGAATCTTCTATAGGTGGCTAACTACCCATGATATGGACAAGAACTACCACCCATCTTGACTCTTCGTGTCTTTACATTCTGCAACCTAACCCCTGAGTGCTTGTAATAGTTTAGCTACACTTTCTCTTTGAAAGAGTAGTGAAAATATTCCCCATCATCTTCATCATCCCTTCTTCAAAAGAAAAGGGATAAATGAAAACAAGAATAAAATTTTCTTTGGACACCACGAATCTGTTCTTATTCAAGTGATCGAGTGCATTATTAAGGAATAGTATACTACCTCAAAAGATAGAAGTCACTACCTTTAATGGACCTAATCACCCTAATAAGGACTCCTAAGGATAATGGGTCTACATATATGTACCAGAGATTCTTCCCCTACTTTAAAATAGAGTTTATTTAAAGTGTTCTTTAGGAGGCAAGCCCCCATAGTTAATTACATCTTAAGGAACATGATTCCTAGGAAAACTCTTTAAGGTAAATGGTCATTGTCTTTAAAGATTTCAATAGGTAGGACTATCAATCGATTAGTTTATTTTAAAAGATCAAATGGGATTGATTAAATAGGAGAGACTTCTTACAAAAGCCAAATAAGAATAAGTAGGGATGCTTAAGATACTAGGAAGCCTAGTAAACATCTAAAACTACCCTATAATTAGGCTTTACATTTTGAAGTTTGAAAAGATTATTTGTTTGAGTTGATATTTTCATTAGAAATTTAGGGCTTATAATCCATCGACACAAGATCGTGGAGATGCCTAAGAGGTGATGATTTATGCTTATGACCCACAAAGAGAAAAACAACCTATGAACCTAAATTTAGGGAGCTTTGGCGAGGGCCACAAGCACAACCTAAATCTAAGGCAAAAATGAGTATAAGGTTTACCTCCACAAGAGAGGATAAACCACTCGACCAATTAGACTTACAACCGTTTGGGGGTGGCTGCCAACTAACTCTGCCTACGATTTTAAATACATGTAGGCAAGTCTTATATTTTATGCAAGATACTAGGATTGTTAATGTCACGACCCAGTCCGGGAGCTTAGAATACTAAGGGAAATGATGGACTGGATAAAAGAAAAACTTACATAACACTTTAAATTTTTAATAAAATCTCCAATCATACAAGAGCCATTACAATCCACAAATGACTTAACAATTTATCCACATATATATACTAACAAAGTTCATGAGAAATACACTTTAAACATAACTCAACATAATTGATATAATTACCTATCTCCTGAAGTCCCTCTATGGCGATAAACATGACTTACCCCTCTATCAGCCATTTAGTTAGGGTGGTTACCTGAAAAAATTTAGGAACTAATAAATGAATAAAATTCAGTGGGTCAATTATGTTGTTACACTATAGTAAATAAGAAGGTAGAACTAGTATGCATGCCAATTTTTGTTTTCACATGTACATAAAAGAAATTTGCTCAAATAATCAAACATATGTGAGGAAGGTATACATAAACATTTTGTATGAACTTTTTCTTTTACATTTATCATTCATCTTGGAGTCATCATCAAAACCTTTACCAATACTCATCCAAAAGGCAAGTAGCCATTACCATTACCATTTGCCAATTTCATTGGCCCTTTTTTATCATTTTATGCACGGGTACATTGCGTCCCTAGCCAGTACCATAAAGGGGTGAACTTCACTTTCAACATACACATTCATAGCACATAATTGTACATCTATACATTTTAATTCATAACTAACAGTAAATCAGTTAACTTTATAAAATGATAAAGTGATAATACGATCTAGCATTAGGTTATTCTCCAACATAAAGAAACAGTAAACTACTTCACAATTTATAAAGAAGCTGGAAAATCATCACAACTTGCAATACAGGAAAAAGTCATAATCATATGAACAATGCATTTCATCATAAGAAATTAAAGACATTTTTATCATAAATGTAAGAATATAATTACCTACTTTAACTTGCAGTTTCCTCTTGAATCTCCTTTCCTTTAATGCTTCTTTCCTTAATTACAATTCCTATAAAATGAAATATTGATTGGATCAATATTAAAAGCAATGCATTTTATTTTATTTTATTCATATGATACTTACATATAGCTTCTATTAATTGACGCTCATGTTCATCAATATTCATTGTCTATTTTCTAAATCAAGTTAAATTACCCTTTAATTCACTTAATATAATGATATGTCTAATTTGCCATATAATACTTCTAAATCCTATTACTTTTCTGAATATATAATATTAAGTGTTAAAGTGACTTAATATATTTTATTAAATATTTATCATGCCCCTTAAAATGATTCTAATTTGATTAACATCCTATAGATAAATTTTATTTTCATTTAGTGTTTAGCATTTCCTTTAAAATGATTTTAATCTAATTAATGATAATATAATTACTTAGCATAAGTTCAACATTTTATTAAAATTGCAATCATATTTCATATGTGAGGGTTTAATACTTAAATTACTTAACTTTGATTCATCATACATATTCCCAATTTACATTTCTTTGCTAAAATTTATAAACCTAAGTCAAAATTATGAACCCAAAGTTAAAATTATAAACCCTAAATTATACACTTGAAATAACATTAAAATCAAAGCTAATAACATTAAAATCAGATTTTTTTTCAAACATATAACTATATACATTAATTATTTACTTAACCTCTATATCCTCTAAGACCCCTAAGACCCGCGTGCTCTCCTTTCCTCCGTTAGACGGTTTCGTTCTCTCGTCGTTGCACGAGGCTCCGGTGACGATCTGACGTGAGTCGCCTCACTATGTGGGCCCGCCTAGGGCCTTCTCCTTCTTTTTTTCCTCGACACACGAAAGACTCTCCTCCTTCCTCTCTTTGATCGCTCTCACTCCTAGGGAACCTGCAGGCGAAGTCTTCCCCTTCTCTCTTTCTCCCCTCTCCCTCTCGTGTTTTGGGAGTTCTATTTCAGTTTGCCAAAACCGAACTCCCCCTCAGACTTTTTCCAAGTTGCGGCTAACCGTCACGGTGGTTGTATTTTTTATTTATTATTTTTTTCCTTTTTTATGGTTATTACAGTTAAGAGCTTGCACATGGTCGGTTTGGCCAGGGGAGTGGATTAGTGATCTCCCCATGTGCTTTAATTGAGTGTGGGAGGAGTGCCATGTGACCAATTTGAGTCTTATGCTCGGTTTGGCCATGGGTTGAGGTTGGGACCCAAACCCATTGTGTTGGGTGCACCACCCTCCCTTATGGTTCACTTGACCTATTATGAGAGTAACAAGTAGGTATGAAGAGGAATTGGCCAAATTCCCAATGGATTTGATCAAAATTTGTTCTATGACCTAGGAGCAAAAAGGTCATTTGGCTGATTTTTTAATTTGGATATGTTGGGTATGTTGAGAAAATAGGTTAAGCCAAGTTTCATTGGATTTGGAGTTCATTTAGTTTGGTTTGACACATGTTGACCCATTTAGGTCAAAATGGGTCAACTTAAGACCAATTGGTCAAATTAGGTCAAACTAAAGGTAGAAGTTCATATGACCATTTGAAGTGGATTGGTCTTTGGTTTCAATCAATTTGGTTTAGGTTTGAATTTGGTTCATATGACTTCATTTAGGTCAAATGGGTCAAGTTGACCAATTTGACCCATTTGACTTAATTGGGCTAGGTCATGGGTTGGTTTAGGTTCATTTGATCATATGGAATGGATTGGTATCTTTGTTTCCAATCAATTTTGGTTTAGTTCAAATTTGGCTCAACATGGCTTTTAGGTCAAGTTGGGTTCATGGCCAATTGGGCTAGGTTGGGTCTAGTTGGCCATGTGGAGCTTTGGTCAAGTTCAATAAGTGTTTTGGAATGAACTTGAACCATTGGTTTCAATTGATTTGGCTTAGATCAAGTTTTGACACATTTTGACTTTTAGGTCAAATTGGGACCAACTTGGATCAAGTGACAATTGGGTTGGGTTAGGCTGTTGATTTGGTCAAGTTCAAACATTGGTCATGAATGAACTTAGATCATTAGTTTCAATCAATTTGGCCTATGCTAGATTTTGGCTATGTTAAGTTTCATTTTGGCTAAGTTTTGACTTGGTCAACTAGGTTTGACTTGTTTGACCTAATTTGAGTGATTGATCATCTCATGATGACATGATCATGATGAGAGGGTTAGATGAGCTTACTTCAATCCAATTTGGTTAGGATTAGAATTTAGCTCATAAGGGATACTATAAGTCACTTTGGGTCAAGTGAGCCTAAGTGGGTCAAATAGCTTGGTTAAAGCTTGATTTGAGCTTGATTGAACTTGCACATGGACTTATGATTGAAATATAAATCCATTTGCAAGTGGTTTGAAGTCAAATGAGTTTTGATTCACTTGACAATTTCATATTCAAAGGAATAACATGAATGAGGTTTGAGTTTGATTTTTGGGTTGAGTTTTGATTTGTTGATTAGAGTTTGTATTTATATTTGGATTCATGATTGAAAGATTGATTGAATCATGAAGAAAAATCAAGAGTTTGGCTTGATTTGAATTGGATTTATTTCAAGATTTTGACTTGAAAGGTTTAGATTGGATTTTTGATGAGTTTGAGTTTGATTTTTGGAATTGGTTTGATTGATTTGAATTTATATTTCATTTATATATGTGAATATAAATGAGAATATAAATGGATCATGAGAAAATTTCATGAATTTGAAGTGATTTGATGATTTGATTTAGGGTCCTTAAGAAGGGCCAAAGGAACTTAGGAGAAATTTTGGAAATTTGGATTTAATTGTTGGGTTTAGTTTGATTGATTTGAATTTATATTTCAATTATATATGTGAATATAAATGAGAATATAAATAGGTCGGGAGAAAATTTCATAAATTTGAAGTAGTTTGAAGTTGATTTAGGCTAAGTCCTTAAGAAGGAATCAAAAGGACTTAAGAGAAATTTGGAATTTTGGATTTGATCATCATGGGTTTCATCATAAGTTTGGGAATTGAAAGATGGTTTGGGAGAATCCATTGATTTGATATTGATTCAGATTTGAGAAAATCAAATGATTAGAATTTGATTTGAATTTGACTTGAAGGAAGGAAGGAAGGAATAATGTGGTTTAAGCTAAAAGGGTAGGCAAGCTTTCCTAAACCCCAAGGCATAACCCTATTCTTACACCTAACTCTTCTAAGTCTCTGCTAGGTAAAGTGTTCACCTAATCACTAGAAGTGTCTTAAGACTAAGAAACTCTTGACTAGAGAGGTCCTATGAAAGTGTAAAAGTTGAGAGCTCACTACAAGATGAGGTTAACAAAGAGATATCTTAAGACTAAGGAAGCTCTTAATCTCTAAGAGAAAATCTATGCCTAAGATGAAGAGAGTTGAGAGCTCATTAAAAAAATGAGGTCAACAGTATTCTTTATTTATTTTCTCCTTAAGAGATGGATGCATTTGATCTTCATCTCCTAATGATTGTCTTGGGCGCCTCATCACTACTCGAAAAAGTTCTGGGTTTGTCATTGCCTTCAAGAACTAATTTCGGTTAAGAATTGAAGGGTTGTTTAACTTTCTCTTCAAAATAGATAGATTGTTTCCCCTTATCTACATTGTAAGTTTCTCTTCTTCATTTATTTGAATCATATGAAGCAATGTGAGATATATGAAGCAATGTGAGATTCACTCCTCCTTGATTCTGAGAACTTCCCTTTCTTTATTTTGTCTGGATGACCTTCAATTTTGGAAAGATTCAACTTTTCAAATTTTGCCACCCAATCAAGTAGTTCTTGAAAGGTGGTGATGGAAACCATGCCATTTTATCAATATTGTCCATTAAAATTGAATTGCATGTTCTTCTTCTTCCAGCTGCTTACACTTCATGCTCATTGAGTTATGTATTTAGTGACTCATCCTTCTTTCTCTTCTCTTAGAGGTCAGGTCACTATTGTCTTTTTAACTGACTAGCAAATCTTTTGATAAATATTGCCTCCTCGATGAATGTCTTAATTGAGTCTCAACTCGGTACCATTGAAGTAGTTGTTTAACCCATTAACAAGGTATCATTACCCCAATATTACCACAAGTTGCTTTGAATTGTGCTAAGTGCAGCCTGTTGTTACCGTTGCCATCAAATGAATAAAATTTCGACACTGAGTAACCTTTAGATGACACACCGTCATATTTTGCAGAGCGGCCATAGGTTCTCCACGGTTCGCTATGACTTTAATCTTTTTCATTTGTAGTTTCAAGTTGTATAATGTATGTGCTTATATGCTAAGGGTAAGGGTAGGTAGTCAATCAATTGATTGACTTTATTTCTACCATGAGCACTTTGTGCTCAGGTTGTAGCGCGCTTGCTCAATTGGTGGTTTGATGGGCACATTGATTGTTTGATGATTTGGGAGGAACCGGTGCGATGCTGCGCCTCCGGATCATTTGCATCATGAGATTCATCTCTGCCATCATCCGATTCATCTTTGAATTGAGAGATCTCTTTATCATTCCTTTCATCTCATTTGCATTTGCCTTTGCACTTGAGCAAGATAAAGTTATCTTCTTCTTCTTATTCCTCTTCTTGCTCGTCACTTGAGGAGGAACTAAAAGGTTTTGCTTCTGTTTGACTTGGTGCTGGTTCTTCGATGTGAATAGGTGGTACGGCTCCATGACACGTGGATCGATACTGTCGTATACCAAATGGTTCTCCGATGTGTTGTACCATATACACCACATCTACCCCCATGATATCTTTGTGGGCTCCGAAAATTCACCACCAACCTCTCGACAAATTGAATTGAAGAGAGTGATTTAACATGTCAGGTTTTGGAATTAGGGCTGAGTGAGATGAGGGGATTTAGGTTAGATTTGGGTTCATTTAATTACTTTAACCACTTAATTGCACTTAAAATGACTTTTACGCTGATAAAATCACATGGTCAATATATATATCAATTGAAGGTTATTCTTCAAACGAATGGAATCTTTCACATCGGAGGCCGCTTTGAGTCGAAATGGAAATTCGAGTCAATTCAAAATGTATTCACGCTGACTCGACTCATCATCCGAATTGAGTATGAATAGTCTTGCTTGATAGATTTTAATGTTTCAAAGCTAACGGTGCAATCAATTTCACAAATGGAGGTTGTTTGGTTTACGTCGGTGCCTCTCGACCTCGATATATGTGTATTGAGACTTGCGCTTGATCATCATCAGTTGTGCAATATTTATATTCTAAGGCTTTGACTCAATACGGAGAAATCCGTTCATCAATTGGAGGTCATTTATGTTGATTTTGGCGACGTCTCGTGTATTTTAGCCTCGATTTTTGTGTTGTCACTTTTGATTATTTGACATTTGCATAGGCTCATTCGAATTGAGCACAAATAGTCTCATTTGATAGTTTTCAATTTCAAGCTAACCCGTGATCAATTTCAAGAATGGAGGTCGACATCCTCGAAGCGCCCACATATGAGCTAGATCGCTTGGTCGTTAATCTTTATATTATTCAGTATTTATATTCCGATCAATTTCCACGTTCTGAATGCGATGAAGTTCATTCGTCGATCGGAGGTCGTTTCGGCCATTTTCGGTGACGTCCAGTACATTTGAGCACCGATTTGCATACTCTCACTTTCAAAGCCCGTCGAATTCCACATATGGGCTTGACTCAACTTATGACACATATGTGGAGGTCAACAAATGCACCCCCCCCCCCAACAAATGTGATTCATGCATGGAGCGAGTCACATTTGTTGAAAACTGGTTGACCCTTTGGGCTGGCCACAGAACTTGGATCATTTTGTTCGAGATAACTTATAGAGCTTTGATAGATTTGTCATTAGTATGCCTTTTATTTAGGACATGCTAAATGACGTGCATGACCAATTTGTCATAATTGACTTGTTAGAAAGATAGGAGTTCTTACACTACCCCTCTCTGCTTCGATAGCTTTGTTGAAGATCTCTTTCTTTTATATCATTGCGAATTTGAGTCTCCTCCAACCCTAGCTTCATGTTTGATTAAGTTTGATGGAGGAATTGGTTTATTTATTTTGATGAAGGTTCTCGCTGGGGAATTGGTTTATCTCTGCTTGGTCGAATTTGAAATTCCTTCATAGCTTTAAGCGACGAACTTGATGACTAACCGATTTGTCCATATTAACTTGTCGTGAAGTGTACGCCATGAATCTCCCGCTTTGATGGACCATTGAGGGGTACATAGATGATTCAACCTTTCAACTTATAAAGGGTCAATGTTGACTTATCGTGTGTGCTTTAACGAATCGAATAACCATAAATTTCTATTAGTTTGGCCATCTTTATATGAACTATGGAATTGCTTCCTGCACTTTCTACTTTGATGAACTTGATGAGGAGATTGAATTTGATCTATGCTTGCTTGATTAGATCATTTGAGAATAAATTGAAATATCACCCTGCAAGCAATATATGGATTGATTTGAGGTAGCCCTGAATTGGGAGTTATTTCCTCAGATTGTCTTGGTCTATCGATCACATAGAAATATCTCTTGGATCCTGGTTGCTTGTAATCACTAAGTTGGATCTTTTTTGAGATTAAACAGCTATCATCATTGGACTGACAAGCAAGAGCTCTTTCACTGCAACCTCTTCTCACATTGAGTGAGAGAGTGTTAGCAACTCGACATTTCATTTGTTGAGTTCGACCTTTTAGAACCTACTCGAAGTCTTTGACTTAATAGTGGGTTGGTTATGTCATCGACACGAATGAGGGCTCTTTCACGCGGCCTTTTACGCTTGAGTGAGAAAGAACTCGGCTATTTGTGGCTTGAGTTCAACCTTTAGAACCCATCCGTGTCCTAGACTTTAGGATGAAGATGTTGAAGTTTCTCCTACTTAATTGGTTGAAGCCTCCGAAATTAGGAGTTCTTTTGACTTGATCTCCATAATTTGATAAATATGAGAGATAAATTTCTTGACATTTAAGGTTGTCTTTTCATGTGTAGAAATATATTCTTTTTGTTATTGCAAGACTTGCAACTTGACAATGACAATTATGAATAAATTGTGGATTTTAGTAAAGCTCAATGTCAACCTGAATTAGCATATATTCGAGGATCTCGTCCTATAACACAACATCAACCCAAATAAACTTAAAATAAACTAAAAATGCCCCGTATTGCAGGAGGAATTCTAAAGCACATTTAGAGGAACTTTCCAGATGAAATTGCGCAAATACATCAATATTTGAGTTGATATGCTCTCAATAGAATCTTGACATGTAACATTGATTTCATCTATGTATGGAAATCTAAAATGTCCCCTGTGGAACAGGAGAATTTTCGTAGAAAAGTTTTTCATCTGGAGTGAGTATATTTATTTAGGGATCTCGTCATGAAGCACGATGTCGACCTAAATAGATATACTAAAAAAACTCCCCTATCTTGCAGGGGGGTTTCTATTATACTGAGAATGTATTCCTCATGTATAATACTTTTCAAGTATCGACCATTAATTGATTGGTCTTTCACCCTTTAGGACAATGAGTTTGTATGCTCCTTCTTGGTATATTTTATCAATGATAAAAGGACATTCCCAATTAAGCTCAAATTTGCCACCAAAATTTTGATTAGGAATAATTGGTCTTCTCAGCACGAGGACCAATTCTCTCTTTTGGAATGTTTAAGGCCGCACCGTATGGTCAGAAGCCCTTAACATCTTTGCTCGATAAACCTCCAAATTTTGATGAGCTTGCAATCTAACTTCATCAAGCGCGCCAAGTTCCTCCATTCTCAGACAAGCATTTTGATCTTAAGTTAGATTATATTGGATGGCTACTCGAAGTGAAGGCAACTCAACTTCGAGCAGAAGAACTGTTTCAGTTCCAAATATTAATGAATAAGGAGTGGCTTTAGTCGACGTCTTGTAGGTGGTTCGATACGCCCATAGTGCCTATATTAGCTTAGTATGTCATTCTCTCTTATTTTTAGTGAGAATCTTTTTGAGCAGTTTGACCAATGTCTTGTTGAAAAGCATCTATCAAATCATTTGCTCTTTGATTATATATTGAAGAGTATCACCAATCAATTTTGTGTCGATCGATGAATCTATAAACTTTTGTACTTTTAAAGGCTGTGTTATTGTCAAAAATTATTCGACATGACACTCCAAATCTATAGACCACATTATGCATGAAAAATTGATCACTTGGTCAGCAGTAACTTCTTTAAATGGGGTAGCCTCAGCCCACTTAAAGAAATAGCCAGTCACCGTTAGGATGAAGCGGTGTCCAACTAACGATGGTGGATCGATTGGTCCAATTATATCCAGTATCCCATCTGACGATGTATGCTATTGTGGATGTTGATGAATGAGATTCCCATGTACTTGACACTTATGATACTTCATAGCATGATTGATACAGTCTCTCACCATAGATGGCCAATAATAGCCCATCCTTTGGATTTTTACTACCATCTTGGGATCTGACTGATGTGCACCACAAAGTCCTTCATTAATTTCAATCATCATTTTGATACTTTCTTCTATATTTAGGCATCGTAGCCACATTTATTCAAAAGATCTATGATATAGAGTGTTGTTGACAAAAGCATAGTGCAACATTCTCTTCTCAATTTGAGTTGCCAGTGATTTATTATTTGGTAATTTACCTTCTTTAAAGTAGTCGATGAAGGGTTGCCTCCAATCATATGACTCTTCTACAACAAAGGCTTCACACTACTTTTCTGAGGTAATGTCATTCTTAGCTCTTCTTGGTACAACTTCTTGTTGATTTTGGGGAGTATGAGGAGCAACCTGGGTCACATCAGTGGGTCGCCTTTGATAACCTCTCTATGATTGATTGATACTTTGCTAGCTCTAGAACTCATCGAGTAAATATACCGATCATGACATAATCACCATTCATACTTGTCATTTTCTTAGCTAGTTTTGCTAAGCAGTCAGCTTTGCTATTCTCGGATCGAGAGACTCGAGTTAGTTTGATATTTGGTATTTGCTTCATAAGCTCGAGAACTCGCTTGTGATAGAAAGCTAACTCAAGCTTGTTGATTCTATAGATTCCAAGTACTTGATTTATACTACTCTGGGAATCTTAAAAAATATGCAAGTTTTGAATGCCTATGAAAATAGCTTCTTCAAGACCTACGACTAATGCTTCATATTCAGCTTCATTATTAGTTCTTGGCTTGGTCAATCCATATGATTGTCTCATTATCTCTCCTGGTGTTATGAAGATGATGCCGATTCCTGCTCTTGCCCTTGGAAAATTTAGAGGTTCGACTTGTTTGATCGATGAGGCTCCATTAAAGTACATTTCCTAAATTTGTGATTTTTCTCTTTCATGAATGAACATAATTTTCTCCTCAGGCAAATCATCGTTAAGGGAGGAGTCCGCCGGGATGGAATGTGCAGCTAAAAAATCTGCTAAGACTTGTCCCTTTACTGCTTTCTGCAGAACATATGTGATATCAAATTGTAGAAGCAATACTACCCATCTTGCTAAGCGACCTGTTAATGCTGGTCTTGTCATCAAGTACTTCAGCGGATCAATCCTTGAGACGAGGGTAATATTGTGAGATAACATATAATGACAAAGCTTTTAGAGCGCAAAGATCAATGCTAAACAGTGCTTCTCTATCGAAAAGTATCTCATTTCTGCTCCAATCAACCTCTGACTGATATAGTAAAGAGCATTCTCTTTGTTTTCTTCATTGTGTTATGCCAATAATGCTCCAAGGGATTCATTTAATGCAGCTGTGCATAGAATGAGGGGCTTCTCAAGAGTAGGCGCTGCAAGGATTGGTGGATTTAACATGTAGCTTTTAATGCTTAAATGCTTCTTGGCACTCTTTGTCCTATTTGAATGGAGCATCCTTCTTCATTAACCTTGCAAATGATTGACAGTGTCTTGATAAGTTTTATATAAATCGACAGATGAATGCAAGTTGTCCTTGTAAAAAATGGAGCTAACATAAAATTTTTGGTGGATGCATCTCCATAATAGCCTTGATCTTAGCAGGATTGATTTCAATACCTCTGTGATGTATAATGTACCTAAGAAACTTGTCCCGAATGCACATTTTAGAAGATTCATCTTGAGTTCATATTTTTTGATTCTCTCTAATACAATTCTCAAGTCTTCGAAGTGGTTTTCACGATTCAAGCTCTTTACTACCAAATCGTCGACATAACATTCCACTTTTTGATGAATCAACTCATCAAAAATACATCATGGCTCTTTGGTATGTAACTCCAGCATTTTTCAAGCCAAAAGACATGACCGTGTAGCAATAAATATCAATAGGTGTTCTGAATGATGTATATTTTTCATTTTCAGGTGCCATTTTGATTTGGTTGTATCCCGATGATCCGTCCATGAATGAGAACATGTCATAGTTGGAAGTGTTGTCCACTAGTAGTTCTAATATTGGAAGCCAAAAGTCATCTTTTGGGCACGCCTTATTTAGGTCTTGGAAGCCAATGCAGAGATGGATTTGACCGTTCTTCTTCCTAACTAGGATAATGTTGGCTATCCAATCTGCATACTTTTCCTCCCAGATGAATCCTGCTTCGATCAGTTTCTTAGTTTCTACAATTACTTGTTCTTCAATCTCTAATTCATTCACCGAGGAGCTTGCTTAACGGGCGTTGCATCTAGTTTAGTTGTTAGTTTATGAACTGCTATATCATGGGATAAGCCTGACATTTTAGAATATATCTAGGCAAAATAATTCCTGAATTCACAAAGTAGCATTTTTATCTCTTCAACTTTCTTTCATGAAAGTTGGAGGGGATCATCTTGACTCTAGGTTGATTTCCTTAAGTTCATCCATAGTAGCTATTTGTCCACCATCCTCAAGTTCTTCAGGTGCGGGCTTGGCTTCTACTTCTTCATCATTTTTAAAAAGAATTTCATGGGAATCATCTTTTTCGTCACTATGAGTTTCTATCTTAGCTTCTATTATATTATAATAAGCTCTATTTTGATGAGATTTGTGGATGAACCCCAGACTTTTAGTGATAAACTTATCACTTCTTTGCGATGCTTGAGAACTTCTTTGGCTTCACATCTTGTTAAAGATTTGAGTTCTATGTTTAGTAGTTCCAATATGAATTCCAAGCTTATGCATTATTCTTCGTAATTTTTATGGATAGTATATTGATATTCTTGTTGGCACTACCTCATCGAAATTTTCATGTTGAGTAGGCCGACTAAAATTGTGAGGCTGAGACTCTTCAGATTTGTAAAATAGAGTTCCTGTTTTGCCACTCTCACTCAACGACAACACATAGAATGTTATCAATTCTTCAATATTATGAACTTCCAGTGGACTTATTTCAAGCAATCACGAGGGATGGGTATAATTTTGAGTGAGTCATCCCACTTTGCCAAGTGAGCCATCCTCCTGACAAACCATCTGAACTCTATTTCTATAAGTAGATTCAAAATCATAGTCTGAATCAGAATCACTTATTTCTTGAAAGTTTATAAGTTCCTTTAGGTTTGATAGGAATATCTTCTCCTTCTTCACTTCCCAAATGAGGAATTGATTTTCTTGATTTAGGTGTAGGATCAAGTGCTTTATGGAGAGTTGGCATTGCCTTCTTTCTTCCTCTTTGCTTCTACTCTTTCACTTTGTGAAATTGCTTTTTAGTTCCTGAAGTGGATGCTATTGGTTCAAGAGGCGTTGTTGGCTTGGGCTCTTTAGGGATGAAATATTTCGCATCTTCATAGATCTTTGCTTCATTGATGGAGAATGGCTATAGGTTACCGGGAATTTTGAATTCTTCTCCTTCTTTCAGATACTTCATACATTGATGCATAATTGATTGGACCATGTCATACTCATGTAGCCATGGTCGGCCCAAGAGAGCTCTAAATGATGTATCGACATCGATTACATGAAACTTGACTTCTGTATATAAATCCAAAAACTTGAGTGGGAGAATAAAAGAGTCGAGGGTTTTCCACCCTTTTTCATTGAAATCATGAACCATCAACTTATCTCTCCCAAGATGTTAGGTATCAAGTGATAATCCTCTTAATATCCTTAGACTCATAAGATTGATAGAAGAACCTGGTTCAATCAATATTCAACTGGTCGAGATGCCATCACTCTCTATAGTAACATATAGAGAACGATTGTAGTATGTCGTTCCTAATATAAGATCTCTTTTAGAAAATTTGATTACTAGGAGCTCTTGAGTTTGCAATGCTTCGGTCATGCATTTTTCAGTAAAGTAAGCTTCATAGTTCTTCGAATATTTGAGAGCATGTATTAAAGTTTCTCAGAGATCTTTTGACATCAAGAGAGCCTCGTACATACTTAGTTGTGCAGGGATCTTTCTCAGATGTGATAGAATATTATAATCTATCTTCTCGCTTGACTTTGGCTTTATCCTAGGATTTTTGAGAATGATATCCTCATTGACTTCAATTTGTTTACTTTTATCTTTATTTGTATTTCCTTTCTTTAATGCAGGTGGTAAACCTTTACCACTTTTCAATTGAACTTGAATCACCTTATCCTTCTCAGATTCTTCTGAAGATATAGTTTCTTCAAATTCCCTTCTTATTCTGGAAGATTGCCCAAAAGGGCTAGACTCATTTTCAACATTTCATACGCGATGATATCGATGAGTCGACTCTTCTTTATCGGGAAACATAGCTATTCATCAACTATTGTTTTGTTGAGTCAAAATTCGATGTTAGCTCCTCAAACTCTTCTTGCTTTCGACAAGAATTTTGAGAAGTCTTCGACTACCCTTGTCATTTTGAGTAACTGTCAATAACATCTCGACATCATAGATGATTGACATGTCTCTACTGGACAAGATTCACCATTATCTTCTTCATCTGATTCATCAATGTGAAGTTTAGGCATAAAGTCTACAAGCCTAAATGGTGTCCTTGCCGGCTGGTGATACTCCTCTAGATTATTAATAATCCTTTGAGTTGTAGTTCTCTTCTTGATCTTTTTTTTTCTTAACCGACTTCTTTAATTTTTGAGGCTTGTGTTTAATAGATTGCTCATCGTGTTGTGACGAAGTAGCCTTATCAAAATACTGCTGAGAAGCTCAAATACTTAGTTTAGGTATCTCTTTTAAGTCCAATATAAGTTCAAGTGGTGATTTTCACTTAACACTAGGGACACCTTTTAGCTGTTTCAGCATTTTCATGGTCTTTTTGGAGACTACAATTTTCCATTCTTCAGTCTAAACTGATTTCTCCTTTTTGTCTTTGCTAGATGATGCAAAAGAGGATGTAATCATCCTTGTAGACTCTCTTTTTGGGTTGATTAGGACACTATCGGATAGTGTAAATTCATCTTGTCGATACTTCCTTTCTAGCCAATCCTTGAAGGCATAACAATCTTCAATAGGGTGGTGATCATCGATGATAGACGATTTAGATTATTGACTTGATCTCTTAGGCCTTTTAATTTCTGGTAATTGTAAACCAGCTTTGACTGCTTGCCAAAATAATTTAGTCACACTGTCCTTTCTAAAGGAATATTCTTTGTTCATCTTTTCCTTAAAAGATGATCGCATTCGCTCATCATCTCTTGTTGTTTGTTTTGGGTGCTCCCCACCACTTGGAAAAGTCTGAGGTTTGTCATTGCCTCATAATACCAATTTTGGCAATTGATTAGAATAGATAGGCTTCTTTCCCTTATCATCATTGTACATTGGCTGCTTTCCTTTATCCACATTGTATATCACTTTTTTTCATTTGAGCTATAGGAAGTGGCATGAATTTCATTTCTTCTTGAGTCTGAAGGTTTGTTTCTCTTTGCTTTATCTGCATAGATTTCAGACTTATGGTGATTCAACTTTTCAAATTTAGCCACCCTATCGAGCAAGTCCTGGAATGTTGCAATCGATGCCATGAATAGAAATGGTGCCATTTTATCATCCATATTTCCCATTACCAATTGGATCACACGTTCCTCTTCCATTTGTTGCTCGCACTTCATACTTAAGTTATGCCAATGACTTATAAATTTTGTCACTGACTTGTCTTTTCTTTTTTTCAGTAAGATAAGGTCAGCGATTGTGATTTTCTCGATTTCACTCGCAAACCTCTTCACAAATATAGTCTCTAATTCAACAAAGATTTTAACAGAATCATTTGACATATCTACATACCATTTGAAAGCGGCTGAGGTCAGGCTACTGATAAATTGACGGAAAAGCAATGTGTTGTTCCCCTCTGTGTTACCATAAGTAGCTTTAAATTGGGCCAGATGTTGCTTTGGATTACCAAGCCCACTGAGAGTATTACATTTTGGTACTAAGTAACCTTTTGGGTACGACATTTGGTCATATTCAACTGGGTAAGGGCGACCCTTACTCACCAGCTTTTCATCCTGCTCTGAGGCTATGACTGTCTTTATCTTTTCTTTGACTATCATTTCTAGCTGAGCAGCTGTTACCATTCCAGGTGCGCTTTCAGATTTTGCATTGTTGGCTGGAGAGGTAGTGGGTTAACTTCATTCCTCGCTTCATGCGTAGCATGTATTGTAGGAGCTTAAGGTACCATAGTGGCTGGTGGTATAGAAGTTATATTATTAGCTATCTGTTGATTAGCAGAAAAGACAGGTGATGCATTTGATGTGATATTCTTCTTCAACATCTCCATTATGATGTTCATTTGTGATATCATATCATTCATCTTGGTACCAAGCTATGCAATCTCCTGTCTTTGACCTCCATTTAACGCTGCATTTCTCTTTGCTCTCTAGCTAGCGCCACAATGTCGACAAGTACAAGCTCTTTTTCTTCCTCTACTTCTTGTTGTTGTTCTGCTCCTTGCTCATCTTCAGGAGAAGAACTTGACTATTCTTCTCCTTGTGCATTTGCAGAGACAGCTGTTGTTGGGACTGTACGACGACGCTGAGTATAAAAGCGTGTACCAGGCTGATCATTTCCTGGTTCAACCATAGACAACTTTGACACCCATAATTTCTTTCTCATTCTAGTCTTCTTCTTCTTCTTCTTCTTCTTCAGCAGAGATTGAAGATCCCTCTTCTATTTGCTTCTATGAAGAATCTTCTTCATAAATGTCAAATTCAGGTTTAGGTTCCCTAGATTCATGTTGTTGTTGATGGTGATGAGCGGAAAGTTCATCTATATCTCTGATCATATAGACAACTTCCACTTCTATAGTGTCAACTCTTCATTATTTTCTTCTTGCACACGAATTTTTGATCGACGTTTCCAGTGGATCTTTGGTTCAATGTGCGGAACATACACTTCTATTAAAGGTACGATCAAAGTCAATCTTCTCTTGTGGGGGTGAATCTAATTGGCGATGGGATCGCCTAGAGAATTCTTCAAGGGGATGACCATCATGTCTTTCATCAATGATATCCCTTCCTTTGGGTATCCACTTCTGATGAGTTATTTTTGAGACAGATTTTTGAGTATATATGTTAGATGTCACACCTCTTCCATTCTTTGGGGTTTCACTACGGGGCCTTGGCCTTCATATCTATTTACCCTTTCGCTGGGACCTTTCAGCAGCAGATTCTTGGTCCAAGTGTCACACTCCGATGCTCACCATGCAAAGCATACTGGGCTCGATGGTTAGTTACCAGAAGAGATGACAACTTTCTTGGTGGAGCTTCAGTATTTTCCATCACCACATGCCTTTGAAATCTTCTTTTCATTAGGCCTTTGTCCTTGGCTACTTTGAGAACTTTATGTATCCTGGCAGACAGTGTTTCAGGTTGTGTCCTCTGTGGTGGTGGAGCTTGACGTGGTTGGTTCCAGAAAGATTATTTTATTTTGCCAGTAGAGCTATTCCTCTTTACCCATTTTAGATTGTCAAAGTTATTGTGGGTGGGAATACTCGCTAATGGAAGTAGTATCACTTGTTCACTAAGTCGTTCAAAGGGGATTTGCTAAGCTCTTAGCTCAGCGTTTCTCCTTCTTCTCTCCTTCTGGTTAATTTGCTTCCTGATGAGGAAGCTTCATGATCATGCTTTCCAAGTACAAGAGATTCAATTGGCGCAACAGCTATATCACGAGGACTTAAAGACACAGTTTGCCCACTGACGGTTCTTTTCATTACGGGAGCTTCAGAATGACCTAGCCTTTTCAAAATTGAAGTTCTCTGTCAGGAGAACTCCTTAATAGCGATTGGCTGCTGAACTGGTTGACAAACATTACTAATAGGAGCTTCAGTAACTTGAGGCCTTCCAGACATGGCCTTGGATGAATGTACCACGGGTGGGTACTTCAGGAGTTATAGTTAGGATAGCCGAGAAACTCAAGCTACCAAATTGAATGGTTGCCCCGACATCTCCCTTGTTGATGACGGCATTGGCTAGCGATGTTCACCACTATGAGCGGTGAAAAGTGCTGTAGATCTATTAAAGTGAAAGATGATTAATTAGTAATTAGCAATTATTATTTCACCCATACTTTCAAAATGTAGAGGCATTACATAACAAAATAATAGTGTAATAAAGATATACTCTACAGAATGATTTATTCTACATAGAGATTCATATTAAATTTATTACACACTTAAATCACCATTTTTTGTTTTGAATTTTCAAAAATTTTATTGCTGCTATAGCACATATATGACTAGCCAAAGATGGAAAGAGAATCATGTCCCAAGAGTGCTTGAAATCACGTCAAAATTCACCAGACCTCTCGATAAATTGAATTGAAGAGAGAGTGATTTAACTTGTTGGGTTTTGGAATTGTAAAATGAGATGAGGGATTTAGGTTAGATTTGGGTTCATTTAATTCCTTTAATCACTTAATCACACTTAAAATGACTTTTATGTTGATAAAATCACATGATCAATATATATATCAATTAAAGGTTATTCTGTTGTTTCGAACGCAATGGCGTAGTCCGTTTCACGATCGGAGGCCATTTGGTTCGAGTTGGCGCCAAATTGAGTCAATTTCAGCTCAAAATGCATGTCGCCGCTTTCGACTGCTCGACATTCATGCAGACTCATTCGAATTGAGTGTGAATAGTTTTACTTGATAGATTTTGATATTTTGAAGCTAACGGTGCAATTAATTATGCAAACGGAGGTCGTTTGGTTTACATCGGTGCCCCCGACCTTGATATGCATGCAAGCACATTCAGGACTCGAGCGCTTGATTAGTTGATCTTCAAGTTGTGTAATATTTATATTGGTTTCATCATTGAATGCTGAAAAATCTTCATCAATTAGAGGTCATTTGTGTATATTTTGGAGACATCTCGTGTATTTCACCATTTGTCTTTGTCACTTTCGATTATTCGACATTTGCACTCATCATTGGCGAAACGGTCTCATTTGATAGTTTTTGATATTTTGAAGCTAACAACATGATCAATTTCATGAACGGAGGTCGTTCGGACATCATTGCAGCTTCCCTTCTCAGATATGTGTGTAGACATATTGGTAGCTCAATCACTTGGTCGGTTGATCTTTAGATTACTCAATATTTATATTTCAATCAATTTCGACATTCTGAACGCGACGGTCATTCTTTGATCAGAGGTCATTTCAACCATTTTAGATGGCATCTAGTGCATTTTGAGCCTGATTTGCGTCTTGTCACCAGTCCATCGAATTGACGACTGACTTATGACACATATGTGGACGTCAATAATCTTCTTCATCTTCCTCTTCTTCTTCTTCTTCTTGTAGCCTTATCTTTGATCTACATCTCCATCTGATTTCAGGCTTAGAGTGTAGGATGAACATTTCCTCAATCAGAGGGCTACGATCAAAATCAAGGGAAGATCGTTTAGGTTGGTGATGGGATTCCCTGGAGAATTCTCCACGATGTCGATCAACACGTGCCTCATTGATTGTAACATTTTTTTTAGGAACCCATTCCTGTTGGGTCCTGTCATCAGTAGATCTCCGGATATGCAAATCGGATGTCACGCCTTTTTGCCATTATGTGGCAGCTTCTTCTTGAGGCTTCGGCCTCCATATGCGTGGTTCAGGTGTCATGCCCTGATTTTCACCGTGTAGGGCTTATTTGTAAAGCTCTCGAGTTCTTACTACCTTTGATGATAGCTTTTACAGTGGAGCATTGTTTGTTTCTCTAATAATTGGCCTCCAATATCTCTTCTTCATAAGGCATTATTCTTTTACAACTTTTTGAACATTGTGCACTCTAGAGGATAGAATCTCAGGATACCTCCTTTGTGGGGTTGGAGCTTGGTACCGTTGCTCCCAGAATGATTATTTAATATCACCAATAGAGCTGTTCCTTTTCACCCACTTGAGACTTTCAAATTTATTGTGAGTGGGAACACTCACTTCTGGTTCCACAACTGGTTGTGTAATAGAGGGGCTAGCTAAGAGTTGATGGGATTGCAACTCAACATTCCTTCTTCTCCTCTGCTTTCTAGTCAGTTTTTCTCCAGATGAGGAAGTTTCAGCATCATGTTAGCCTTGTGCAAAGGGTAACGTCGGCAAAGTAACCTTCGAATGAACTACTTAAATTGTTTTCCCAGTCATCATTCTCTTCATGGCTGGAGCTTCAGTGTGTTCCAACCTTTCAAATACAGAGGATCTCTTTCGAGGGACCTCAACAGCAGTAGCGACATGAGTTTTAGTGGATTTGGCTTGCTGCATGGGCTGATATCCAAGTTGTGCATGATTGTCTAATGTAAGACTAGCAGTAGTTTGAGTAGTGATCACTGGGAAATCTATGCTACCGAATTGTATAGTAGCTCCAATGTCCCTGGTGTTGATGACAACATTAGCCAAACGGATGTTGGCTCGGCGGTATGATGAAGGTGTGTTGAAGATCCATCCGTGAAATATGGAGATTAGTCGATGATTGATATATCATCCCACACTTTTATGATGCAGAGATATAACAGAACAAACTATAAAATATGAAAACAAGTTATGAATAAAATTTTTTTTTCAAAACATCAGAATTATGTTCATTATAAAAATAATTTTGAGTTTCAATCAATTTAACTTTATAAATAACTTTAAGTTTATAGCTTTGATTCGACTAGCCAAAGATGGAAACAGAAACCTATCCCCAACGGAGTCGCCAGAAATCTGTGGGCTCCGAAAATTTGCCATCGACCTCTCGATGAAGAGAGTGATTTAAAGTGTCGGTGAAATTTTCAGAAGGCAGATGAATAGTAGATAAGACACTTCCCAAAGATTTCGCCCTCATTTTGGGAGGACTTTAGATCTGGTTCCAGGTTGCCCATAGGCGCAAGCACCTATAGTTAATTACCCCTCTCAATACTGAGAGGGCACTTTCGATTAAGGCTAGTCGATGAATCGTTAAATAACGAGTGTATAATAGCAGTGATTGCAGTTTAAAATTTATGATATTTATTATTTCAATTTAAAGCTAATGTTGGGGAAACATTGACGCGCCTGATCTAGATCCCATGGTTCCGTCATCCCGGGCTGTCGCAGTCCCTAATCTACTTAGTTAGAGGAGGTAGGAGATCTAACCTGGCTGAAAGATCGTTATCAACAACACATGAATTACGTCATCCAAGAAATCCTTGTAGACTTGGGGTGGTGTTTGTCTAAGGAGAGAAGCTTAAGTCTACCTTAGCTAACAGAGGGGTTTTTTTCCCAATCAAGTATACCCTATAATTCACAACTCAAAGGGCAGAGACATTGGGAGCATACGGGCTACAGTTGTGACCGTGATATAGTGGGGTCATTTGGCGACAACCACCCGGTCAGGACTCGTATGCGCATCATGTGGAGCCTCTTGAGCCACAGTTAGAGGACACGGGCCACATCCTTGCTGGCATGAGATTACTTGAGAGTAAACATAGTTGTGTACTTGATTTGACTTTTGCTCTTTTGTGAGCTAGGGTTTTCTTAATTTGTCATCTTCGAAAAATAATTACGGAAGGTGAGTTGAATTTTTTAGCTTTAAGTTTTTTTAATATTGAATTTCACTTAGACATTTATAGCTCAATGATATTTTAAATTTTGCATTTAGATTGATATTTCATTTAAGCTAATTTGTTTTGAAATTGTAATCATATTTTTATGGAAGTATCCCCTCCGATTAAAATTTTCATTTAACACAACCATCATCGGGGGTAGTTAATTGATTGAAACAAATATATTTGAGAACTTTAGATCCTGTCAACTCTGTTTAGCTCTTAATAGAGGATCAGATCTACTATCACATGACAGAATTAGCTTCTCAGATATTTTACTAAATTGAAATTCTTATAATAGATTTTTAGGTTTTTTGTTTCTCCCAGACTAAAGGGAAACAATGAATATCCCGGATACTAAGTTTAAGCATTCAACATAGTGTTGGGACCCATGCGGGTTTTCAATTGCTTGCATATATAATCGCTTATTCATTTCATAAAATACTCATACATGCTTCAAGGTGTTTGAAACTGAGGTTAGGAATACTCTCAGAATGTATATGATCATCTCACCTTAAGTTATTCTAAAACATCAAATTTATATATGATGTTACTTTGTAATGAATGCAACATTTCATCATTCAGGTGATTGATATACATCTTAATGCAACAGGATTGAGCATATGATCATTTCGTAATGTATGTAAGCATCTCATTCATTTATTCAAAAATTTATGCAAAGCATTGGAGTATTTGAACTAGATACAAGTTTATATGAATTTATTTTTCATCTGAGTATTTGCACATATTAAGGAAACACTTGAATTGGATAAAATGTCACCTCTTAATGTATGTCTATGTTCAATTCACTTCATTAAAATATTTGCATGTACTTATAAACATTTAAGTTGAGTTAATGGCCACCTCCTCACATATATAAAGATCAGCCTCTTTGATACACTATGTGAATTTCAAGACATATGTATCGAGAGTGTTCGCATGTATCTTAGAGCGATAGACTCGAGTATAAGATGGATTTATAGTATTTACAAAGAGAGATCAATCCTTTAGAACCTTCACATGAATTAATGAAGTGCTTGAATTGGAGTTGGATATTATGTTATGATATGCACATGAAGCTTATTCAAAACCTCTAATATTCATGACATCTTTAATGAGTTTTATTGTTTTCATAACATATCATTAATGGACCCCTTGATTTCATAATTCATCAATTATTTGATTGAAATTATCATGAGTTATGGTGGAGTCCACATAAAAGGTTGGTTCATGCCTATAAATAAAAGGGATTTTCTTCTCTTCAAATACACAACATCACTTGTCCAGATATGCTTGTGAATTCTTGCTAGCTCCAAGCATTTGAGGAGGGTTCTACTTACATTTCAAGCAAAGTCCTTCAGTTTCTTCATTCATCATTTGTAGGTTAACTTTTTCTTGAATTATAATTTAAGCTTGTTTAAGTAGATTATGATGATTTAAATAATTCCATTTAGTCCTCATTTGAATCCTTCGTAAGTGTGAAATTAAATTTTGACCTCGATCGTCCATGAGTCCATGTCGGGCTGCCACGCTACAAATAGCGTGTATGAGTGGTATAAATCACGGCTTAAGTCTTCATTTTCCTTACCAAGCTACAAAGAGTGTGTATAGGTTACCTGTGCAAAGAAATCATGTAAATTTCCCAGTCATGTCGCGAGTGTCGCCTACGAGTTTTCGCCGTCTAAAGAGCGCATATGGGTTCCACTCGTCGCATCAAATGCGTCGCATATAGGATTCTAGGTGCATTTAAGATTGAACATTTTATATTTTTGCATAAGGGTTGATGATAGCAACCTAAGTCTTCATTTTCCCTACCACACTATAAAGATCGTGTATAAGTTACCTGCACAAAAGAAATCATGCAAATTTCCCCATCGCGTCGCGAGTGTCGCCTACTAATTTTCCTCGCTATGCTACAAAGAGCGCGTACGGGTTCCGCTCATCACGTTAAATGCGTCACATACAGGATTTTAGGTGCATTTAAGTTTGACCTTTTGCTCTTGTTAAGCTTAATATTCAGCTCTCCTTCATCCTTTTTTGGTTGGGCATTTCAATAAGACACCTTGATAGTAGGATATAAGCAAGATTCATTTGCTTAAACTGCAGAAATGACAACTCTAAATCCTACTGAATACACAACTTATTTTGGTTTACTGCAGCTAGATTTCAACTGTGAATGGGTAGGGTAAAAAGGAGTAAAGAGTTGAAGTTATACTTAGCTTCTAACCAAAGGGAAAGAGCTATTTAAAAAAGAAATGAGAGGTCAGAAATGATTGTTATTACATGTAAAATTGGAGGCTTCAGATTTTACTTGTAGGTGGAGTTGTTGTACAATAGGAAGATGGAGAATAGGGACAAATCTGATAGCATGAATGGAATGAAGACCCGAACATGAGTTTGATAATTAAGTTGGATAGCTACTCGTGTGCAAATGGGAGGAATAAAGTTGGCTGCGAGGACGGATGGGATCGGTGCTGATAGTCCAGCTGAGGGTGTTGGTTCTTTCAGCGTCAAGCCAGAACAGATTTCAGCTGTGGAGAGTAGAAGGCGAAATTCTTGTGATGCTTGGCTCACGGCGGGAGGAAAGGACGAAGGGGAGGAGCTTGGCTATCATCGTTGGTGGGATGGTTGCGTGAGACAGACAGGAAGAAGAGGTTCGTTGACCGTGAGGAGGAGTCAATTATATCGGAATAGAATTGCATGAATAATAGAGTCCTCCTTAGGGTTAGGTGTTAGGATATATATATATAAGAGCATTTATTTATTTGAATAAAATCAAACCCTAATTCTAGTTTTTGCGATGACACAATTATATAGTTAATATATATGTTTTGTACGTTATTTCAATATTTTTAGATACAGCATTGTCCGTTTAAATCGGATTTAGTTCAAGTTGGTGCCGAATTAGATCAATTTCAGTTCAGAATGGCGTGTCATCGCATTCGATCGTTCGACATTCGCAGATTTGTCCGAATTGAGCGCAGATAGTCTCAGTTGATAGGTTTTGATGTTTTGATACTAACAACACAATCAATTTCACGAACATAGGTTGTTTGGGCAACATCGTGGCTTCCTGACCTTGATATGCGTGTCAGCGCATCTGCAAATTTCTTCTTAATTGGTTGCCCGTCGATTGCGAGATGCGTATTTTGATCAATTTTGACATTCTGAATGTGATGGTGGAGTCTGTTTGTCGATCGGAGTTTGTTTCAACTGATTTTTGTCACCGTCAAGTGTATTTCAACTTTGATTTGCGCGCTGAAGCTCATTGAATTTACCTTGTGAGCTCGACTTGACTTATGGCGTATGCATGGAGGTCAACACTCTTTAGCTTCTGGCCTCTCATATGAAGAATGAGGGGCTATTTATAGATTAGAGGAGTGATGTTTCTATAAATTTGTGTAAAATCCAAACCACAATCGGACAGCTCGAAATGATTCCTTTAATCATCTGATGTATTTTAAGATTTAAATGCTCAAATGATGTCAGAATCAAGAGATCTTTGGCTTGTTAGATCCTCGTCAAGACATTCGATTTGACTATAAATACTCCATATTTAGGTGCTATTTAGGGATTCAACTAGTATCCCAAAGTTTCCAATGATATTTTAAGTGCTTGATCTGGGTTATTCTCGACTCAGGATCAAATTTCTTTCGACGTGAAGATTTGTGTTTCAACTAGTAGAGTTTTCAGTGGCATATCAGTTTCCCCTCTATTTTTGGATGACATTATCTCTATCATCCAAAAATACATGCCGAATAATTAAAAATAATAATTTCTTCAATATTAATGAAATTTGCGGCTTCATTAACCTTTGCATCACATATAATTTGAGAGAATAGATCTTCATGGGTGCACAAGACTATGATCGGGCGGTGTAGGGCGGTGCTCATGGCATAGCGGCGGGACGCCAGGTACGCGCTTCTTGAGTGCAGCGCGCGTGCAGCGTGTAATCTTGGCGATGAAATTTGGTTTTGGTTTATTTGGTTTTAATTTATTTCCCTTATAATGGATCTATAAACACACACACTCCCCCTCTTGGGGTCAAGTAAGGAGACACAGTTTTCTCTCATATACTCTAGTGTTCTTTTACGTTGGATGAGAAATTATCCAACATAGTCTTGATTAGCAGAAGTTTGCTCTAACCTTTTTCTTTAAAGGTCATTTGCTTTGTTGAACAAGACCCGTAGTTCATTCATCTCGATTTTCCTTGAGAGGTGTTGTATTTTTTAGCGGATGATGCGGAAGAAAACCAATAGGTGATGCCTTCTGACGATATATCGTCTCTATCATAGTTAATGGTTTCGAGAAAATTTAATTTTCCCAATGAGTTGGTAGCTTTTGTTGCCAAAAAGTTTGATCGAGCATGTTCTCCTCCGTAAGGATACTTTACTATTTTTGAGATGATTCTTCATGCGGGACTGTGATTCCCTTTGGCACCTGAATTGATTGAGGAAGATTGAATAAAAAATGAATGGGGCCTCCCTGAGAGATGAGGAAGATTGAATGACCTTCCAGATCTATTATTGATTAAAGAGAATGAAATCTTAACAACTCTCAATATTCTTGTTGTAGGAAGTTTGCAACATGAGTTATGTCACATTGGTAAGTATATAATTGAAGATAGAATGTTCAAGGTTGGCCTTTCCATTCAAATAGGGAGATCTCATGCTCTTCCACTGAAGAGATCAAGTAAAGGTAATGAAAGGTCTCCTCATATTCACAGGATTCTTTCAAGAAGCCTGCTACGATATCATGATGACAGCAATGCTTCTTCTCTAAAGAAAAATAAGACATGTGTCGTAGTAACTATATCAAATATTTGTGGAGAAGGTGTTCTCCCCCAGTTGGTCTCTGAGAGATTAGCTATCTCAACTCATAATAGAGGGATTCATCTCTCGAAGCCGCATATTCCTAAAGAGGTGTTAAAGCACGTATGCATTGGACGTCAACAAGCAGACGAATTAGTATGTTATCTTCTCTTTCTCTTTCTTTTTTTCTTTTCTTTTTTTGTGTAATATTTGTGATTTTTTGATTGTAGGTAACCCAAATATTAGGGCCTATGAATCATTTGAGTGTTGCTCTAGATGAGTGGAATATTGAATTTGTGAAGATAAAATACTTGCAAGGTGAATACGAGTGAAAGATGAGCGTTAAGGCCAAAGAAATGGCAGCTCTGGCGGATCAACTAATTAGGTGTAGAACTGAGCTAGAAAATATGACAACTTCTCTTTCTCTCCAGTGTCAGGTGGGATGCTCATGATGAGCTAGCTAAGGTGAGGCGACCTTGAAAGAGAAAAGACTCAAGGTATTTGCAGCGGAGAAGAAGGCTCTTGAATTGAAGAAGAAAGTATTACATAACCGTCTTTCTGAGAAGGAGCTTATAATGTCAGAAGTGGAAGCAAATGAAGTCTCCTTGAAGGCAGTGAAGACTTTAAGAACTCCTAGCTTATGCTATGCTCGAGGATCATATTCAAGAAGTAATCATATGATGTTGAAGTGAAGAAGGACTTGGGCATGTTTGGAGGAAGTCTTTGAGGATTCTAAAGGAATCCACTTAACATCAAGGCAAATATTGAGAATCTATCTCTGGTCAAGTGAAGACCCTTGATTTAGAGATGAAGGGGTTGAGAGTGAGTTTAAGGGAGCATCTTCCAGCATTGAGGAGGATGTTGATATCATGTAGTATCACTTGAGGATGCATTTTGTTTCCCTTTTATCTATGTATTATTATGTATTATTATTATTTATTTGTATCTAGAATTTTGATTCTTTCATATATCATCATGTTAGAGCTATCAATGACATTAGTAAACTTTTTTTTGGGTGATTTGCTCACATTTTATTTTGACCTATCCGAGGTGATTGGTCGGAATATTATTCGACGACACTAACATGTACGAAAGAGGTCGTGGGAAGTCCACCAAAGACTTTTTGACTTATCCTAAGTATTAGTCAAAATATTATTTGATGTCTTACCTGTATGGAAGAGGCCAAGGAATGTCCACCAAGGACTTTTTGACCTATCATATATATTAGTCAAAGTGTTACTTAACTTCTTACATGTATGGAAGAGGTCTGATCAAATCCCCTTGGGATTGATCATGCCCCGACTGAAACACAACGTGAGTTGTGCATTCCTCAAGTGGGAGGATTAAATGAAGGAGATTGTTTATATGCAATAAGCTTGAAAGAAAAAGTCATAAACTCATTACTTTGATAAGGTTGGCAATACAATATTATCATAAGATAACTTAACAAAGATATGAGTTGAAGAAGAAATGACAAACGAGGCAAAATAAAAGTTATAATATTTTTGTACTAAGAATCATTGATAATACTTCCAGAGATTCTTTATGTTCCAAGTTCGAGGTAAGGTTTTTCCCTTTAGATCCTTGAGCATAAATGTTTCTGGTTTAACCATAGCTGTAACTACATAAGGGACATTCCAAAGAGGTGAAAGCTTATTGCATTGAGGGCCTTTGCCAGTAGCTTCAAGACTTCACAAGAACAAGTCAGAGGAGGGGGGGTTTCACTCTTACTGAAGTGAGCTACTCTTTGGTGGTAGAAAGCAATTCGAAGTAGGACCATGTCACGTGTTTCAGGGAGTAGGTCTAAGTTATGTCAGATTTTTTCTTCATTATTATTATGATTGAATGATTGGACTCTTGGACTTGGAATCCCGATATCTACTGGTATAATAACTTCTATGCCGAAACATAAATTATATGGTCTCTCACCAGTTGGATTGCTGAGTAAGCTCACATTAGAGCTCCTCAACCCATTGCTTGAGATGCATTTTAACCTTTTAAGTATAGTCATGTTGAGAGCGTCATTAGTTTGAGGATGAGCTACATGTATACTTTGAATGTGAAGATCTTTCTGAAGGATGTAAAGACTTTTCCAGTAAATTGGGTTCTATTGTTGATGATGATCTTTGCAGGAAGACCGAATTGACATATTATATTTTTCCAAATAAATTGTTTAGTATTTGCCTCCATAATTTTAATGAGTGGTTCAACCTCCATTCATTTAGTGAAGTAGTTGACAGCTAAAATGATAAACTTTTGTTATTCTGATGCTACTGAAAAAGGTGCCATGATATCAATTCCTCATTGAGCAAAAAGCAATGGGCTTTGAAGGGATGATAGCTCTATATGTGGTGTATGAGAGAGGTTAGAGTGCAACTGACAACTACAACCCACACATTTTTTGTGAAATCTAAGGCATATTGCCTCATCGTAGGCCAATAGAACTATTGCCTTATAATTTTAAGGGCTAGCGCCCTTACTCCTAGGTGTTCTCCACATATCCCAGAGTGAATCTATCTTAATGCATAATCGACCTCTGATGGTGAGAGGCATTTATGGTATGGCCCAGAAAAAGCTTGTTTGTATAGTTCACCTCCAATAATAATAAAGTTTGCAGCTTGTCTTCGGAGATGAGTTGCAGTAGTTAGGTCTTCAGGAAGGGTCCCTTCTTGTAGAAAGGATAGAATGGAGTCCATCCATGAAGGTTCCTTCGTCTCATTAATTGCTTGTATTATCCATGACCCTTGGATACCAAGAAAATATATTTTCTTAACACACCTTCTCTTAAATAGATCTCCAGCAACAGAGGTAGTGAGCTTAGCGAGAGCATCAGCTCGAGTGTTCTTCTCTCAAAGTATGTGAATGATTTGATGTGTCTTGATATGGGAAAAAAGTGACCTAACAAAGCTGAGGTATTGTGCTAGATGAGGATTATGAGCATTAAAGTCCCCCTCAACCTAGGAAGCGATAAGCTGAGAGTCAGTGTGGAACATTAAGTTTTGAGCTTCACAATCGATGACAAGTCTTAACCCTGCGATGAGAGGCTCATATTCAGCCATATTATTAGTTGTAGGGAATTTTAGGCGAAGTTCATACTCTAAGGTATCCTATTGGAGGAAAATAAGTAAGATTCCTGCTCCGGCACCAGCATTTCCTAAAGCTCCATCAATATAGAAGGTCCATTGAGGAGATGAAAGAGGTGTAATAGATAGCTCATTTGGAGTAAGGACAACGCACTCAACTATAAAGTCTATGAGTAGTTGAGACTTTATGTCTGGCCTGGGTAGAAAATGAATATCAAACTCTCAATTCTACGGACCATTTGATTAACCTTTCAGATGCCTCTAGTTTATGTAGAATGACCCTTAATGATAAATGGGTATAAACACTGATGGTGTGAGTTTAGAAGTATGGATGCAATTTTCGTGCTGAAAAAACTAAAGCCAAAGCCATCTTATCTGCTAGTGGATAACGACTTTCTATATCAGAGAGAATTTTGCTAACATAGTAAATTGGTCATTGTATCGCATTTTTTCTCTCGCACTAAAATTGAGCTTATTGCATGGGAAGAGACTGTGAGATATAAGTATAACATCTCTCATTGGATAGGTTTGGATAGTAAGGGTGGAAATGCTAAATATTCCCTTAGTTGCTCAAAAGCAGCTTGACATTCATCAGTCCACTGAAAATTATTATTTTTAACTCCCTTTAATATTTTAAAAAAATTCAAGTATTTATCTCCAGAATGGGCTAAGAAGGGATAAGGCTGCAATTCATCCATTCAAGCATTAAACTTCCTTGATATTCTTTGGAGGAGCTATATCTCTAAGCACTCTGATTTTCTCGGGATTAGTTTCAATCACGCGGTGGGTGACCATGAACCCAAGAAATTTTCCCGACGTAATCCCAAAAGCACACTTGGTTGAGTTGAGTCGCATGCTATAACGTCAAAGAAGGTTAAAGCATATTTCTAAGTCAAAAATATGTTGTGATTCTTCCAAGTTTTTACCAACATGTCATCCACATATACCTTCATTGTGTGGCCTAAGGGGTCTTTAAAAATCTTATTCATAAGGCGTTGATAGGTAGCACCACCATTTTTTAACCCTAACGGTATAACTTGGTAACAATGTAAACCTTTATATGTTTGAAAAGATGCGGCTTCTTCATCCGTAGGGTCCATTTTAATTTGGTTGTAACCTGAGTAAGCATCTAAAAAATTGAGCATTTGATGCCCAGACGTAGCATCAACCAATTAATCCATTCGGGGGAGGGGAAAACTATCTTTCGGGCAAGCTTTGTTGAGATCAGTGTAATCAATACACATTCTCCAAGATTCATTTGCTTTCTTAACCATGACAATATTTGCTAGTCATGTAGGGTAATATACTTCTCATATGAATTCCACTTCTAAGAGCTTGTTAACTTCTTGTTCAATAGCTTGGAGGCGATCAGGTGCAAAACTCCATTTCTTTTGGTTGATCAATTTGAATGTTGGATCAATCTTGAGGGAGTGCATGATCACATTAGGGTTGACCCCAGGCATATCTATCATACTCCAAGCAAAGATGTCTTAATTTTTTCATAAGAAGTCTATATATTTTACCCTCTGTTCGTCTAAGAGTAGAGATTTGACTTGCACTGTTCGTAAAGATTGGTCATTTGATAATGAAACAGGGAGCAGGTCTTCTATAGGCGAAGCCCTCTAGGGTACTTCTTCATCTCAAAAATTAAAATTCTCGATGCTGAAGGTCACCGAAGGGCGTGGTTAAGCTTATTTAACGTAACATGATTATGCTATTTGTTGATTTTCATAGACCGCTCCAACCCCAACGGGGGTTGGAAATTTCACCTTAAGATGAGATATCGAAGTAACAACACCAAAAATTGATTGGAGGGGTCTTCCAAAAGTAACATTTTATGCTGAATCTGACTTGACCATCATGAATTGAATTAAATGAGAAATTTGTCGAGAAAATTCTCCAAGGACAACAGGAAGGGTGATTGCCCCCTCCACTCGCACGGGGTGATTATCAAACCCATATAATGGTCCTGCAGCAGGTTGGAGCTTTTCCCTAACCAGGCCCATGCTAAGAAATATATAGTAAAATAAAATATCGACAAAACTCTCATTATCAATCAAAATTCTCTTAACATTATAACATGGGCCATTGATCCCCGCACTGATGACAAGTGGATCTTGATGTGGAACTTGGACTCCTTATAAGTCCAAGTCATTAAAAGTGATAGAATGATCAATATGAGATTTCTTTAACTCTGGCTCTTCAGAGGTGGCAATGAGGACTTGATTAGATAGTAGTGGTCCTCTTGCGATTATTTCAATTTCTCCAACTATCTAACGACTATTTTATTGTTTCTATGATGATTGTCCTGGTTGTCCCCCAGTTGAAGTTATGTTTGCTTGAGTTAATTGATTCTACACAAATTGATGTACATATCCTTGTTGAATGAGCCTCTCGATCTCTTCTTTGAGTTGTTTACATGTCTCAGTAATATGTTCACGATGGAAGTGACAATATTGCTCATAATTTCTTCGATTTTAGTGGATGTGACCACTTAATGGTCTTTTCATCTCAAATGGCCATCAAGACGTTAACACGAAATGTGTTCAGTGGTGTGTATTACTTTTCTGGTCATGGTTCACGTCATTGATGTGATGCTTCTTTTGATGAGATTGTCGATTTGTGTTCCTTGGGGCACTCTTACATTTTCTTGTGGATTGTTCAAATTATTTACGATGGGCATTAATAGCCTCATCAATAGAAATTTGCGCTTCCACATGATGAACCAAGTTGATATATAAGTGGACCGTATCTCATATTGTTGACGAGTAGAAAGGTCCAGGATGGAGCCCTCCAAGGAAAACTCCTCTTAATAATTCAGGGTCTACTCTAGGTATTTGGCGAGCTCCAAGGAGAACCTCTGGAAGTACTCTTTAAGTGATTCACCCTCATTTTGATGAATGCCTGAGAGATGAGAGGAATCTTTAATGATCCTCTAGTTTGCCATGAATTGTTCTACAAAAATCTTGGCAAGTTCGTCAAAGGTATGGATGGATCCTTAGAGGAAACCAAGTACGACCGACTTGAGGATAATGGAAAGACGACAGCAAGCAGGAGCTCGTTGGATATACATGATGGTTTTGTAATAGTCGATCTGTTCATATGGGTCAGTTGCCCCATCATAGTAGTCGATGCTCAGAAGTTTGAAACCTATGGGAATATGATGTTGAATAATAGCTTCAGCCAAAGGTGAAGATTCCTGATAGTCGCGATGAGAGGGAAGATGATTTACATCTTTAAAGTGAAATTCTTCTCGCACTAAGTGTTGTAATTCTGCACATATAACATGATAAGTGGAATCAATAGGACAAGAATGTGCCAAGCTATTGGCAAAAATTGGTGGGTTAGTCTTTAATTGAGCTACAAGTGGTAGATGAGTAAAACTAGCAGTGTCAAAGAGGTCAGCCTCATGGTCTGGGAGCGGAGGAACTCTAGCCTGATGACGAGAAGACCCCGTATTAGCATTTTGACCTCCCATGGCTAACGATCATCGGGGAGATGCTGTAGTAGTGGTCATTGTTTCTAAAAGTCTAATTATCTCATTTTAAGATTCTTCCATTCGGGGAACACGATCTTCTAGAGAGGTTCCTATTATACCTTCACCGATAGGGTCAAGCCTATCAGGGGGAAGTGAGGCATAAGCTTGGAGTCCTTTGTTCAAGGATTGATTTTGAGAGTTGGAGCGGGAGGCTTCGTTGTTGCGAGTATTGCACATGTTGGCCATAATGCAGGTGTTCACAAAGATTGCGATTGTAGGGTTTGATTCCCACAGACGACGCTAAATTGTTGCGTGCTAGAAAATCAGTTGCGGTAGAATAAAATTTTATGCCTTAGCCTTATTGAGAAATCCAGCACACACACAAATATTTGAAGAGAGAACAAGAAACTACAAGATTTTTACGTGAAAAATCACGAAAAGAGGAAAACATCACGGAGCCTAACCTAGTAAAAATAATATATATATATATATATATATATATATATATATATATATATATATATATATATATATATATATATACCTTTGAGTATAAAGTTTAAGTTTTCTAATAACAGATTATACAGAGTGAGAAAGTCCGATAATGAATCGAAGTGCAACAACAACTATGCGAAAGAGTTTAGTTATAACAATTGTGGCGTGGCGATAGTGAGCACGACGGCCAATGATGATCACGACCTTCGGTGGCAGGTACCGGCGGGTGAGGCGGACGGCCCATGATGGTTAGCCAAACAATGATCGATAAGTGGTGGCGCAAATGAGGTGGTGACCGACGACGGTGCGCAGTTGACGGGCGATGACCAGCCGAGGTTGACGGCGGGTGGGACCCATGCGGGTGATGCGTGATGACCATGGTGCGGCAGACGATACGGCAGGCCAACGGTGGTGACTGGTCGTGCGGACCAATGGCGGTGATTGACGGCGGCAAGGACCAGCGGGGGTGATCGATGATGGTGGCGATGCTGATTGGTGGCGATTATGGAGGTTCTTCAAGCCTCGAGCTCTCTTTCTTTGCGCCTCTCAAGAATGAGAGACTATTTATAGATTAGATGAGTGGTGTTTTTGCAAATTTGTGCAAAATCCAAACCACTCCATCGAACGGTTAAAATGATTCCTTCAATCATCTGATGTATTTTAAGTATTTAAATACTCAAATGAAGTTAGAATCAAGAAATCTTGGGCTTGTTAGATCCAGCTTGTCAAGACGCTCGATTTGACCATAAATACTCTATATTTAGGAGCTATTTAGGGATTCAACTAGTATCCCAACGTTTCTAACGATATTTTAAGTGCTTGATCTGAGCTAGTCTCGACTTAGGATCAAATTGCTTTCGACGTCAAGATTCGTGCTTCAATTAGTAGAGTTTTTAGTGGCATATCAAGGATATTAAAACATATAATAAGGAATATAAAGAAATAAATTGAATAATAAATTGAATAACAAGTTCTTTCACCTAGCTCTCATTTTTTAAGGGCGATGAATCCTTCACCTAACCTTGCTTTGCCTTCGATCTTTTTGTCTTTCTTGAATCTCTTCTTCCTCGTCTTTTTTTTGCTCTTTTTTTTCTTCACTTGTATTCTTTTTTATCCCTTTATTTTTTAGTGTTAAGTTAATAATTTTTAATCGCAATTTTATAACAAGATAATGATATGGGTACAAGTAGGGTGATTTTGAAGGATTGTCAGATTGCGAGAAAATATATAAAAATTAATACATTTATCATAAAGCAAAGGATGAACCATCCAACACTATGAGACAATAAATGATTGATCTGGATCATCTTGTTTTAAGCTTGATGAAACTAGTTGAGTTTGATAATTATTATTATTATGTCTACTACCGTTGAATTGGATTTGAAATATCCTATCTAACATCATCACTCATATGCTATCATCAAAATCATGAAGTTGCAGAGCATCATGACCTTCTATATCTTCACTAATAAGGGTGAGTGAAAGAATTTCAAGAATTGGAGAATCAATTTATATAATCTTGTTAGTAGAAGAAACATCAAACATTTCTATTGATCTACTAAGAGTAAGCACAATAGGCTTTTGATCTTAAGATAAATCAATTGGTTTTAAATTCTAAATGCAATTTGAGCTGATGGTAGAGATACATCAACTATTGTAAGAGTAAGAAATGTTTGGTCATTTGAAAGTCTATTAATATCAAAATTTGATTTTATCAGATTTGAGTAAATCTTAAAACATTTGAAAAAATTATGTCCAAAGATTTTATAGAAAGAATAATTATGAATGAGATGGGCTCTCCCACGGGGTTTAGAGATAGTGGACTAGTGCAAGGGATCGAATGGGGGGAAATAAGATATAGGAGAGAAAGTAGGATAGTATTGGGGAATATGATTTACATTAGATTTTATGGCCAGCCTTTTTTTGACTGAGGCATGAGAGAGGGTTTGCTTGGGTAGAGAGAAAATCTCAAATTTTATAGAATGGGATTTTACATCGACAAATTGAGGGAATCCGATTATTGCTTAAAAATGGGAGTAAACTTCATGATGACATAATACATATTTATGGATGTAGGGAGCCTTAATTAATTTCATTATGTAATAACCGAAAAACCAGAACCAGAAAGAAAAAAAGAAACCATCATGACAGTTAGCCGTGAGATGAAATAAATTGGAAGGGGAGGGGGCTCAGTTTCGGTTTCCCGAAATCGAACCCCCAAAGTAGCGAGAGAGGGAGAAGGAGAAAGGCGAGATGGCATGCGTGCTAAGCGTGGCTGCTTCATCGCATCGAGTCCATAGCCTTCCGTGACAGAGAAGGGAAGGAGTGGAGGACCCACGCATGACCTAGCGCGAACGAGAGAGGGATGGCTCGAGCGAGCGGGTCATAGGGCAAAACCGAGAGGTAAGTGAATATATATATGTTTATTTAATTGAAACAAAAATAATGATATTCTTTTTATTATTCCAATCTTAACTTAGGATTTATAGATTTCAACAAGGAATTTAATTTGAGAATGTGTAGCATAAATAAATTCAATTAATTAAGTATTAATCTTTACATGTAAAATATAACTTAAATATTAACTTAATATTTAGTTTAATAAACGTACATAAATATAACATACATTATAGTTTATGAAAATACAAAAATTTGTCTTTCTTATGAATCGAATAAAAAAATGAATTAATTTAAATAATTAATTTAGGGTTAATGATTTTATAAAAGAAAATTTATAATCATGAGAATTGAATTGATTATATATTATGATTCTTAAATTGAAATCATTAGAGAGAAAGAAATTTTTAAAGCAAATCAAATTAGGAAAATTAATCCATGAATAAAGAAAATGGAAGATATTGTGTATGTACATAATTTAATAATAAAATTAACTAAATATGATAATAATAATAATTATTAATTATAAATTTAATTTAATTTAGAAAATAGACAATGAAATTTTGAGGAATGTGAACGTTAAAGAACAAAACATATACACTAATATCATCAAGAAAAAAATAAATAAAATAAATAAATTGCTTTCAAATATTAATAATGTCAAGATTTTCATTTTATAGGTACTCAAATTAAGAAATGAGTGTTAAAGGAAGGAGATTCAAGAGTAAACTTCAAACTAAAATAGTAATTATGTTCTTATATTTATGGTAAAAGTTTTATTTATTTTCTATGAAATGCATTTGTATTATGATACGATGATTTTTTTCCTGTACAAATTGTGATTAATTTTCCTTCTTCATATGAATAAATTTAAATGCTATAACATATTATTATTTACATTTCACCAAATTAAGATTTATCATGAATTAATATGCATAGATAAATCAGATATTGAATGTATTGATTAAAATGAATGAAACAAAAAAAGAAATGGTTATTTATCTTTGATAAGTTATGAAAATGTTTTCTTATGGAAAAGGTTTTAAACAATGACTCTAAGACGATAAATTAAAAGTAAATTTCAAAAAAATTTGTACATACCTCCTATATGTTTGATTGTTTGAGCAATTTTTTTATGTACATGTTATAGAAAACCTATCATGCATACTTTTTTCTCGTTTTCTATATCAGAAAAGCATAATTCACACTAAATTTTATTCAATTCCAGTTATTTATGTTTTTTTTTGGTAACTTTCCTAATTAATTGGAGAATGAAGGATTATTTACCATAGAGGAAAATTCAAGAGATGATATTATGTTGGTTTATAGTTTGTATTATGTTGTGTGTAAGACTTTTTGATGGATGTTAATATCTTAACAAATTTGTTAAATGATTTGGATTTAGTCTTTTACGAGAAATATATGTAGTTTTTTATTTCTATTGGAAATATTAAGGTTGGTTTTCTTTATTTCATGTTTCAGATTCTGTGCTTAAGTGTGACACATTAAATCAAGAAATTATTCAAATATAAAACATGAGAACAACTTATATAATCAAGGAGATATTTAAGGTGAGGTTGGAGAAAATTAAGGAGTGATAATCAAGGGCAGAACCAAATTCTCATATGAGGGTAGGCAAATTTATTATTTAATAAAGTATTAAAAATTATTATTACCTCAACTTCCTACAAATTTAAGTGAAGCTTTTACTAAATATTCAAAAAAATATTCTTAAAAAAATTAAGTATTACCTTCTAACAGGAATCAGCATTGGCATGACAGAGGAAGAGAGGTGCGATCATGAAAGCATCATTATGTTTGAGAGAGAGAGAGAGAGAGAGAGAGAGAGAGAGAGACGTGAGTAGTAGCAAAAATCAACATTGGCTTCAACAAGGAGTTGGCAGAATAGTCGTTTGGGTCAAGATTGAGGGAGAGAAAGGGAGTTGCGGGTAGTGAGTGTCGTTGTCAATGTCCATGTCACAAGTGAAATTGAGATAAAGAACCAATAGAGAGAGTGGCGTGGTCGCGAGTAAAGGATAGAGGGAGTGCAACTGTGGCCTACAAGTGCTGAGTGCGGGAGTGCAATGCTAGAAGTGTGGGCGTGTGACTGCAGGAATTAGGGAAGGTCAGGGGAAAAAAATGTTAGAGTTTTGTTTCTTATTTATAGGCACATGTAGGCAAAATTATCAAATTAATAATTGTATATAAAAAAAATATTTTTCAGGGTGGGCAATTGCCCACCTTGAGTATAGTGTAGTTCTGCCCTGGGTGATAATTGTTTCCGTCATCCCCTCCCTAACATTGCTGTCACAACATTTAAAACTTTTATTATTGTTTTATAATAAAATATCAAGATGGAAAAAAGCCTAATTTTGTTGTTTTGATTTCTTAATCATGGATCCTTCATTTCATGATGTTGTTTTAACCTAGATAAAATTTTAAACTGGCACAAACTTGGTGAACCATTTGGATCCAAACAGTATAGATTAGGTTTATCCCGGCCACTCCAATGTGGGAAGAGCCGCAGGGACCAAGCCATTTTGCTTATTTGTTTTCTAATTTATTTATTTTGATAACTTTTTTATGTGCCTGAGTACTTGTGTCTTAAACAAAGGTCCTTGACCTTTATGTCTGGTTGAGCTTTCGGATGGAGGAATCCTTTCCGGACCGTGAGTTGACTTCTTCTCAGAAGGAAATCTGTAGCTTGTAAGTAAAAGAAGTCAACTAAGTTCAGCTCTAATTTTCATCAACTATTATAACATTTGGGCACAATCTTAATTGGATCTATAATTTTAGATTGATTGAAGATTTTTGAGAGATCAGGATGGCACATGCGGAGAGCAAGCCAATAAGAGGAGCACAATGCATCTGCTAAAGAGGTATTACTCTACAACAGTATAAGATCTTCATCTCTTATTTGGTTGGACTATTTGAATTTTAAATTATATTCGACTCTTTCAGTAGAATGAGGATCACTTTTTATTTATTTATTTTTTGTTTTTTCTTTGCAAAAAACATCAAAATCTGCTGACATTTTTAATTAACATAGCCAAAATAAAATAAACTTTCTCTTATGCAGCTTTTCTCCCTTCTTTTATCAAACTAATATGATGCCTGAGTATCCAAAGTTAATCTACCTCAACCTTAGTTAAAACCTTTGAAGGTGTTTTTTCCCTCTCCACATGCTGTGCTTCTCGAAGACAGAGCAATAAAACCACAGTTAGTGTAGTTGCGTGCATGGAGTCCACATTAAATATATATAGTATGTATATATATATAAGCAACAAGAACAAACTGAATTAAGAACAGAATGAACTTTTTATTAATTTACAGTATCTTAGAGACGTAGACTTCAAGCTATTTAAGAAAGGGAAGGAAAAACTTTAAACTCTTCATGATGCATAGTATTTATATTCTGAATAACAAATTCTGTTAGAAATTGAGCATTTTATGGATGACGAGCAGGCCCGAGTAATTTATATTCATGTGAAGCCCAGTTGAAGTAGGCATATGAAACTACAATCTTCTCTGCAGTCATTGAATTGTTGAAGCAACTTTGACTTACCGGCAGGAGAAACTGGAGTTCATCTTAAGTCCCTTACCGAGGCTTGTTCAATCGATCTTAGTTGTATGGATAATTATCAAAGCCACAGAAAACACTGAAGTTAGTAAAAGCTTATTTCGCTTGTGCTCATTTTATTGTCTAAGTGTTTTTTTTTTCTTACAAATCTTGCATATTGATGTTGCACTATAAATTTTGATTCTACGTTACCTTTTCCAGCCTCTATAGCTTTTGAATCATCGTGTAAAATTTATCCACTACTGCATTATATCAGGGGCGGATCCAGAAAATTTTTTTAGAGGGGACACAACAAGATAAGAAAATAATATTTATATACAAAATAAAAATCAAAGCATTTTATATAACAAAAAAAAAAAATTAAGCATCACAATTAAATAAATTTTCTTGACATTGTTAAAACGTAAAAGATAAAATAAATTCATCAGCTGATCTCACAAATCGAAGAAATGAAATCACTAATCCACAATAAAGAGCTAACGCGATTTTGCTTCCACTAAATCTAGACCATGTCAAAATCATCGAAGATGTAATCAATGCAATAAAAAAAGAAATAATGCGATTTTGGTCTTCCACTTAAATATTGAGAGAGAGGGAGAGAGAGCCTTCTTTACTCAAGAAGATATGAAAATGAACTTCGCAAAACATGATATTTATACTGAGTGATTTATTTTATTTGATCATTAAAAAAAAAAAATGGTCTCTACACACGATAATTCCATACAAAATTTAATAAGATGTCAAAAGACTAAAATTAATTAATCTTTATTTGATCACAAAATTAAAAGCTTAAAAATAAGATAAGATAATATATAATTAAATTACATGAGACATTCAAAAATTAACATTGCATATCTTTATAATTTCTCCTTTCAAGATTTATATTTTGAAGATATTATCAACAATCATATCAATATTTATAAATAAATAATTTTCAATATATGCAACAAGATAATCATTAATTTAAGAATCTCTCATTCTATCAACAAAATAATTTTTTTATTAGAAAGTCGTTAAATAATTACACGATTGATAATATCAACGCGATCTTTATAAGCAAATATACAAAAAGAAACATCATTTTCTTTTCTATCAACTTTATGCAAGTTTTCTAATGCCTTTCAACTTTGAAATGTAGTTGCAAGTTGAAGTTCTCCAAATCAAGATATACTAGAATATCTTCTAAGTTAAATTCCCGTGTTACTATTCTCACAAATAATAGTATGTGAAAAAGTTGAGCTCTATTGCTTCTATTTTTTTTTTTAAAATATCTCTTCATATTTAATTAAAATAGTGAAATTAAATACAGTATAAATTTTTAGGTATATCAATAAAAGCTGAAAAAAATATATCAATGCTATCATATTAAAAAAAGAAAAGTCATTGAAGGATTAAATCTGAGCTTTTCCATTGTATCCAATTATGAGGCTTCCAGGTAGGCAACCGGCCGAAATGGAGCTTTATGATTATGGAAAGGCCTAAAATCTGAGCTTCAAGTTTCTAAGATTTGATAGAGCGGTGTGAAGAATCTGGAGATCGAGGGTTTGAGAGGCATTCTCAGAATGTCGATGAAATTGTCTGATCTGGAGTTCTAAGATTCTAGGAAGAACCCAAAAAGTCGTTGTCATATATCGAGATCTATGAGAGGGTGGGCAAAGTTGCCGATAAAGCTGAAGGAATCAGACACGTTAAAGTGTGAGATGGGAGTTGTAGCGGCATCAAAAGATGGCCGAGATAGAGTAGTGCCCCATTGTGTATCATTGCATTATATATGCTTGTACAGTAAAAATAACACAAAACATAAAAAAATAAAAATGTTTATCCAGGCACCATTTTGACACAAGGAAGTGAAAGAGAGAGAATGAAAAGGCATGAATGAAAGAAATGAATTGAAATTAGTTTTACCCATTTGTGATTGGGAAAGTAATTTCTTTTTTGTTTGGTTTCAATAATCAATATATTGAAGTATGAACACAGGCTAATGTTATGTACGCAATTTTTTACTGCTGATTTTACAATGTATAGAGACAAGCCATCCACGTGCATATAGAATGTCTCAATGAAAAAGACAACTAGTGAAAATAATTATTTGTGATGGTGGATGACTGCAATGACCAAGGTGTCATGAGGTTGAGATTGAAGAAAATTTTAAATCGACCTCATTTAAAATCTATTTAATACAATGACATTATTAAAAATCAATTTAATTTTTGACATTATTGACATTCGAATTGTCGATTATATGTTGATGTGGTGTATAGTTGGCAGTCTAACCAGCATATTGTTGATGGTTCCACCATCGACAATAAGTAATTTTTTTTTTTTTTAAAAAATAGTTGTGCCCCAACCGGTGATGACCAAGCCCAACGGATGACTAGTCGTTGGATAGCATTAGGGGGGCTAGCTTAGCTATTTAAACCTCCCAAATGGGAAGAATGAGCACCCATTCTCTAAGCATTTTTTTTGTCAAATTATTCTAGTATTCCTCCAACCTCAAAGCTCATTTCTCTCAAAATTCTTTCATATTCCTTAAAGATTGTAAATTTCTCATTGTTATATTAATATTTGGTGTCAATATGTCGGGATCTTTTAAAGACTTCGACATTACGCTTTTTGCATTTTTTTATAGAGTATTGTGGAGTTTATTTTTGCAAAAAATGAAGCCCCATTTTATTTATTATGATTTAACTGAATGATGTATTTTAATTCTTAGTGATTAGATTATGCTATGCAGGAAATCTTGTTGAGTTTGATTAATGTTGTGTTTTAAGTGGTAAGAGAATATTATTGTTATTTTTATAATATTGTTATTAATATTCTTGTATTTATAGAATTATCATTATTATTATAAAGTTTTTTATTGTTATTATTAGTATTATAATATATATTATTATTATTATTAAGTTTTTTGTATGACAATTAATTTATTATTATTATCTTTATTAGTATTATTATTATTATTATATAATAATATTATAAATAATAATAATAATAATAATAATTATTATTATTATTATTATTATTATGAATTATATACATACCACATGAAATTATTAATATTATATATCTAATACCTAGACTCTAATAGTTATTTTTCTACCACCTAATTCCTTAATTCCTCAAATCTATTACTCCGTTAAACCTATGTCTTGCTCCCGTCTCGCCGTCCTTGTAGGCTGCAATCCTCGCTCGCCGCAGCTCCTCTTTATCGGGCTGTTGTGATTCCACACTGTCCGACAGCTCTTCTTCATCTCATTCCGTTGTACGAAACAGTGAGGCACCTTGTCCATGTCGCTTAGCTCTTCTATTTTTGGCTTGATGATTTTTGTTTTAAAATGAGTTTGTGCTTTCTACTCCACCTAGGTGTTCCTGCTTCGGTTGTCAGCAACAAATTAGCATCTTTCTTAAGAATTTGTGAGCAGGTGTTAACAAAAACATACAAATATAAGAGCACTATTTATCATGAGGGCTCATTTAGTTACGTGAAGCTTAAAATTATGTTTTGAAAGATTGTGAAATTTGTTAAATTCTCAAATTGATCGGGGTGAGGATTTTAGTTTCAGACTCAACGAGTCAAAACAAAATTCACTTTTAGCAAAGTTCTTTAATATCTAATATGTCATATAAACAATATAATGTTCTAGGATGTGTGCCAATTCATTCTAAATCAATCTTGGCCTTAAACCCAACTAGAAACCCAATTGGCCTCAAATGAGTTAATTGTCCCAAGAGCTTTAACCTATTTTAGCTCATTTTCGTCACCATGATCTAAATATGAATCAAATCTAAATTGATTGCAATCAATAAACCATATGACATCCAAAACATCAATTGAACTTAAATCACACTCAATTGAGATCTAATTCAACTGTGGCTCGATGGACCTAACTTAACATATTTAGGCCTAAAGAGGCTAAATTCAAAATTAACCCAAATCATTTGAAATTGACCTTGCCTAAACTATCTCAAACATCATTTGAATTTGGTTGAAGCTTAATTTGGATTCAATTTGACTAATTAGCTCACCTAGCCTAAGTTAGTCCAATTGAATTTTATATGGCTAAAATCAAATTCATGTCAATCTAAACTACATTGAGCTGACTTAATGTCTTAAAATCACCCCAAGTGCATGATTGAGCACTTCCCATGATCAATTACAACCCAATTTGGCCATTTGATTCATTTAACCCAAATAGGCTTAACTGAATAATATTGAGTCAAATATCAAATTAAACAAAAATTAACTAAATCAATACTTTAAAATTATCCCAAATTGATTATTAGACTAGCTCAATAATCAGTTGGACCTAATTTAGATAATTTGATCAATTGATCTAACCTAGCTTAAATTGACCCAAAATTTATTGGTTAATGAACACAATACAACAATCAATTGCACTCAATTTGGCCCAAATTGATCAATTAACTCACTTAACCCAAATGAACCCACATGAGTCATGATTGAGCCAAATTGAATTAAATCAATCACTCCATATTTCAATTTGATAATTGAACATGATCTAATTATTGAATTTGGTCAATTAGTCAACTTTACAATTGAACCCAAATTGAGTTGAATCCAACTAAACTAAGTTCAAACTCAATCAAATGTGACATAACTTATTCTTAGACCGCATACACCTACCAAGTGGATCCAACCCAAAGTGAACTAGGTTCAACTCAAACCAAGTGAACCAATCCTCTCATAGAAAACAAAATCCTAAAATGGACTGATCCAATCTCGCACTTTGACTAAGGTAACACTCTTAGTATGCTTTGAGCTCACCTTAGTTGAACTCACTTGACCCAATGCTAGCTTGCTTAGCCATTGACCAAGGTGAAGTCACCTTCACTTTGGACAGCTCTTTGTTCAACCATTATGGGTTATCCCCTTCACCAACCTACTTAAGACTTGGCCAACATGCGGAAGAGATCCAACTCATCAGTCTAGAACCATTTTTAGCTCTTGTCATTTCCAAGCTGGCAGCCCATACTTAACCTACAAAAAGTTGTGGTTCACATAGGGAGAGCTATGGACAATAATTCAAACTCCCATTTCACAGAACTTCATACCACTACAAAGCTAGTCTCCCAAAATCCCAGAGCTCTCCCTACACCCCATCGCCGGTGAGACCTTGCTTATCCTCAGCTTATACGCCCCAAACTCCACCTTATACCAAACCTCAACTAATCCCAAAGTCAACTCACCTCACACCTTCACCACATCACCGCGAACTCAATTGAATCGAGAACCACTCGATTCGAGCACAGGAAGTGTAATCTAGACCAAACAAAGTGTATTGGGTCTAGAGACCATTTGCGAGGAGGCAAGGGGGGACTTCAATAGCAGGGCTTTATCTCTTCAAGACGAAGCTATCTCAGTCGTTGGAACCATTAAGCATTGGCTCTAGTGAGGTAACCTTCTTAAACCATAGATAACACATTAGTTGTGGGTTTTTTGTGAAATGTTTGTGTGATTCAGTTAGATGAAGTTGCATGGGTCTATTGCATTTCATTTTATAATCCAATTTGAGTTGTTATGAGCTGAAATCATGCTTTGGTTAGCTCGAATTGAGCGGAGAGAGGTGGATGGTCTCCACCTCTCGCCAGAGCTTGAAGAAAAATCATAGGTCGTACATTTCATGTAATTGAAATAGATGATCATGATTAATCATACTTAGAATTTATGATTTCAATCATTTATAGCTATAAGATTAATCAGAGCCATTTAATCTTTTATCGAATGGTTTATGATGAAACCTCTTATGCCGCCTTCTAGTTAGTTGCCATGCTTGCCATGCATGGTGGTTTAAATAACCAATCCCGTGGCTCCATGCGTAAAACATGGCTAAGTTAGTCGCTGAATGTGTATTTGCATAAAATGGGTTTAAAATAGATTTAAATGATTAAAATTTTTGAAAAATCATAAGTAATTTTAGAAAAATCCAAAAATTGTAAATAAATACTCTAGAATTAGTGAATAGAGGAGAATCTAATAAAATAAAAGTCATGATTTTTTTTGTTTTAGCAGTATTTAGGGTTTATTTAAAATGGATATTTTGTATTTATCTTATTTGGCTCATTTAAATAACTTGAAATTTTAGGAACATTTCTTGTAATGTTTCCCATAATTATTTTATGTCATATGGGTGAGTGGATTAAGAAATTTAATTTTGAATGCTTAATGGCTTTAATTAACTAGATTATTAAATGTGGAAATTATGAAAATGTCAAATAGGTGTTTGGGTTTTAAACACTCTTGCTTAACATCATGAAACCTAGGAAAAATAGCTCGGTCTTAGTCAAATCTCAAAATCCACACTAATCAATTATCACAGGCTTAGGACTTATAAAATTTATAAATTGTCTAGATCTCCAAAATTATGATAAACCCTTATTATGCTCATCTAATAGAGAGGTTTTAATATAATGAAAGCCTCAATTAGTTTTGGGGTATTTTGAGTGTAATTGATGACTTATGATTCTCATCATTTATTTAATTAGCCATAAATTATAAGTCCAAATGCATTAGAATTTTTAAGATGTGTTTTATTTATGTTTATGCATGTTATGTATTTTTTTTCTTCTATAATTTTTAAGCTTATATTTCATGTCTAATTAAATTTTGAGTCTCTTTGAGATTAATTCTACTAAATAATTATTAAATTCTAATTAAATCATAAAATTACTTGTTCACCTTTTAAATCACTTAATGAACAGGGGGGATCGAGATAGTCTTAAAGTGTCTAACCTCCTCAAATAGTCCTAAATCACTATAATTCAAATGTCTTAGGTAAAAAGCTTACTTATGTTTAAGTGGTGTTATAATTGTGGGATTAGCCCTGAAATTAAGGTTTTAAGTATATAGCTTTATGATAATCAGTCATTTTCTTTGTCAACTTACATATGTGTGTTTGATCAACATTCATTTGCATTTATGTTAAAATTTTAAATATTAAGCTTATATGATGCTAATATTGTTGATGCTATTATCACTAGTACATTTAAAAAATCTTATTTTCTTTATACACAATATATATATATATATATATACACTTTAAATTGATAAGTAAAGATAACTAGAATATATTTATCATGTGTAGCATCCTTATATATGTTAAAAACTCGAGATCAGGACTACTAATCCAAGGAGATTAGATTTTACATTTATGGTATAACAATGATACTTATGGACAATGCAAAGAGAAGTGCATATGTTAATTAAATTAGCTTCAAAATTAAAACTATTAAGTGGTCATAAATTAACATATTCATTTATGATATCTATATATATATATATATATATATAACACATATATATATATATATATATATATATATATATATATATATATATATATATATAGAGAGAGAGAGAGAGAGAGAGAGAGAGAGAGAGAGAGAGAGACAGACACACATACATATACATATATGATATGTACATAGCTAGCAAGTATATAATCTGGACAATTGGGATGACAAGACTACTAATCTGAAGGAGGTTTTGACCTCATATTTTTGGTTTAATAACAACACGTACTTGTATTAAAAGTGATAAAGAAAATTGGATAAGTGTCACGATGAGAATCATAATTTATGCTTTTAATCTTAAGATGTCTTTCATATAATTATAATATCATTTAAATTTGATTCAAACTTCAGATTTAATTAAAACATAACACCTTAACGCTTCATTAAGATGACTAAAAGTGATAAAATTCATCTCTTTAGATTTCATTAGGAGTATGGCGTTGAAAAGAATGGATTCCATCTCAAGTGGAATCCACCACTTTTAATACTCTTTAAAACGCTAAGTCTAACTTGAATAAAATTTTAAATTCACAATAAAAATATATATTTAAATTATCAATCACTTGAATTTAAATCACTCTTGTTTTAATAAATTAAACTCTCCACTTAAATTATAACTCAAATACATAAAGTTTAGTTTTGTCTCAACACACCAGCCTTTGAGTAACTAGCTTTAGATTTAAATTAGGCCGGTTGTTTATCTGTGTTGTGGATTAAATCTCTGTTTTGTACTACAATGTTTTAGAGTGGATGTTAGTGCGATATTAGATTAATGATATTTTTTATAGGAGATTGTGCTCACTAAAAAGGGGATGCCATAAGAAATTTAAAACTAATAAAGTTTGCTTGCAGGTGCTTAAGATATGTGGGCTTGGACATTTGCTGGTGTCAAGCTCCACTGTATGAAATATACTTGTTTGTGTGTGTGTGGGCTAGCTAGCTTTGTTTTGTAAGTGTATTTAGGATTTTATTTTATTTTTATTTTTTTTAGTGATAATTTGTATCAAAACTAGGTTAGCATCCTAAGGTTTAGGATGAGTAGTGGCTAAAAGGCATAGACTTGAGAGACCTTGTGAAGCCTTGAGTGCCCACACATTGGAGAAAACAAAGACCCCCATGCCTTTATCTTTATACACTTACTTCTAGGTCGGGTTGTGTAAGGGTAGACTGACACCATTTTTTCTTTATTCCAAGGTGTAGAATTAAATTAAACTTTTATTATTTTAATTTACATTGATTGCACACTATAAATTGTGTACTTTTTATATGTTTTTTAAGTGTGATGTATTGTTGTATGTTTGGCTTGGATTTCAATATGCTCCTTATAAATTAAATTTTCTACTCCAACCTAACTAATTAACTTGAATTATAAATAAATGCAATTTATAACCTCACACTAAAGCTCTAGGCTTAAAACAATAAAAATTAATTAGAAGTCATACGTATAACCATCAATCATATTGTTTTCCATCCTTGAAATAATGATTTTCATTCATTTCACGATAAAGGGGAGAGTTTGACCATTGTGTGTAGCCACCTTTGAGTGAAAAATACCTCTCTTGCTAGTTTAGCCAATAACTTCATCATGCTCACAAGCCTTATCAATAAAATTTTGTATAAAAATGTTTAAGAAATAAAAAATTATTGTATTAATTATGAGCATTTTCATGCCAAATATGATCTTAGAATTCAAGGAGTGTTTAAGATTTTAGATTTATTTCTTAATAATAATAGCCTAATTATCTTGCATTACATAAGATTGTCCACATAAATTTGAAGCATATGAGGTGTTAGTTGATAGACAATCCATGTGATTGTAAGTCCAAAATAGCTGGGATATGTTCTCTCTGCTTAGTGGAATTGAACCAATATAAACTAATTATCTCTTATTAAATTAGGTTGAGCTTCTAGCTTGTTCTAAAGCACTTTTAATTGTAGGTTATGAGATTACATATTTCTCCTTTGCTATAGACATAATTTATCACCTCTTAAGCCTTCCCACAGTCTTGTGCTATTAGGACATAACGCCTAGCATTCTAATGAAATATCACCAAAATCTAATATAAATTTTAATTTTAAAAAATGTATAGCCTAACTATAAGATAAATTGAAGTGTTTCCTGAGACTTTCAGTGTTTGAGCATTTCTTACTTATCCTCCTTTGAAATCCATTAAGAACTTCTCAGAACTATTCCTATTTGAGCCCTCCCATTTGATTTTCAAATTAAACAATTTTGACTTAAGTTTGAATTTTGAATAACAAGTTATTTTAATCAAGAGTTTTCTTAAGAGATCACATATTTTGAGATATAATTAATTGCACTTGCCTCTACTTGTAATCTTGGTTAAAATAAACAATCTCATTTCATCCATATAAGGAAAAGAAATTTTTTTTGATACACATCGCCCATCGAGAGGAGTCCTTAAGTGATTGAATTTATCATAATATATCTACCTCTTGGGGTAGTCTATTATTCATTGATGTTATATTTGATCACCTAATTAAGTACCACAAGATATGCATTGTGTCCTATTATATTTTTGAACATCCAAATAGTATTTAAATATTTTTTTTATTTTTAATTTAAAATTATCATTTTTACTCATTCTATCAAAATCAAAAGGTTAAAAATTAAATTAATGCTAGGTGGATTGGTTTAAAAATGAGATTGGTTTCTTTTTTTTTTTCAAAAAAATAATTTTAAAACATTTGTAATTAATTAATAAAATATATATATATATATTTGATTTTTTAATATAAATATATATATATAAATATATATATATATATATATATATATATATATATATATATGGTGCTCTACATAATATTGAAATGAAGTTTATCCAACTCAAGTATGGGATAAGCATTTTCTTCTGCCATAAATATCAATGAATCACTAGTATGTAGCCTTGTCATTCTCCAATATAATGATAGCTCTAAAGCATGATTTATTTTGGAAGATTTACATACATACCACAAAATCTTGTGCATTTACATATCTAATAGTTTTCAATAATTAGAAAAGTACATTTAACTTTTAAAAAAATGAGTGATGATTATTTTTGATGTGATATTGAATATTTGTTATATATGTAAAAAAATGAAGTTTAGATGTTAGATATGTAAATACATAAGAATTATGTGGTATGCATGTACGTCCCCTTTTATTTTTTCAGCAAGCTCAGGACTTAGTAAATATTTATCAAGATTTTTTAAATAATCCAATTCATCCTCTTCTTCAATAGCAAGGTAGGAAGCCTCATAAGCTTTTTTTTGATGTCATTTGATGTTTAGGATTGAAGTTTTCTCACTTTTTTTAGGCAACTAATTAGAGCAATAACTCTACTAATAGATCAAAGAAAAATTTATCCCTATTAGTTACTAAGATAACACAAAATTGATATAATTTTTGAAATTAAGTAAATAAAACTATTTTACTCATTGGTCTTCATGTATTTTTCTTAAGGCATATAGGCATATATCAAATTCATGAATATCAAAAAAAAAAAAAAAAGAAAGAAAGAATGATCATTATCAATGTTGGCTTTCTAGATAAGCTCACAATGGGACATGGTGCATTTAATAAGTAGTTAACTTATTATTTATATTTATGCTAAACTGAATAGGATAGGATCCAAATATAAATATTTTCTTACTTGAAAATAGGGCTTAGGGCTTAAGATCTATTATGGATAATGTAAGTGATCATTTAAAAATAAGGGAGAACAAAATCAATTATAAATAAAATTTTACACTCGAAGAAAATAAATGTTCAATTTAAATAATTTCATATGTTGGATTCAAATCTATGAATTTAATTACATCCTAACAATTAGAAGCATACTACTTGAACTAGAAATCTTTTATTTGATTTACATTGTAAAATATCTCTTCAATAAAACTTTTATATGAATCATGCTAATGCACACTTAAGTATTGAAGCATTATCAATACTATGCTCCCTTAGAAACTTAAAGAGCAAGGTTCATAGAACCACGTTATTTTCTTTGAAATTGTTCATGTTCTCTATTGATGAACTTGTGGAATTCAACAAATTTTTGATCTCAACATCAAAATCTTAACTAAGTCCTAACTAGCAAGGCATCCACAAGTTCAAGTTGTTTAATGTCATGTTGTTGGTGAATGGGTTCATTTCCTCCAATTTACCTGATACATACACACACACACACACATTTTTGTTCCTATTTAGATGTAATAGTTGTTCATCAACTTCTGTGTTGTTATTCTCTTTTTGTAAATAAGTATTATTATTACTATAGCATTACATATATAGGTTCAATAATACGCCATTGTATAGTACTTATAACATGTACTTGACAAAAGAAATTGGCATATCCAACTTTAAAAGATGTTATCTTTCTATTTTAAGGGAATAATTTTCAATTTACTATAAAATCGGCTCAACTAAAATAGAAAGTATTTTGTCCATAATTTTTCCGTCATCCATCCCATATCCATCTCCATGTTGGTAAAAAATTGTCTGTTCTTGGTATATAAGTTAAAGCTTCTTTATAAGACTATAGTTGTTGAGAATGCATTGAGTTCTCCATTCAACTTTTCCAAAAATTTCTTATTAAGCATCTTACATAGTCTCGAGCAACTAAAAACATTTTTCTCTTTCATATAGCATTGAATTGATTTTGCATTATCTCCTCTTTGGACCTCTTCCTATAATAAACACACAAGTAACAATCCATCATGAACATAGAATTTTTATATAAGGAAAATGAAAATATCATTGTTGTATATAAATTAACTGTTCATATTTACCAAGCTTGTGCCCAAATCATCATAGAGTCGTAAAATGATAGATGAATATCGAACCATGGGTGGATAGAAGTTCCAACTATCATAAGCTTCAATAGTCAAGTCATCACTTAAACAATATAATGTGGTTAGTTGAACAGCTCCTGTTATCGTGACCCAAGCATTCTCCAAGTAATCATCCAATTTTGGAGTGTATCCATTATAATACCACTCTGCTTCAATTAAGTATCCTTTGCATAGATCAGTCCACTAGAGTACAATCATACAATATTTTGGTTTAAAATATTATTTAAAAATTGTTTATCATAGCAAGTTTTAATTTTTTTTAATTTAATCTTAACATAAATTTGTATAAAAAAAAAAGAATAGTTAGAAGAAGCTTGGCTTTATTATAAAGCTTAAAAGATGTGTAGTAATTGAAAAAAAAAAACAAAAACAAAAAGTTGTATTACCGCCCTTTTTAAGTATGGAAGAATGTCCAACCCTCTCAATTGAAAATGATGAGGCAATATCATCAATTGTGCTGAAAAGTGCAGCCAAGCACATCTTCATGGCATTTGGAAGTCGTTGAGCTCCAGCTATTTTCCATCTTGTAATTCCAAGTTAACTTTACAAATAGAGACGCATCAATGTTCTTGAAATAATTTTTGAGAAGAATTTCATCTAAATTGGTTGGGATCATTTTTGTTTTTTTATTTTTTATCTTGTATTTTTGTTTTATTTTGTTTAAAAATAAAATATGTTTAATTATAATTGTTATTTTTAAAAACGATCAAATCAGCTAAAAACTGTTTTGAGTATTTTTTTAAAAAATGTTATTTATTTTTGAAAATAAAAAATAAAAAAATACATTGAAATAAAAAAAGAAAAAAGAAAAGGAAACAACTAAAAAAACATACTACCTGGATAATTCTCCAAAAGCATATAAGTATCAAATTTTTGAATATTAATTATTAGGTCAGCAAAAATAATTACCGCAGAAATGAAAGATCATTAGTGATGCATTTAATAACGTAGTTATCTTAATAATGTTTCTTTGTTAACCTACTAATTTTATTCATGTTAAACGTAATAGTATAGGAACCAAACATAAATATTTTCTTATGTGAAAATAGGTCGTAAGGTCTATTTTAGATAAGCACATATGAAATCAATTAAACATAAGAGAGAATAAAACAAGTTAGTACTTACCTTAGTATTGAAGCATTTTCAATACCATGTTCTCTTAGAAGCCTAAAGAGCAAGGAAGAGCCATGAAGGTTATTGTTCTCTATTAATTGTTTATATTCTCCACTGATGAACTAATGAAACTCAATAGGCCTTTGATTTCCGAATCAAAATGATAGCCCACTCCTAATTGGCACAAGCTATCCACAAGTTCAAGTTGTTCGAGAAGGCCATGTTGTTGGTCAATCAGATGCTTTACTTCCTCCTTCAATTTATCCCTCTGATGTATATATTTCTCCTCCTATTTAGATGCACAATGATAGCTGAGTACTATACTATGTCTATAAATAAATATAACTATTTTAATAGCATTACATATATAGATTCAAATATTTCATTAAATCTTAAGAACTTACAGTGTAAAATATAGGTTGCATATGTATGCTTGTAAGGGTGTTATATCAAGTGATATTTAACTTTAAATTAAAATTTTTGATTTTAATCATATTTTATTAGTACAAAATTAATCAAAGCTCAAATTATCATCAAAATCCATATATCTATGTCAGAACCTACATAAGTAAAAAAAATTATGATGGAATAACTTATCATAATAATTTATGATAAAATCTTTTATTTGGATAGAAAATATTAAAATTGACGAAAACTTATATATACATAATTACACAATCAATTTAAATGATAAGCCATCACCATGAAATCAATTGGCAATGATTGTATGTACTTATAAGTTCACCAATTTGGGCGATAATTTGTTGTCCGGCGAGGAGGAGTTGAAGATGTCACGTTAGCTGTTGAGCGGCACTATTTTGACCGAATATTTGAAATTATTCATCGATGACCTTTAGAAGTTGGCGAGGAAGAAGACCTAAAGAATGGCTGCTTCTTGTTGAATGAAAGCAGAGGAAGATGAAGACACAAAGCCATATTGATATTTATTTATTCAGCCGAATTATTCTGTATAGGCCTTGATAACTAACAAATAGGAACCTATTTATAATAATCAACTCTATATATATATATATATATATATATATATATATATATATATATATATATATATATATATATATATATATAATCTCAAAAAAATTTTAAGTATTATCGTCACTCTATTCATAATTGATATTTTATTTCCCTCTTTTGTGCAACACATAGTAGCCACACATTTGATGATGCAACCCTCTTTCTTTATTTATTATTCTAAATGACTATGATAATGAGCTTATATTTTCAATCACTAAGGTGCCGTTTGAGATCAATATTATTACTTTTTTATTTTTTTTTATTTTTAGTTTGATTTTATTTCATTTTTATTTTATTATATCAAAATAAAATATATTTGATATGATAATTAATTTTTAAAAATTATTTTTAAAGATACTTAGAACATTCAAAAATTGTTTTTAATTCCTTAAAAATATAATTTACTTTTAAAAAAATCAAAAATATTTTTAAAAATATACTAAATAAATATATTCTAAAAATAATATAAAAAATAAAAAATATATAAAACAAAATTTGTTCTCAAACAGGCTGTAATGAATAAGAAGTCTGGGATCTTAGAATCAATATATTTCTCATTTAGTTCACAGTTTCTCAAGGTGATATCAAAATCAAATTTAATTGAACTTGAGTGATATAATCATAAGCAAATTTTTTAAATTAAGTATCATTAGAATATTAATTATATAATTAAGTATTAAATTTTATTTTTAAATAGAGTAAATTGTGTAGAGACTAGCGATTCGAATGAGGCGTGGTTAATGCTAGATCGAGGGCGACTGGCCACGAACATTATTAGGGCCGATCAGCCCCGATCGGCCCTATCTTCTCTGTTTCGCTCGAATTGGCCCCGAATGGTGATTCCACCGCCCAAATGAACTCTGATCGGCCATCTTCTCCCTCCAAGCACGCTCCTCTCCATCAAGTTTAGGTTTAGCTCCGCGCCAAGCATGAAAGAAACAGCTCCACAGCCTGGTATTAGAAAGAAACCTTTCTTCTTCTGTTAACTCATCCCTCTCCTGTAGCTTGTTGGAAGCCAACATTCCTCGATGATTCTAATGGCTCCATTTGGTTCGGGGAAGTGTCCTGTGGTGGATTCTACCAATTTTTGCCCACATCCCCGTCGTTCTTCATAAAGACACGGTAAATCCCTATTTATATCAATTTATAAATTTATAGAGTATGTGTGCTAGGGATTAGAGTTGTATGGTTAGAATTTTGTTTGAGATTTGATTTGTAGGTTTGTGTTGGCGTTGCGGTTCAGGTGATAAGTAGCCGAGGGTAGTACTATTTAGGGTGTCTGATTATTTATATAGTTTGTTTTGCAAGAATGTATGGAGAATTTGTTTTGCTGATCCTTTTCTATGGAGGCGAACTGAGTATCAATGAATAATTTAGTCTAAGTTATGTGGGAGGTCGAAATCATCCAATTAAGGTTCTGCGTCACAATACCTTACTAGAATTGAAGCAACGGATTATGAGAACCTTGCACATTGATTCAGAGTGTCACACAATCACTCTTACAGGTCGTTATCTGGTGGGTAATGGATTTATAGCGTCTGTAATATATGACAATAACGTTTGAGAAGTTACACTGGACAAAGCTTCCCGTCAGATGTTAGTGTTGTATGTCGAACTGGAGGATGTTAATGTTGCATCCACATCAGCTGATCCAATAATAAGATTAGTAGATATACCACTGACACATAGACAAGACTTCACATCGCACATGGACCTCTAGCGACAGAACGCAGCTTTGATGAGTTGATTCCCAGGTAATATCTTATCAACCTTTCCCAGTTTATACTTGCAATAATTAATATGATAGTTTGTCGTCCAACTTATGAGTTTTGTGATAGTGATGATGTTGTTTATCATCGAGGAATATGTGCCTCGTGAGTGCCGCGGCGGTGATGAGTATGGCCTATGAGCAATGGTTCAAGTAGTCCGAAAGGGATATTAGTGATGATGATGTCACTTGGGGTAGCCACCGTGTTCGGGAATATAAAACCATGATCTAAGAAATCACTCACTCCGAAATATTAATAGTGAGAGTCAGATGTTATCCACAAACAAATATGTCCGGATGTGCCATACTACGAGAGAGTGGGATAACGATATTTACTTTGTCCATCAAAAACTTTCCTAAATGAACATCAAATCCCGTGACCTTGTCGGTATGTGTTTAGAAGTATGAGTCCGCAATTCTATTATTGGGTGGTGCATAGTAAATAATATTCAATTCCAAATTACCTCTAAACTACTTATATGTACAACATGATAATCCTGAAGACCATATAAGTGGCGTTTTGATTGTAGGCAGATGCTTGGGGTGCTTAGAATATCAAGAGTTGGTGAAAACCATAGATGTATCAAGCAAGAAGCACCGGTCATCGCGTAATTCTAAATTCATAGCTTACTTCATTATACTGATCGCATCGATAGATCTAAATCTAGGAGATTATAGGTAGAATGAGTCAAATTCAATATTAAAGTTTCAGTACATGAATTCAAATGCGTAAGGCAATAAAAAAGTATTTATAAATACGATTTGGTCAAAATTCATTATACATGTTATATGTGTACACAGCACTTCCAGAGACTTTTTTGGGCATTTGGTCCTTTAATCATGGGATGGAGTAGCCTACTTCGAGCTTATGATAATTTTTTTTTGTTAGGCAAGTATCGTGGTACATTATTAACTACTGTTGGAATCAATGAAAATAATGAGTTATTTTCACTAGCCTTTGTTGTTCGAGTCGATTGATTTCTTGTTGTGGTTCTTGATATGCTTACATGATATGTTGCTCGTTGTCTCTGCTAGACGTGATCTTTGCATAATATCTGATAAACATGCTGGTTTATTACGTGGATGTAGAGAAGTGTTTCCATGGGCAGCTAACATACATTTCTTACGCCATCTCGTGAAAATTTTAAAAGGTAATACATCGGGATTGGTGATGTTGAATTTCTGTTAGAAGATTTATATGGTGAAATCCGATGATATCTATCTCAATCATTTAATGTTAGATATTAAAATGTGAAAGAAGAAGCTAGATGGCAGAGCGTGACCGTTAAATGGTCACTTGCACAATGGGTCGCTATGGGACAACACACTAATACATCTGAGTGCTTTTAATGATGTCTTGAAATGTGCTTGTGGTTTACTAATTCAGGCTCTAATCACTACTATCTACTATAACTTAGTAGCTTTGTTCATGAAAAGGCTAGCCACTACAACTCAGCAACAGGATGCCAACTTGTTTGTTTTTACCCAAAGGGTATCCACAATGTTACAACATACTGAAAGGGAGGCTAGACATTACCGAACCCGTATCAACCAACCCGGAGATGCAAGTTTTTGATAGATCATTCGAGATTGATTTGCAAGATAATGGCCTTTGTAATTATAGTTGCAACAAAACAATCATTATCTTTGGCCATGCTCACATGTACTTACTGCACTGAGATTTAGATGATTGAACTACCTCACATGTGTGTCACAATACTACTCACTGCATCTGTATAAGTTGACATACATAAATGAGTTCCATACGCTGCTTGACCGTTCTGAGTGGCCATCTTTAGGTGAGCAAGGATTAATAACACAGCCCACCAAATTTTTTGCGAAGGTGCACCTCATCAGCAATGTAAAATAATGGATGAAAATATCGCTAATAGTGGTAGAACCTGTAGTCTATGCAAGATAGCGGCAATAGTCATCGTGCCTCATAATGTTAATAGCAAGACGTCGAGGATACCTTAGTGCAAAATTTATATGTGTAGTTCATGCTATTTAGATTTTACCTATAGGATGTTACTCAGATTTGCCTTTTAGGTTGTAGTACTCTAGTCCTTCTGTTTAATTTATGCTACTGTTTTCCATTTCATTGTTTATAACGATCTTATATTGATTTTTTTTTTTTTTTCAATGATGGCGAGAGTACCACCGACTACGGCGACGTCCATGCTAGGAGGCCACCCCCTAGACGACACCTACAGGTTCATCCTAGCATAGCCTCTCCATGGCATCAACCGCTTCACATATATTGTTAGTAATATTTCATTTCTGTTTCTACGTTACGTCTGCTTGCCTTTTACTTTGCTTAATGACAGATCTTTTTTTTTTGCAGAGCATTACTTGAGGTCACACACTTGCTTAAAGGAGTGGCCCATCACCGCAAAGAATTCATCGGCTAGAATAGGTGGGCTTATAGTGTGTTAGCTAGCTTTGCTTCATCCGCCAAGATCATCATTTACTGACTGCCTTGGTTGAGAGATGATCTCCATAGAGCAACACCTTCCACCTAGCTGTTGGTGAGATGACTGTGATGCTCTAGGAAATGGCGATGATCCTAGGACTACGGGTTGATGAGCCACCTATCATAGGCCCAATTATGATTGGCGAGGGGAAGAGATGAGACACTTGGCCTGATTTCTACGATGATTTATTGGGACGACACCCCATACTAGACGTGATGTACCATGACCATCACCCACACATCGACAACATTCGATGGGCCGCATACGCAGAACATGCATGCCAATCGAGGTGACAGTGGACTTTTAGGAGTCATATAGCTAAGCACCCAGAGTTTTTACACCTCCGTGTTTTGCATTTTATTTTTTTATTGGTCGTTCATAATACATCGTTGAAGTCCACGCATCTACCACTACTAGAGGACCGGATACATTCAAGATGATGGCTATGGGTTGAGCGTTCTAGCCACCTATATAGGAGACGAATGACATTACCAAACCAGGCCAATGCTACACCTCCTTCAGATATGGTCTTGGGAGCATATTCATGTGGGGAGGCCGACTCTACATGTGTCATATCCTATTGATCTTGATGATCTTAGCGTTGGGTTGAGGTATATTTTATTAACTGCACTTTCAAATTTTTAGATTATATATGTGTTTAAACTATGTTGTGTGTATAGATGGAACAAAAAGTAAAATTAATGGAGAACATTGATACGTAAATGAAATGGATGGTTTGCATACTCAGTTGGACTTAGTGATAACACTTACCAAATATCTATAATGCATATTCTAATTTAACATAATTTTGATATGTGATCTGGAGCACATAAAAGCATATCATACGCCTATCATATATATGCTGAGACTAGATATGGTTATTATGAGTCCTCCGATTTGAAGAGGGTTGAGTGGCATTTACTGATCAAGTGTCGCGCAGTCACCTCCTTCCTAGAGTAGATGTAGCCCGTTGACCCTAGTTTCAAAAGAGTCGATGGGTAAAAGTGGATGTATTGGATTGATTACACGCATTGCCGCTTGGGAGAGGCGAGGGATTACCTCGAGGGCTTAGATGAGGATGTGGATAGATGACAAATCGTCAAGACATGTGCCGGGTTCGATGGCTTCCTCAGTATTACCCCGACAGATCCTCAACACTTACTGCACGTGAGCACCATATTTTATGTAAGTGCTAATATAAGTATTCATTTGAATTCAATATGTTGCGAGGCTAATTTCACATACTTTTTTTTCGCACATCTCTATGACTCGGACATCTTCTAGCCATACTTCGATCGTCTGGATGAGCACGAGCTACATGGATGCGTTGATAGGTACGAGCTGCTATGTAGAGACTTGGATCAACGTGTACATATCGGGGACACATATTACGGATCGATGCCTACAGAGGGTGTCGCACACCATGACTGGAACGCCGGGCCATCTACTTATGCTAATCCAGGTCCATCTATGTATGTTGATCCAGGTCCTTCTACATATCAGCTTACATATGAGTCACAGCCACCTATCTTCTAGTCACAGGACGATCCAACGCAGACTACCAAAAATCTTGCACTGGAGGGTCACCATCAGCTATGTGATCGTCCATCCCGTGCACCTGACTAGTATACACCGAGAGTGCAATTCGATGTCAGGATGTTTAGGATAGTCATTCTGTATCCTGTACTATGTTTGTTCTTATCTATTTCATTTATTAATCATTCTTGCTTATTGGCTCCCATTTAGTTGAATCTACTTGTTCAAATTGGGATGCAAATCCTCAAATCATGTTATTATATTTCATATGCACTTTCTTTGAACTACTTGAATCAAACTTAACTGATGTTCTACTCAACTCTTTCACATGTTGTTTTGTGTTGTATGGCATTCTAAATTTTTAGCTCACAAATTTGTAATAAAATATATTAGTTTTTAAGTGCGTCATTATACAAATGAACTAAGGTGTAAATTAAATAAGAAAGGTAATAAGTGAATCTATTATAAAAAAGCACAATATTAAATATTAAGTCAATTTCACAAGTTAAATCAATTAATATACTAAACTCTGAAGTCAAAAAGTGAATCTAAATATAGAAGACACAAATGTGATTACAAATATTTATGTTAAAACCATAAAATAATTATTAGAAGGAATGCAAATCAAAATTATAAAGATACTTTGCACAATAAGATTTATTTTTGACTCAATACCATACTTACATCTATTTTTAATACTTATTGAACTAAAATTTTACTTTTAGAAATACTATTATAAGTCCAACATAAAATACTCTCATAATCTGTCTAACAACTAATTCCATAGTAACAGGATATTACCACCCAAGCTTTGTTATACAGAACTTGAACAATTCTAACAAAATTAATGTAAAAAAAAACATATGAAGCTTGTAGCCCACTTAGTGGGCGACCGCCCTCGCCAATGTGGCAGCCATGCCACATCGCTTGGTTGTGGCCAAAGCCCAATTAATTGAGCTTATACCTATATTTAAATTTTTTTAGCAATACTTAGTTACGTAATTAATATTCTAATGATACTTAATTTAAAAAAATTGTCTAATCATAATCCCCTATCTTTGAATTAAACTTGATATCAAATTTAATTTAATTACTTTAATTATTAGGATCTTTATCTATTATTAATCAAGGAAATTGTTACATCACGGATGTATCGATTAGGCTAATAAAAAGAGTTCAATAATGTATAGATTTATTTTTTTTAAAAGATATTTTTTAATATCTTATAATTTACAATTTTATAGTAAAGCCATAATAATTATGATATCAAGATGAGCACACTAACTGCATGAGTAGTGGTAAGATGCTAATTTTTTTTAGTATACAACACCTCGACGTCGTAGATGCAACACCTTAGCGCTAGAACATGAGATCTTAACTTCAAAAATAGAGGAGGCAATGCTCGGGGCTGAAAAGATACTGCCATGACGTTGGATTTGCACCTAAGAGTGAGAGAGAGATAAGACAACACCTCGGTGTTGCAGGAGTAGCACATCATTGCTTGAATCAGGGCACCATGGCAAAATGACAGAGAGGCCAACACCTCAATGCCGTAGAGCCACATTACTCGAGCCTGTAAAGAAAAGCCTGGAGGACAGTGATGCTAGAGCCTAGGCATCAGGGTCGCAGCATTACAATGTTACGAGTCGAGAGATTTTGTATTTAAATAATTTTGCTGCAGTTTTTCAATACATTTCTTAACATTTTATTGTAGGATTTTCACATCAAAATCTTGATATTCCATATATTCTCTCTAATTATTTGTGTGTGTATGCTGCATTTTCATGCAAAATGAAAACTTAAAAAGTTTTACTCTACGATCGTGAATATTCTTACACAAAATACTTTGGAGTTGTCTTTGAAAAGATTCTCATTACATCATAACAATGACTGACAATCAGACTTCAAATCAAGAGCAATACCATTCTTTTAGTGGAGAAATTCTTACTATGGAGAAACTCATGCAATGAATGAAGAATCATCACGCTCAAGTCCTTCATCTTTTATTGGAAGTTAAGGATAACTCTTATTATTATCTCAGAGGGTTATCCACATTAATATTTTGGCCATGATTATAGTAAAGAATCTCCTTGGCAATCCATTTAATTTTCAATACTAGAAGTAATTCGATGTTGGGAGCAAATTTAATATTGGAAAAAAGATAACTTGGTACATTTGTGATTATAAAGTTCATCCCTTCTATCATCTTCATAGTAAACAAGTCAAAGATTAAGTAGTAACTTTAGCTATAACCTCAAATAAATGTCTTGGTAATAGTGAGTCCCTCCATCCCACATCTTTTATTGCACCCAAGACTATATTTCCAATGGTTGGGCTTCTACTCTCGGTGAAAGACTGTGACCAAAAGAATAATAATGGTCTAGAGACAAATAAAATTTCACCTATGTTTTAGACACATTTTATATTCATCTCATTGTAATCAAGTTGTAATCAATCATAGGAGGATTTGATTTGACCTTCTTCGCACAAGTTAACATCATTTAGTGTTATTCTAATAAATAGTCTTGCATAGGTCAAAACTTTGACCTCTTTCCCACAAGGTAATGCCACCGAGTAGCAGTTTGACAAATAATATCGAATATGTCAAAAATCCTTAGTAGATTTCTCTCATAGAAAAGACACCCCTTAAGAAACCATGAAGGAAAGTTGGTAATAGATAGGGTCCTCACAAGAAAAATTCAAGAGAGCAAATGCTTGATAAAATCTCCACTTATAAAAAAAAACTCAAAAGGCGAAAGCCTCAGAGGATATATGTGTATCAAAAATCTTAAAAGTCAAAAGTCTCATAAAAATCTTAAAAGATAAAAGCCCAAGATGGTACAAAACATCAAAAATCTCATAAAACAAAAAGCCTAAAAAATATGTATACATCACAATCTTTTTTAAGGCATAAGCTTGAAAATGATATAAAATTTTTACTCAAAATGTATACTATTGTTGAGAGTAAAAACTTTACTAAAGATATACATTTTTATTCAAAAATGTATATATCACACATAAAATTTTAAAATAATGTATATATGTTATTTTGCATAATAATTAAATATCTCAATAAGACAAGTTTAACGTCACCAAAATCAGGTGAAGTATGGGCTAAATGAGCTCAAATTAAGCTTAAATACTACACCTGAAAACTTCGATACACTAATTGGATGATCAAATGACTTTCAAATTTGACGTGCTTATAATCAATCGATGCATAAAATCCAACGAGCCTAAGATCATTCAAATCAAAGGTCATTTGAATAGTCAAATCACCAAAAAAAACTATCTATGATCAAATGAATTGATATGAATCATCCAATGGAGTGTTTTAGAATTTTGACTATAATGACCAAAATGCTCTCGGAATCCTATAAATAGTACCCATTCTTGTCATGAAAGGGGAGGAGCTAAAAGCGAACTTGGGAGAAAGTTGAGAGAGAGCTAGAAGTTCGAAGTTTGTCATCACCACCGTTGTCATCGATCGCCGCCTATTATCGTCGTCGACTCCCACCAACAACTATTACAGTCCAATTACTACTGCATAATTGTTGTAACATGATTTTGGAATTTCCATTATCAGGCTTTCTTACGTACAACCTTATAATCCCCCTATCGGGAAGATTCAAACTTTGTACTCTAAAGTTGATATATAGCGAAGCATCTTTACTGGGCTAGGCCCTGTGGTTTTTTACCCTCTTCCTAGAATATTTTCACGTAAAAATTTTGCAGTTTCTTATTCTCTTTTCAACTATCTATGTGCGCACTGGATTTTCATACAAAGCTAAGAAGTGAAGTTTTATTCTCGCTATAAGTTTCACGCAAAGCCGCTTTGGGAAAATTGATTCTCATTACTTTATCATGTCAGACAACCAGGTTTCCCAACAAGATCAAAACCACCAACCAGGTGAAACACTTCATACCTTTGAGGAGCGTGTGAGAAGAATGGAGGAACAATAAGCTCAAATCCTTCAACATTTACTAGGAGCTGGACATCCGAGAAGGACACCACAACTTGGTGCAAATCAATGATATCGACAACATGATAGAGTTGATTTTGTTGGAGAAACTAATGAAGAACCCCCTCATGATCATGCAAAAACTCCCTATGAACATCATTCTAATATGGATATTGATGATACTGCTAGTTCAACTCAACATTTTTATGCCGTCCGACCGACCTTCAATCCACCAACCTCTTTGCTGGGGTTGAATTGGCCCCATTTTATGGGAACATCCCGTGAAGACATCAGAAATGAGTTGCGGCGTCTAGTCCGAGAAGAATTTCCTCAAAGAGATAGATGATTCATTCCTCGTCAGAGCATTCAAGAATCTTTTCCTTTGTATGATTTAGTTCTTTAGCAACCCATCCTGATGGGGTTTAAACTACATAACATGGAGCTTACGATGGGACTTCTGATCCTTATGAGCACATTGATCATTATAGAACTATTATGCACATCCAACAAGCCTCTGATTCTTTACTTTGTCAAGTTTTTTTTATTACTCTCAAAGGACAAGCTTGTACGTGATTCTATTCCCTCCTTCAAGGGAGCATTCTCAACTTTCCTCATTTGGCCAAACTCTTTGTCGAACAATTCATTTCAAATTGGTGAACCATTAAAGATCCATCTCACCTTTTTGAAATACGTTAAAATGAAGGAGAAACACTAAAAGATTATTTTCAAAGATTCTCGAGTGAAGCTCGACAAATTCCAGGAGTAGACCCTGAACTGTTACGAAGTATTTTTCCAAGAGGCCTAAGGCCTGGACCTTTCTACTCATCATTGATGAGAGAAATAATTCCTTCTTATGGAGACCTCATACGGAGAGTAGAGGCACAGATCATGGAATATGAGACAATCAATGGCCATAAGAAGCAATTCGAACATCCTTCTAAGAAGCATAAAGGAGACGCAAATGACAGTCTTCACTTATCTGAACAAAAAAAGCATGATCGTCAGAAGTTTTAGAACCTGCCTCTTAAGCCTGCCCAATCATCGCATGAGCTTTGCCTACAAAAAGAATATACACCCTTAAATGCCTCTCGCATGAACATTTTAACGCCTATTCATAATGAAAATAATATCAAATGGCATAATCCCTTCAAGTAAACCCCGAAATCGTGATCAATATTATTTTCATCGAGGATATGTACATACCGATCAGACATCTAAAGGAAGAAATATAAAGGTTCTTACAACATGGCTACCTTGTTCAAAATCAACATAGAAATAATAATAATCCTATGATAGGGAAAAACCAACCCCAACCAAGATAGCAATCAAGATAACCGCAAGAAGATCGACAAATAGTTGGAGAAATCGAAAGTATCGCTGGCAGACCATAATTTTTTTATCAAGTTCTATTCACTACATTGGAAGAACCTAGAATGAAGAGAACATGAATTGATCAATCTATCTTATTTGATGATTCTGACTTTGAAGGGATACAAACTCCACATCAAGACCCCTTAGTTATCAACGTCATCATTTTAATGTTAAGAGAATTTTGGTTGACAATGGTAGCTCTGGATGTATTATTCTACTCGACATTCTTAAAACTAGGTCTTGTAAAAGAAAAACTCCAACCAGCTATTGAACCATTATATGGCTTTGACAATCGACCCATAAGGGTAGAAGGAACAATAACACTCCCGGTTACTCTTGGGGAATTCCCTAAATATGCCACACATTTTATTCAATTTATGGTAGTTAAATTAGAATCATCTATAATACTATCTTTAGAAGACCCTTGTAATCAATTTTTGGCACTATTGCTTCCATAACTTATCTGAAAGTAAAATTTCCAACCTTTAATAGAATGGGAGAGGTTCGTGGTAACCAACAGATATTACAAACCTGTTACTTGAGGTAGGCTCAATCATAGCCCTCAATAACATTAAGCATCAAAAATTTTAATTAAGAGATGAAGAAACACTCTAGAGAGCGTCACCAGTCAAAGAGTTGATCATCATCCCTTTATCAGAAGAATATCTCTCAAAAATAATGCAAGTAGGTTCGTTGCTCTCTAAGGATGAAAGAAAGGAGTACATCAATTTTTTGCACCAAAACCAGGATATTTTTTCCTGGAGTCTAAGAGATATTCCAGGAATTGATCTTGGGGTAATATCTCATTCCCTCAAAATTAACTCAGCATTCAAGCCCATCATTCAGAAGAAAAGAAACTTCACTTCAGATAGTCTACAAGAAATTGAACATGAAGTTGATAAGCTCTTGGACGCATGATTCATACTAGAAGTGCATTATCTTATTTGGTTAGAAAACGTTGTCCTGGTGAAAAAGACTAGTGGGGCATGGAGAATGTGCATTGACTACATCGATCTTAATAAAGCTTGCCCAAAGGATAATTTTTCTCTTTCGTGCATAGAACAGTTGGTCGACGCCGCTTCAGGTCATCAGATGCTTAGTTTTATGAATTCTTACTCTGGATATCAAATAAAGATGAATCTTGATGATGAAGAAGCCACTACTTTTCAGACTGACAAAGGTTATATTATTATCGAGTAATGCCATTTGGATTGAAAAATACAGGAGCCACGAATCAACGCCTAATGAATAAAGTTTTCAAAACTCTTCTTGGTCATACTATGGAAGTGTATGTGGATGATATGTTGGTTAAAAGTACTAAAAGGATAAAACACCTCAATGATCTTGAATAATGTTCCAAGCTTCTTCGATAATATAATATACATTTAAATCCCTCCAAATGTGCTTTTGGAGTTACATATGAATTTTTTTAGGATTTATTGTCACTCATCGAGGAATCAAGGCTAACCCAAAAAAGATTAAGGCTATACAAGAAATGGTGCCCCCAAAGAGCATAAAAGAGGTGCAATGCTTGAATGGGAGAATAACAGCCTTATGATTCCTGACCCGAATGGAAGATAAATACTTACCATTCTTTAGAATACTTAAGAGTGTTCGAAATAATGGTTTTCAATAGATTGATGAATGTCAAACTGCATTCGAGCAGCTCAAAAAATATTTGTCCTCACCACCATTGCACCAATGCTAAAGGACGTAAAAGGACATTAGTAAAATTGAAAATATGGGCAATAACCAATGCTAAAGCAGCTTCTATTAAAGGATAAGTTTTACGATAGAATTTTACTAATGTAATCAATTGGTGTTCCACTCCCCAAAGCTATGCCCATATTTTCAAGCTCACTCTATCGACATTTATACACAACTTCACTCAAAACTATCCTCCAAAACTAGAAGCTTGCATTAGTTAAATGGTCGTTGAATTGAGAGAATTTGATATTCACTTTTGCCTAGGCTGATATCAAATCTCGTATTAGATTTTGTTGTTGAATGCACCATCTCGATTCTATTGAAATAAATCTTTTCATTCAATATCACAACATTAGACTTTATTTGTTGATGGAGCATTTGAAAACTCGTGTCGGAGTAGAATTCTACTCATTTCTCCTCAACACTATGTCCTTAAATATGAACTACATTTAAAGTTTTTGGCTACTAACAATGTTGCAGAATACAAAGCCTTAGTAGCTAGGCTAAAATTGACTGTTGATTGTGAAGTTCAAAGTCTTATAATTTACGTTAATTCACAACTTGTAGTTTCCCAAGTTGAAGGAGATTTCAACATTCATAATTATCATCTGACACAATACCTTCATATAGTGAAATCTCTTATATCTCGAATAAATAAATATCAAATCTTTCACATTTCGAGAAATCAAAATGCTAGAGCTGATGCTCTTTCAAAGCTTACTACTTTAACATCTTCTAACATTTACAAGAGAAAGTATGTAGAAGACATTCATTTTCCCACCATACAAGGACCTAAAAAAATACAAATGAATTGATGAATCATGTTTCGGATATATCTGATATTCACCTTTTTACGTGATGGAGCTCTACCAGAAGATCTAGTTGTCGCCATTCCTATTCGATGATAAGCCGTAAACTTCAGCATAATGGTGATGAATTATATAAAAGATCATTCACAACTATAATATCTCAAATGCCACCATCCGAAGTAGAGTATGCACTTCAAGAAGTCCATTCAGGTATTTGTGGAGAACACTTGGGGGGCAGAGCACTCTCCTACAAAATCCTGAGACAATAATTTTACTGGGCCACAATAAAAAGTGATGCATTAGATTTTATTAAAAAGTGTAATAATTATCAGATGCATTCTAATCTCAACTACATTCCACCGACCAAACTTTCATCTTTCTAGAGCGCTTGGCCTTTCACTTAATGGGGAATAGATATATGGGACCACTCTCTATTGCAACTAGACAACAAAAATTCATCATTATGATAGATTATTTCACTAAATGGGTTGAGGTAGAACCATTAGCAAAATCACAGAAGCCAATGCTAAACAATTTATTTGGAAAAATATTATTCATCATTTCAGAATTCCAACTAAAATTATAATAGATAACGGGACTCAATTCACAGAAAAATAATTCACATCTTTCTGCAAAAATTTACTCATTCAATTTGTTCATACAACTGTAGCACACCCCCAAACAAATGGTCAAATTAAGGTCATGAATCGAACAATTCTAAAAGGCTTGAAGACACGTTTGGATAAGGCTAGGGGGGTGGGGGAATGAGTGGACAAACTCCCTAATGTATTATGGGCTTACCGAACAACTACAAGAACACCAACTGGTGAGACACCTTATAATTTGTGTTTTGGGATGGAGGCGATTATTCTAGTTGACATCGGTATCCCCAGTCATAAGGTCCAGAGTTTTAATGCAACAAATAATGAAGAAAAACTTTGATATCATTTGGATTTATTGCCTGAAATTAGGGAAGTAGCTTCAATCAAAAATGCTGCCTATCATCAACGGATTGCATGTCACTTCAATCGGAGGTTGAAGCCTAGACCCATAAACATTGGAGATCTAGTTTTATGAAGTTTAGTATCTGCGGGAAAAGAACCACAACGTAACAAATTTTACCTCTTTGGGAAGGACCTTATGTGGTGGTTGTTGTGGTTAAACCAAGAACTTTTAAGCTCAAAGATTCATGGGAAAAACTCTTTTGCGCACTTGGAATGTTGAGAACCTACGAAGATATTATCAATGAATTTACTATGTAACATTTGAATTGAACTCTATATTTTGATGTTTCATATTTTTGTTTGAAAAAAATGATAAATCAAAATAATAGTAACAAGAAGAAAGAAAAATTGATCATAAGTGGTTTCGATTAAATCTACTCCACATAGGTTAATGTCATCGAGAAAAGACTCTGACAAACAATCTCAGATAGGCCAAAACTTCGCACCTAGTCCACACAGGTTAACGTCATCGAGCGAAGTCTCTGATAAACAACCTCGGATAGGTCAAAACTTTACACCTACTCCACACAGGTTAATGTCATTGAAGACTCTGACAAACAACCTCGGATAGGTCAAAACTTTGCACCTACTCCACATAGGTTAACGTCATCGAGTGAAGACTCTGACAAACAACCTCATATAGGTCACAACTTCACACATCGAGCGAAACTCAGACAAACAACCTCAGATGGGTTAGAAATCCTTCCTGGATTTTCTCTTAAAATATACAGGCTAACGTCACAAAATAACTTTCTGGTATACAGCCTAAATCAGTTTAAACATCAACCACTATATTCTAAAATAAAATTTCAAAGCACTATGATACATACATAAATACAACAACATCCACATCTTCACTATTATCACTAGAAAAAGAGGAAGAAGTGCTCTCTGCATCAAACCCTGAAGAAGAATCTTTAGAAACTTGACTTGGTGAAAGGCCTTCAATATCTTCACTTGTCTTGTGATGAACCAAATTGGGTCCCTTTCAGAAAGTCATGAATAAAACCTTCTTCAAGAAGCTGACATTCCAGATCCTTCACCTCAATATCGTAGATATGATCACGAGCTTCCTAAACTCAATCTTGAATTATACTCTTGAAGGCCTTATAATTTTTGAAGCTCTCTATAATCTTCAAGTTGGAGTCAACTTCTATATTCTCTTTCTCCATGATAAGTGATAGTAATGCCTTGTTCTCTGCCTCTAAAATCTGTATCTTAGTATTGACGGCTTCTAAGGTCTTCGTAGTCTAATTTATTTCAGCTCGAGCATCCACTAACTCATCCCGAGTCCTATCAACCTCCGGACGCTGAAATGAAAGGGAAGTCACATATACATCCGCACTCGCCAAGATCCTCTAAGGCTATAACTTCTTTAACCTTAGACTGCTTCATCACTTATATTCACCATGGAGATATTTGATCTTCACCAATGCATACAAGATGAACTGAAACTTATGGATGAGTTTACACACCTCATATCTAGAATAGTTTTAAACCAATATATAGGAAATTCTAGTGTCACACTGGAGCTTAAATATAAGATACGCGGCATCTATCTAAGATATTTTCTAGTCTCAACTATGGGGAGAATTGGAACCTGTGAAGAGGTATTCGCACAACATTTATATACAATAGTGAAAGAAACTAGAATTGAAGAAGAAGTGAGGTGCTTAGAGTCACTCTAAGTTTAGAATGCAGGATATGTGCCACCAAATCAAGTTAGTTTCAAGCATCATCGTAAAGGGGAACTAGAGCTTATGATGGGAAATCACACACCATTTATACATGATAGTAGAGAAAATCAGGACTCGGAGAAGAAGAGAGGAGCCTAAAACCACACTAGAGCCCAACGCAAAGATACATCTACTCAGTCAATTTCAAGCCTCAACATAGATGAGAACTAGAGCCTACAAGTGAGAATTATGCACTGTTTATATAGGATAGTGGAGGAAACTAAGAAAAGAGATAGGGATGTGATTTTTCCATCCCATTAGAGATATTTATAGATGAAAATTGATATTTCAAATTCTAAAAAAACTCTTCATCCTTCTTAAAAAAAAGAAAAAACTCTTCATTTCTAAAAAAATAAGAAAAAGAAAGCTCTTATCTTCTAATAAAATAAGAAGAAGAAAAATCTTCATCTTTTAGAAGGAAAATGAAGAAAGCTATTTATCTTCTAAAAAAAAGATAAATAAAACTCTTCATATTTCTTGTAAAAAAACATTCTACATCTTACTTAAAAAAAGAAATAAGACTCTTCATCTTATAATTTTTTTAATATTTCCTATAATAAAAGAGAAAACACTTTATCTTCTAGAAAAGAAAGAAGAAAACTCTTCATTCTCTAAAGAAATTTTTTTTTTCATCTTCTAAATAAAAAAAGTCTTCTAAAAAACCTCTTCATAATTCTTGTAAAAAAATTTTTTATCTTTCTTTAAAAAAACTCTTCATTTTCTGAAAAAATATCCTTCAACTTTAAAAAAAAAATAGAAGAATAAAACTCTTCATCTTTTAAAAAAATTCTTCATATTTTTTATAATTTTTTTTCAACTTTCTAAAAAAAGAAGAAAACTTATTATCTTTCTATATAACAAATAATAATAATAAAATCATACTTTTTATGTGTAACATACATATTGAAAACATGATAATCTAAAATAAAAATAATTTTAAAAATAAAATATTATTATATTTTTGAAAAATATAATTTCATATAGATTGGCATACTTTAGATAACAAAAGAATTAATCTTGACTTTACTT